>JAPQNM010000005.1:8030946-8040946 GCA_029783475.1 Metacarcinus magister
TCTCTCTCTCTCTCTCTCTCTCTGATACAGATTTTCCACTAACATTAATTTCCAGATGTTCCAGCTGCCAGGATGCAGTCACTTACGCCTGACAAGAACACTCAGACAGGCGGTATTGCGTCACTCTTATGCAACACTGAACAAAAAGTAAAATGTCTATGCTTGCACAAGATTCTCTAATGAACCACCATTCATGAAACACACCTGTGACCCCAACAGCCCCTTCTCGCCCCCTACCCCCACTTTAATAAGTTACTCCAGGATATATATAGTGTCCGGTTTTCTCTTGTGACCACAACGACCACTACTGCAGCTATCTCTTCACGTCTTATCTGGATACAGGTACGCTTGTCAGCGTCGTGTCATTATATCCATTGCATCCCCTGTAAATTAGGAAAAGCCAAGTGTTGCATCCAGTGTCTTATTGCCGTCACTGAATATTATTTACGTACTTCTAAATGTCTGTCTTTCTGCCCCACACAGAGCGACATGTGGCTCTCCGTGTATGCAGTGGTGGTGATGATGGTGGGGGAGGCAATCGTGTTGGCGAAAGGTCCCCACAAACCTGAGGCGGTAAAGCGCATAGACACGACACTTAACACAGCATATACACCCACACTACATTTAACCACCCCAGAACCCACTATGTCAAGCTCCACCACATCACCACCCCCAACATCTTCTTCCGTAAGGTGAGTAATGGTGTTTGGAAACAAGACACCTCATGGCATATTTCTTTGATTTAAGCACATGAATGCTATGAGGTTTAAGGCTTCAAACATTCCTCGTTCATAACATTTAAAAGAGACATTGCAGATAAGTACATTTTCTTCTTTAATGACTCTCAACTAACCCTTCATGTTTGAGCATTATCTATTCTTTCTGTCCTTCTCTATATGGACTTTCATTGAAAATGTCATTTCGATTTCAATAATGTGACGTTATGGGTTAAGGTTTCTGCACAAGCTTCACCATTTTCCTTAAACTGGATGTTCACCCTGTTCCTGTGTGCAATACGCTCACCTTTTATCAGGATAAATAGCTGTGTATAGATTGGTATACACTATACACTGTCTGGAAGATATTGTTCTTTGCCTGTAATTGTTGCAATATTTGTGGGGTACTTGCAGCGGTCAGGAGGGTTAACGGTAAAGCAGGATACATTTGCAATATCATACTTATCTGCAATCAGTTCATAGATGTCAGAAGAAGAACTGACTCCCTCTGGGCAGATTTCATATGGTATGAAAATGATATCAGTACAAGGGTTCAGTTGGGTATCACAGGACACTGGGAAAGGTTCCCCTGCCTGTCTATCTGTCTATCTGTCTATATGTCTATCTGTCTATCCGTCTGTCAGTCTATCTGTCTGGCTGTGTGTTATTGTATATGTGTGTGTGTGTGTGTGTGTGTGTGTGTGTGTGTGTGTGTGTGTGTGTGTGTGTGTGTGTGTGTGTGTGTGTGTGTATTTTTTTGTTTGTTTTGTGTGTGTTATTCACCATGGTCTGGATGGTCACCTGCTGGACTCGTGATCGTTAGCCATTACCATCCCCGAAGGAGCTCAGAGCTCATAGAGACGGATCTATGGGTAAGGTTGAGACCTCTCACACATCACACACACCCATCCACTTGCTCAAGGGAGACAGTAACCACTCCCTGTCCTTAGCGATCTGAGCAGGATTCGGATCCACGCCTACCGGCCTTGCCGGCTAATAGACGGGGACGATGACCACTGACCCACGGGAGAGGGGGTTGTGTGTGTGTGTGTGTGTGTGTGTGTGTGTGTGTGTGTGTGTGTGTGTGTGTGCTCGCTTGCGTGTGCATTAAAACTAAAGGAATTTATTATCTGCTGTTAACAGACATGCGGACTGTGCAGACTACCTCATGGCCGGGGCCACCACCAGTGGAGTGTACGAGATTTATCCCTTCACGTAAGTATTTCGTTGTATGTCTTTCATTGCAGCTTCCATATTATTCAGTTTTGTTCATAAGAAATAGGTTTTGGAAATACGTTTAGAAATAGTCGTTTCTATCCATAACACCAGCATATTAGTAAAGAATGTAATCGTATATGCATATATATATATATATATATATATATATATATATATATATATATATATATATATTTTCTTTACCTGTGGCATCGGTAAGCTTAATAGAGGCCTTAGATGGTTGGCCTCCGCCCGTTAGTAATGCGGGTTAAATTTTTTAAGTGACACCTCGTTTCTTATTGAGAGACTCATGCTGCCAGCGGAAGCTCCTCGAGCATATATCTTTGCAGTCCCGTCGAGGATAGTGTTATGGCAGCTTAATTTTATTGAATTACATACATACAAATTTCATAGAAGCTCATACCACGACATAGAGAGGTTTCCGTTTTAATCGTGGGAAAGATAAATATATTCCTGCGCCTGACCTCTTCACTCTACTGGTGGGTGACCGGCAGGTGCACGTGTGGAAAACCGGTGCTGGTGTGGTGCGACATGGAAACAGATGGTGGCGGATGGACTGTGTTCCTGAGTCGCCAGAAACAGACGGAGCAGCTTAACTTCAATCGCACTTGGAGCGACTACAAAGAAGGCTTCGGCAATCCTTACAAAGAATACTACTTGGGTGGGTGTAGCAGGGACTCTAAACATCAGATAATTCACTGTTTACAAAACCATATCCTAGGATGGGTTTCCTCTATGTACGAGTGTATTTTCTTTCCAAAACGTTTTCCAGGTAATGATTTGCTGCACCAGATGACGTACAGCCGTGCGTATGCAGTTCGTCTGGACGTGGAGTTAGTATCGGGGGGCTACGACTCCGCTACCTACGAAAGTTTTAGAGTCAATTCCGAGGACAAGAGGTATACATTAGCGGGTAGTTACGTGTGGTTAACACTATCGCTGTATATTAACCACAAAATGTAATGTTCATCCATGTCTTTTTTCCTCTCCCTACACCCAAAGGTACTCAACCTATGCCACAGGTGTTCTGTCTGGAGGCTCAAGCATCACAGGCTGCCTCCGTTACATTGGTAGCCGATCCTTCACCACACTTGACAGGGACCACGACAGCTACAGCGGTGAGTGTCACGTCACCTATGGAGATATGATAAAACAGAGAAATATGGAACAAATTCTGGGTTAACAATTTTAATTAATTTTTTAATCCACAAGTGTTTGACTTCTTGATTATTTTACATGATAAAAATTTCATCAACTGTTCTTTTGAAGTAATTTTCTTCCATCGCCAATAAAACACATGCATGTCAAAACTAAAACAATTTCTTACCATATTTCGTTGCAGGTAACTGTGCAGCTGTAAAAGGAGGCGGATGGTGGTACTACAACTGCAGATACTCTAACCCCACCAGCAGCTACAACAATAATCTTGTCCTGACCTGCTACGGCTCTAGCAGACCCGTGAAACAACTTCAGTTCAAGCTTCGTCCAGCCATCTGTGACACTTCCTTCAAGACCATCCACTTGAATGACATGGCCTGTGGCTGTGAAGCTCCAGTGCAATAAGATTTTGATGCCTAGACCCCACATGACATGACGACCAGGAGACTCGAGACTATTGCTATTTTTATCACAATGAGAACAGATGGAGAACGTTGCTGCTCACATTGTCAAGAGTACACGATTCAACATGGAAATTCTTAGTAAACATTTAAAAAGAGCTTGCTGACGCTGTAATTATGTACGTCTCACATTAGATATTTTCAATGACGACGAACACACAAGAGACAGACACACATCCCTGATTAGCCAGCCTCCAAACCACCTTGAAGCATTGACAATATACACGTAAACACCACGGTCCAATGCACACTTCAGGAATTAGAATGTAGCTTATGAGCATTTCATAATACCAATGTCCAGTTGATTAATAAAAAATTACTTCAGTAACTCCAAGAGTATGACGAACATAACTATCTAGAGGTGAAGGTATAGTGTGGATGTTGTCTACACGGACGTTAATACTTTTTTACACTAGGATGTTGAAATGGTGATGGTGGATGAACACTTTCTTACCACTAATATTGTAACTCCATCATTAATTCCCATTGGACACGTATGACTTCATTAATACCATCATTTTTCCTTAACTTGGTTTGGAATTTCCTCTCATTTAAGGTAAGGTTTCTCATATTTTTACAGCAACGGTTTATTATACAGCATTAACACAATTAATGCAAAAAGACCTTAAAGTAATTATATTGACAATAATCTATTTCTTGCCCTTTTTACTTTAGGGTGGGCAAGTTTTTTTTTTCTTTGCCTAGCTACGATGCATCCTAGTATCGAGTTCTTATTTGCAGTGTGTGGTAGGTGATACACTTACTGCTACTTTCCTCCTAGTCCAGCCAGCTTCAACTGGAGGAGCGGGTTGAGGAACATTCCACTTTGCTGTCCTTTTATCTCTATCAAGTAGATATTAAGTAGTAGTGTAGATACACGAACAGCCTCGTTAGGTCCAGTAGGACTGTTGCTGTCTGTTCTTACTGTGTACTCCTTTGTACTGCGAGTGTGAAGTGGTGGTGAAGTTCAGATACATCACCAAGATGTGGTTTGGTTATATGGATAAGACTGAAGACAATCAGGAACAAAAATTAAGAATTGACAATGATTAGGAATATAACAATTAAAGAACATGAGTTGAGAAGGACAGAGAGAACTGGAGAACTGGAGTGTGCAAAATTCAAAAGTATGAAAAGAAGCTAATAAAGTAAAAGCTTCGTCCTCCACATAACTCCCACATAGTTTCATGATCAATGATTAATAGAAAAATAAATCGATACAAAAATAAATACATAATGAGAACAATGGGGATGATATTACATTTCAAATACAAACACACACACACACACACACACACACTCTCTCTCTCGGACAACAAAGAAAAAAAACAAACACACAGGGACAATGGAATGAAGATGGAGACAGACACTGCCCCCCCCACCCCATCAACTACAGGACAGCGGCCCCGACCTGACTCTCACAGCCACGGTGACGGACAACAAAATGATGACCAAGCAGCCTACTCCCTCCCCCACACTGACCCACTTAGGAGGAGAGGAGACGATGCCGTGTCTGTGACGAGGAGAATGGCCACACCTTGGAACACTACCTCAGAGACTGTCAAACAGTGAATAAAATACGCGTGCAGTGTGTAGTGGCCAATCCCACCCTTACAGACCTAGCCAAACACTTTTTAAATGTCCTCCCAAAAAACACTAAGTAACTTTCCCAAGTTTTGCGATGTAACTAAATAAAAACCCATATATAATACATGTACCCATAATCATATATATATAATATTAATATTACTCTAACTATTCTAAGTGATGAGACATGCCTTTATTAGGCAATACATGTCTCTTTCACATGTATGATGTACTCATATTGTGAATAAAAGTTATGAATCTGAATCTCTCTCTCTCTCTCTCTCTTTCTCTCTCTCTCTCTCTCTCTCTCTCTCTCTCTCTCTCTCTCTCTCTCTCTCTCTCTCTCTCTCTCTCTCTCTCTCTCTCTCTCTCTCTCTCTCTCTCTCTCTCTCTCTCTCTCTCTCTCTCTCTCTCTCTCTCTCTCTCTCTCTCTCTTCTCTCTCTCTCTCTCTCTCTCTCTCTCTCTCTCTCTCTCTCTCTCTCTCTCTCTCTCTCTCTCTCTCTCTCTCTCTCTCTCTCTCTCTCTCTCTCTCTCTCTCTCACACACACACACACACACACACACACACACACACACACACACACACACACACGCACACACTTATTCATACACAATTTCCAGCATTCTACTGCAGTCTTCATTGCAAGTGGTCGGCTTACGTCCCGTCCCTTTTTTCTGCTTGGTGAACAATGGTGTAACGTGAAAGGAGACAAGCCCAAACTAACAGACCGCGACTCAAGGACAGGACGCACAATAACAAAAAATAAAGAATTATAATAATAATAGTAATAATAGTACTACAACAACAACAACTACTACTACTACTACTCCTACTTCTTCTACTACTACTACTATTACTACTAGTAACAATAATAATAATAATAATAATAAAAATAGTAATAATAATAATAGTAATAATAATAATAGTAATAATAGGAATAATAACAATAATGTCAATAATAATAACAGCAATAAAAATTACAACAATGATATAGATAATATTAATATTAAAAATAACAATAATAATAATAATAATAATAATAATAATGATAATAATAATAATAATAATAATAATAATAATAATAATAACAATAATAATAATAATAATAATAATAATAATAATATTGATAAGTTATAATAGTAGTAATAATAATTATAATAATAATAATAATAACAATAATAATAATGATAACAATAATGATAACAATAATAATAGCAATAATAATAATGATAACAATAATAATAATAATAATGATAACAATAATAATAATAATGATAACAATAATAATAACAATATAAATTCTAGCACTGTTTTTAGAGGTGCTTAACAAATTATCCATCTCGTTGGATCCTCGCACATCATGGACATAAAACAAGAACAATTTTGTAAATGATTTAATCAAAGGTTATGAAGCACTATAATGATCTTCTTTATATCAGTTCATGAAATTTTGATATAGCCTTTAATAAAACAAATATGACAACAATACACAATTTATGTCGATTGTTTACGAGCCTCGACCTTGTTGCACCCAGAGTTACGTGTAACGAGTTCGGAAAATGAAAGGATATCGAGTGATAAAAAAAAAAGCTCTGCATATTACATATTAACCTTAATTCATCCACCCATCCTTCCATAGAACAGAACTCTGCCTCCTTAGATGCACTGCAGCTATTTGAAGATATTTGCATACCACAGCTACGCGATTCTAGCCTGTACAGGCAAAGAAAAAATATCTGGGTGAGTGTGACCGCAGCAAGGTCGCCTAACAGATGGTAAAGGCAAAGCAACTTGCATAAGTGTTAATTTTCAATGATTAGTTACACATCAACATCCCAATATTATCATTGCAGTTCCCGTCATTATCACACCATTAGCCATGCTCCATTACAATTTTCTATTTATCTAACACACTTTTTTTTGGGGGGGGGTTTATTTATCAAATCAATGTCGTCTTTTTTTGCACGCACGTCATCAATGCTCAACCATCTGCTTGCACTTCACAGCCACGCACGATCAGGCAATGACACAAAGACATGACTCAAAACTTGTATAACTTTCTAGGTTGATGAATGGAATGGATTCTTTCCTATATTCAAACTAGCCTATCTTGAATTCTCGGGTGTGGCTAGTCTGGTCTGCGGTGATGTCAGATCTTCCAAAAAATACTTATTTACCTAGTGAATAACTTATTTTGCTTGGCTTTGTAGAAGACAAGGGGCGAGTTCAGAAGGGTGGGGGGGGGGCAGATTTAAGCTTCTGAACGCTAAAGGACAGCAAGCACGTCGATGTGGTCGTGTTGAGATGAACAGCTGACTGATCCAAGATGGCGGCGCACCGTTTTCGTGGGCACCCTTATCGCCGTGGAAAAATCTTGCTGATTAACATATAATAGAGTCTGGAGCAATTATAGCCGCAGTAAAAGCAGTATTTAGATGGTTAGAAGATGTGAGGAAATAAAAGAAGCCGTAAACTCCTGTGAGCGTGGTGATATTGCGTAGTAAATTTCTAGTTCCTCCCATTGCACTTGGATGTAAATAACACACTTTTCGTATAAATATTGATCCATTTCGAACGATTTTGACATTCATTTTCGTCGCAAATGCATATCTAATAAGACATCCTCATCAACCCCCAACAATTCTGGGGATCTGTGGGAATGCAGGGTTCTTGGGGGAAGACAAAATACAATGATTGTCAGTAAGTAGTTTGGTATTTCTGCATAACTACTGCTTCGACGATATCGATATAAATCTGAAGTCGTACATACTATACATAGTGTACTTAACACATCTGTAAAGGTTTCAGGCGGTGCTAACCATTATTTAGCTGGTAAAGCATCTTTCAAGTTATGTTAGGTTAGGTTATGGGGTAGAATTTTACATCTTCACCATCATGGCGTCTGTTTACGAAATAAATTGTCTACAACGCGTCCAACTCCCTATTTTTGGTCATAGAGAACATTTGATAGCTTCTAAATTAACCTAGGTAAAGATTCGGAAGACGACCAAGTCTGTTTTTTTGGACAAAACTATTTTTTTCCGATAAATTTTGATGTGTTTTGAATTAATCTGATGTTTGTTTGTTATGCCAGGCAATTTTTTTTCCCAAGGTAAAAATTAACCTAACCAAAGCAAACCTAATTAAACTTTTTTTTTCTTTTTCTATATTAACCGTTGGCGCCAGTAGGCTTATAGAGGCACAGATGGACTTGCCTCGCCTGTTATTTGACGTAGATTATCAGATTTTTTTTTTTTTAGTGACGCCTCAAATGTTTACGTTCTCTCTTGAATATGTTGAAAACGTGCGAGGCTAATCGCTGCTACAGCCTCAGATGCATATAACGTTGTAAGTCTCGTCTGTTCCGTCTGAGGACAGTATGGCAGCAATTTGGGTAGTCTTTGGCCACTCGGCGGTGATATCAAAGAATGAAAAGTGGTCAGCGAATATCGGGGATTCGAACCTGGGACCCTAGGTTCGCTCACCCGAGCGCTAGACCACTGTACTCCCACTGCCTCCCCAAACCTAACCTAACCTAACCTAACCTATCTGATGAATTTGCAGTGCATTACAAAGGTAGCGAGATATCGACTGGGTCATCTTACGAATCTTTACCTGGTTTGTTTATGTAAGGTTAGATTTAGTTAAGTTAGTCTTAAATAGGTTTGCTTAGGTTTAATTAAGTTTTCTTAAAGCAATTTTTCTCCTATTGATTTTGATGGTTTTGAATTATCTGACTTTTTTGTGGCAATTGTTTCCTTGGGGAAAAAAAATTGCCTGGCATAACAAACAAACATCATGTTAATTCAAAACACATCATAATCTATCAGAAAAAAACTGCTTTGTCCAAAAACAGACTGGGTCGTCTTCCAAATCTTTACCCGAACCTAACATAACATAACCTAAATTAACCAAACCTTAACCTACATTGACAAATAACAGAACCTTGTTCAAACCAAACTAAACTTTACTTTTCGAAGAGGTCTCACAGAAAACATTGAATATCTCACAAACTAAGAATTTGCGACGGAATTTTAATTAAGAAAACCTTTTAAAAATGCAACAGGTAATGCATAAATACAACCCTGAATTCTCTAGAGCATTCTAATGAAGATGTAAAATAATACTGGTTATGGTTAGGTTACATTTGGTTATGGTTAAATTAGGTTTGGTTAGATACGGTTTGGCTCGGTTAGGTTCGGTTATATAAGCTTTTTATATTTCATTACCCAAAAGTTAGGCATTTCACTCTAAATTTTTTTCCGGATTGCCATATTATATATAGCCTGAATCTAAGTCAATTTCTCTAAGTCAATTACTCAAAATCAATTGCTCGAGAAATAATTTCTCGAACTATCAATTGCTCAACAGTACATTGCTCTAAATAAAAACCTAACCTAAATAGAAATTTACCCGTTCTTGATTTTAACTGTTCAATTAACAATAATAAAGTTGTATTTCTTTATCTTATTTTTGGATATTATTCATTAAACTACTTTCTTCGAGCAGTCTACCTTTCGAGCAATTGATTGTTCGAGATATTATTTTCCGAGCAATTTACTGTCGAGCAATTGATTTAGAAAAATTTACCGGATTCCTTATGGCCTATATTTGATTATAATGACGAGCACCACCTGAAAGCTTCACAAATGTGTTAAGTACACTATGTATAGTATGTAGGACTTCATATTTATATTGATATCGTCCGAGTAGTAGTTATGTAGATTTACCAGCAGTTTCGAATATATTTAATGAGCTTTATGTTTTCATATATTTGTTTTCTAAGTGTGAACTGAAGGATTACGTTACCCAGAAGGTGATCCCAGCATTGTACATC
>JAPQNM010000005.1:8045946-8050946 GCA_029783475.1 Metacarcinus magister
TTCATTAGTAACAAAAGAAAGTGTTAATTCTCACAGACACATTCTGTATTTCTTAGTCATGCATACGATGCAATTCTTCGTTTACGACATGTGTGTGTGTGTGTGTGTGTGTGTGTGTGTGTGTGTGTGTGTGTATGTGTGTGTGTGTGTGTGTGTGTATGTGTGTGTGTGTGTGTGTGTGTGTGTGTGTGTGTGTGTGTGTGTGTGTGTGTGTGTGTGTGTGTTTCACTGTTTCACTGTACAGTCTGCTGCTGGTCTCTCTCGAGACAGCCGGCCGTCCCCCTATGGAAATAGCTCAGAGCTCATACTGACCAATCTTCGGGTTGGACCGAGACCACTCACACACAACACCCGTACCTACTCACTGCTATAATTAGGTGAACAGGGGTTACACGTGAAAGGAGACACACCCAAATAATCTCCGTCCGCCCAGGGGACGGAGATTATTTGTGTGTGTGTGTGTGTGTGTGTGTGTGTGTGTGTGTGTGTGTGTGTGTGTGTGTGTGTGTGTGTGTGTGTGTGTAATAATAATAATAATAGACGGTTTATTAGGAAATGCAGCCATAAGCTGAAAATATACATTTTGAAATTGCTTGATTCTAAATGTGAGGAGTGGAAGTCTTTGTTTCTTCTTTACATGAGAGTATTCAGACAAATTGTTAGCATAGTGATAGGTGGTGGTATGTGGTGGGTCGAGGTGGGTCAGGTCAGGTCCGCTTCGCGACCCTATCCACCCGGTGCCGTGAGGTGACGGTGGTGTAGCACCTTGGAGGCCGGGGATGGCCTCGAGCCAGGGTTAATGGCATCGCCTTCAGGTGTTGGAGAAGGTGCCGCCTGTAGGAGGCCGACGTCTACGAGGCAGCTGACACAGGGTGATGGCTGGAAGTGCAGGTGTAGGTGGTGGGTAGAGGTGCAGCGTGGGTGGTGAGTGGAGGTGAAGCTGTTGGCGGGAAGGTGATGGTCCGGAGGGGATTAACAGGCCTAGATTAGCACCGATAGCCCTCCTCACATTCCCAGCCAGTGAGGTCGAGACTCGTCCGCCCATTCGGTTTTCATTGTTATAATTCTTAAATTTTCTTCCTTTTGCTTTAAGTTACTTCACTGTGTTGTGTGTTCATTACAAATTCACTGTTCTTAATTGTGTAGAACTTCCACTTATCACTGAGGGGGAGGGGGAGGATTAGGTAGGGGTGGAGAGAGGGTCAACACATAGACCCCGGGCTGCCCCGAGGGGCGCCAAGACGACACGACTTGACCCTAGCGGGGTCAGAGGCCCGTGTGTGTGTGTGTGTGTGTGTGTGTGTGTGTATGTGTGTGTGTGTGTGTGTGTGTGTGTGTGTGTGTGTGTGTGTGTGTGTGTGTTTGGATACTAAAAGAAAACCAGTAGTATTGTACTTGCTAGTTGTTGGGCAGCACCAGCAGCATCATTGCTAACACCACATATTGCACGAAGCAAACGACCAGTCACTCGCCACGGCTTGGACAAAAGAACGACGCCGAACATCAATAACCACAGCAGCAGCGGAGGGACAGTAGCAGCAGGTGCTCCCGGGGATTGGCTCAATCGCTTCATTTAGCCACACAGAGAGAGCAATTCACCAGCAATCTGGCAGTCCCTGTGATGAGCTGAAGTATTCCCCCACGGCGACCCTTTCCCCTCCATCCTCCAGTCGTCCTCCATCCTCTTCTCGGTGCCTCCAGTCATGTCTTCCCCATTCCTCTCTCCATTTCTCCATCCATCCGCCTCTCAATGCTATCCCTGCAGGCGCTGTCTCTTCCTCCTCCTCCTCCTCCTCCTCCTCCTCCTCCTCCTCCTCTTCCTCCATACATTTGAGACAGTTACGTTTGCAGTTTATTTCTGAGCAATCATAAGATTCAAAATGGAGTCACCATGTTATATCTCTACAAGTTTTGTCCAGAGCAATGTTTTGGTAAAACCGAAAAAGTCATTAAGAATTCAGATATGAAGGTCATGTTGGCCTCGCCTCCCCACTCTCTACACGATGGAGTGAAGGACACCAGCCAAGATAAACAGAGATGATTCCAATGGGTCCACTATGCATATGGACTCCTTTGTTAGCTCATCGGGAGGCCGGCGCTCTCCTGATTGCCCATTCACGTCCCGCGGTCACTGGCCAGTCTTTTCCCACAGACCGGGGAAGGATGCGAACCCTCAGCTTGGGTCCAATGACTCCAGAATTGGCTTTATCAAGCAGGCATCGATTTTTAGTGAAAAGTTCATAACTAACAGACAGCAAGGTGATGCAGATATATATAAATGAAGGCATGAGTAATCAAACATCAGGTATGAACACAGCATGTCAGAAACATATATTTATAAAGAGAAGGATGAGGTAAGCTTTAAAATTTATTGTAAATTTAATTATCTGTGATTGAAGTTCTGCCAAGAGCATAAAAAACAGAAACACGTCATTACTGATGAATCACTCATCATTAAGAGCAATGCAGGTCATTCTTTCTTCTGATGAAATATTCATCTTTTTTATTGTGGGCTGAGGTAAGCCGGTATTACTATAATGCTCTGTGCCGCGGCTGGAAAATCTTTTACCGAGAAAAATAGTAGTCAAACGAAAACAGTTTTGTATGAAATGCATTTTTTGAAAATCTGAATTATTTATCCATAGTTTTCTGTTCACTACACCTGTGTATTGCATCACAATACTATCCATACACCGACACGCTCCTCCACCTTCCAGCCTTGGGCATCCTGTACTTGCTAAGGCAAATCGCTTTACTAACACTCAAAAACACAAGAGTGCACAATTTCCACACAATGTACCTGCATACATGTATTCATGATGCACGTAAATGCACTCTTCAACCTCAAAAAGGCATGTACCGTGATCCCGCCTTTAATCTCGTTCAGTGGGTCGTCTTGCCCAGCCGCGTAGTGTGTCTCAACCGCTACACTTGCAACACAAGCCGGAACCGATACACTCCGCCTCCGCTCGAGTATGTTCTGCCTCAGGCAAGTAAACAAGCTTTGTTTCGAAAGGTCTCACAGGAGCCTGTAGTTGACGGTCATGTTGTGGACAAAGTACAAGGAGGCATTGTGGACAAAGTACGAGGAGGCAGGAGACTGGAAAACATGTGAGCCGCTAGGTATACACGAATGGCCTGCCTGCCATTACTTGCATGAGCGTAAAGTATGGCATTCCGGTCACATTGGTTATTCATGACTTTTATTTTCTATTCAAATCCAGGTTCAAGAACAGTCATTAAAATCAATGAATTTACTCCATAAACGTTGTTCACTTAAAGCCCTTTGGTGCAATGTTCTTGGGGACGATGCTGGCGAGGCTCCCAATCACCTGGCTGTACTACGTGAACATTTACTCTGTTATTCTGTTAAATAAACGCGCGGCGACTGTAACACCCAAGATCCGCTAGGGAGCGTTGCGGTCCTACTCGTAGCACCCCTTGATAAAGCAAGATCTCATGGGCCCTGACTAATATTAGGAAGTGTCTTCTGACCTTGAATAATAGCGGCCACTAACAATCATCAGTAGATTAACACCCAACACATATTGCAATAGATTCTCACCAGCCAGTTCGTTGCGCTCTAGAGGCTGCTCCTCCATTTGTTTGGAATACACTGAAGTATCAAATCATGAACTAAAAAGTTTCGTCTTTCCACACGCGTCAACATCCAACATATATTACATGACCCTATAATTATCAAAATGACCAATAAACCCTTTTTAAAGAACGTGAAGCAATACAAATACGCATATTGACAGTTTCGTAAAAGTAAGATATTTAATTATAAGTCAGTATACGTATTCGTATTGCTTCACGTTCTTTAAAACGGGCTTGTCGGTCATTTTGATAATTAATTTATTGGCCAAACAATTGTCAGTTTACTCCTAGCTTAGCGTTACGATTCCAACTCAGTTTTGTGGAAGATGTGAGGGTGTGACACCCATGATATGCTTTGTCTCTCAACCTTCAGGATGCTGCTCATGATTCAATGCCTGTTGTTCTTGCTTTAATCTTATGCCTTAACATGTATATTTATTTCTATTGAAACTCAGGTGTATGGTGTTATTGAATCCATTTCAAAGAAAATTTGGAATGATCTTATTAAAGAGGCAACATCAAGAGATAGATATTATTTATATATATATATATATATATGTATATATATATATATATATATATTTATATATATATATATATATATATATATATATATATATATATATATATATATATATATATATATATATATATCAGGGTTGGGTTCAGGTACATTTTATATTAAAAGGGTAATGGCTAAGAGAAAACAGAAATAAGTAAAAAAAAATCCCGCTTGTCGCCAGACCCTGTAAAGAGGACAGTAGGAGAATAGAAGCAAGGGGTGGAGATCCAGTTAACATTAGAGGTGTCTTGACACTCCTCTCTTGAAAGAGTTCAAGTCATAGGCAGGTGGAAAAACAGACAAAGGAAGAGAGTTCCAGAGTTTACCAGTGTAAGGGATGAAAGAGTGAAGATACTGGTTAACTCTTGCATTAGGAAGATGGACAGAATAAGGAGGAGAAGAAGTAGAAGGTCTTGTGCAGCGAGGCCGCGGGAGGGGGGGAGGCATGCAGTTAGCAAGTTCAAAAGAGCAGTCAGCATGAAAATAGCGGTAAAAGATAGATAAAGATGCAACATTGAGGCGGTAACTTAAAGAATCAAGAAAGTCAGTTAGAGGAGGAGAGTTGATGAGACGAAAAGCTTTAGACTCCACCCTGTTTAAAAGAGCTGTGTGAGTTGAGCTCCCCCAGACATATGAGCCATACTCCATACATGGGCGGATAAGGCCCCTGTACAGAGCAAGCAGCTGAGAGGGAGAGAAAAATGGACGCAGACGCCATACGACACCTAACTTCTCGGAAGCTGATTTAGTAAGAGTAGAGATATGAAATTGCCAGTTTAGATTTTTAGCAAAGGATAGACCGAGTGTGTTTAATGTGGTGGAGAGGGGAAGTTGAGTG
>JAPQNM010000005.1:8058446-8073446 GCA_029783475.1 Metacarcinus magister
AGACCTAAGAAGGAACAGACATTATCAACTGACTTAGGGATAGGGAATTTTTGAACAGCTTTAATTTTGCCATAATTGGTGTGAATACCAGTTTTGTTTACTACTTGACCCAAACACTCAACACGAGATTTAAGAAATTTACATATGATCTAATTTAGCTTAAAACCAGCAACAACAAGCTTATTCAAAACTAAATAAAATTTATTAAAATGAGTATCTAGATCTATAGAAACCACTATAAGATCATCAACGTATACAAGTAAGCAATTCCCAATAATGCCTGCAAAAATGCAGCTGACTAAGCGCTGACAGGTAAGGGGAGCATTGCAAAGACTCATTGGACAACGAACCCATTCACAATGACCTGTAGGGGTAGAAGAAGCAGTAATTTCACGCGATTTGGTCTCTAAAGGAATCTGCCAGAAACCAACTTTTAAGACTTGTAAAAACTGTGTTACCACTGCCAACAGATTGCAACAGATCACTAAGTTCCAGAAGTGGGTAGTGGTTTGGCACAGTCAGTTTATTAACCATCCTCAAATCAATGACAGGACGAAATGTGTCCATTATTCTTAGGAACCAGAAATAAAGGAGAATTTCACGGAAAATGTGATTCCTGAATAACACTTTGTGTTAGCATATCGTCAATTATGTCCTTTACAAAAGCTCTCTGACTATGCAGCAGACGATAAGAAAGAACATATGATGGACGCGCATCAGGTTTGAGAGTAATACTGTGGGTAACTCTGCCTGTAACTCCTAACGACTCCCCAGGTAAACCAAGAGCACTTTTGTAATTAACAAGTAAATTCAGAAGGCTAGACTAGACTAGACTCAGGAAAATCCGACACATTTACACACTACTCAAGCTGAGTGATCAGGTCAGCAGGGTCATTTGAAATAGCTGTGCTATCAAAGACAGCAGCAAGCTGTGCTATCAGAGACAGCAGCAATTAAGTGTGGAGGAACCTAGAAAGATGGCCTGTCAGTAACTTCACAAGAACCAAGTAGTACTCTACTTTTGAAGGTTACAGGGCTGCCCGTGAAATTGGTAACTAAAACATCAGGAACACTACCACCACGAATCGTAAAAAATGTGCCTTCTAATACTAGGCTGGGTATCCGCATTGTTTCTGGCAAGGATGCAACACACGAGCCAACAGGAGTTTTTGAGATGCGGACAGGAAGACACGTATTAGGACCTATAATTTGGTCAACAACAATGTTTCCGGCAACATAAACGGGGAAACTGAGGAAAATGAGGAGGAAAGTCATGTTTTTATATAAAAATTAAGTTTCATTTTACTGCGTAATTATTAGTCATAGAACAAATATTCATAATCACAGTTGTACAGTTTAATTAGGTGTATCAGATGCTGTAATGATATTTCAAATATCTCTAATAGCTTTCGAGAAAATGAGGAGGAAAGTCATGTTTCTAAATAAATATTAAGTTTAATTTTACTGTGTAATTGTTATTCATAGAACAAATATTCATAATGACAGTTGTACAGTTTAATTAGGTGTATCAGGTGCTGCAATGATATTTCCAATATCTCTAATAGCTTTCGGGAAAGTGAGAAGGAAATTCATGTTTTTAAATAAATATTAAGTTTCATTTTACTGTGTAATTATTAGTCATAGAACAAATATTCATAATATCAGTTTTACAGTTTAATTAGGTGTATCAGATGCTGCAATGATATTTCCAATATCTCTAATAGCTTTCGGGAAAATGAGGAGGAAAGTCATGTTTATATATAAATATTCATTTTCATTTTACTGCTTAATTATTAGTCATAGAACAAATATTCATAATGACAGTTGTACAATTTAATTAGGTGTATCAGATGCTGCAATGATATTTCCAATATCTCTAATAGCTTTCGGGAAAATGAGGAGGAAAGTCATGTTTTTATATAAATATTAAATTTCATTTTACTGCGTAATTATTAGTCATAAAACAAATATTCATAATTACAGTCGTACAGTTTATATAGGTGTATCAGATGCTGCAATGATATTTCAAAAATTTCTAATAGCCTTTGGGAAAATGAGGAAAGTCATGTTTTTATATAAATATTAAGTTACATTTTACTGCGTAATTATTAGTCATAGAACAAATATGCATAATGACAGTTATACAGTTTAATTAGGTGTATCAGATGCCGCAATGATATTTCCAAAATTTCTAATAGCCTTCGGAAAAATGAGGAGGAAAGTCATGTTTTTATATAAATATTAAGTTTCATTTTACTGCGAAATTATTAGTCATAGAACAAATATTCATAATTTCAGTTTTACAGTTTAATTAGGTCTATCAGATGCTGCAATGATATTTCCAATATTTCTAATAACTTTCGAGAAAATGAGGAGGAAATTCATGTTTTTATATAAATATTAAGTTTCATTTTACTGCGTAATTATTAGTCATAGAACAAATATTCATAATGACAGTTGTACAGTTTAATTTGGTGTATCAGATGCTTCAATGATATTTCCAATATCTCTAATAGCTATTGGGAAAATGAGGAGGAAATTCATGTTTTTAAATATATATTAAGTTTCATTTTACTGCGTAATTATTAGTCATAGAAAAAATATTCATAATATCAGATGTACAGTTGAATTAGGTGTATCAGATGATGCAATGATATTTCCAATATCTCTAATAGCTTTCGAGAAAACGAGGAAGAAAGTAATTTTTAAAAGAGTAAAATTCAGTATTTATTAGTGCTAGTGAAAATATTCATAATGACAGTAGTAGATTTTAATTAGGTCTATCAGATGCTGCAATGATATTTCCAATATCTCTAATAGCTTTCGAGAAAATGAGGAGGAAAATCATGTTTTTATATAAATATTAAGTTTCATTTTACTGCGTAATTATTAGTCATACAAAAAATATTCATAATGAGAGTTGTACAATTTAATTAGGTGTATCAGATGCTGAATTGATATTTCAAATATCTCTAATAGCTTTCGGGAAAATGAGGAGGAAAGTCATGTTTTTATATAAATATTAAGTTTCTTTTTAATGCGTAATTATTAGTCATATAACAAATATTCATAATGACAGTTGTACAGTTTAATTTGGTGTATCAGATGCTGCAATGATATTTCCAATATTTCTAATAGCTTTTAGGAAAATGAGGAGGAAAGTCATGTTTTTATATAAATATTAAGTTTCATTTTATTGCGTAGTTATTAGTCATAGAACAAATATTCATAATTTAAGTTTTAAAGTTTAATTAGGTCTATCAGATGCTGCAATGATATTTCCAATATCTCTAATAACTTTCGAGAAAATGAGGAGGAAATTAATGTTTTTTTATAAATATTAAGTTTCATTTTAATGCGTAATTATTAGTCATAGAACAAATATTAATAATGACAGTTGTACAGTTTAATTAGGTCTATCAGATACTGCCATGATATTTCCTATATCTCTAATAGCTTTGGAGGAAATGAGGAGAAAAGTTATATTTTAAATAAATATTAAGATTAATTTTACTGCGTAATTGTTAGTCATAGAACAAATATGCATAATGACAGTTGTACAGTTTAATTAGGTTTATCAGATGCTGCAATGATATTTCCAATATCTCTAATAGCTTTCGAGAAAATGAGGAGGAAAGTCATGTTTTTAAATAAATATTAAGTTTAATTTTACTGCGTAATTATTAGTCATAGAACAAATATTCATAATATCAGTTTTACAATTTAATTAGGTGTATCAGATGCTGCAATGATATTTCCAATATCTCTAATAGCTTTCGGAAAAAGAGGAAAGTCATATTTATATTTAAATATTAAGTTTCATTTTACTGCGTAATTATTAGTCATAGAACAAATATTCATAATGACAGTCGTACAGTTTAATTAGGTGTATCAGATTCTGCAATGATATTTCCAATATCTCTAATAGCTTTCGAGAAAATTAGGAGGAAAGTCATGTTTTTATATAAGTATTAAGTTTCATTTTACTGCGTAATTATTACTCATAGAACAAATATTCATAATATCAGTTGTACAGTTTAGTTAGGTATATCAGATGCTGCAATTATATTTCCAATATCTCTAATAGCTTTCAAGAAAAGGACGAGGAAATTCATGTTATTATATCAAAATACGGTTTTATTTTACTGCGTAATTATTAGTCATAGAACAAATATTCATAATATCAGTTGTACCGTTGAATTAGGTGTATCAGATGATGCAATGATATTTCCAATATCTCTAATAGCTTTCGAGAAAACGAGGAAGAAATTAATTTAAAAAAAGTAAAATTCAGTATTTATTAGTACTAGTGAAAATATTCATAATGACAGTAGTAGATTTTAATTAGATCTATCAGATGCCTCAATGATATTTCCAATATCTCTAATAGCTTTTGAGAAAATGAGGAGGAAAGTCATGTTTTTAAATAAATATTAAGTTTAATTTTACTGCGTAATTATTAGTCATAGAACAAATATTCATAATATCAGTTTTACAATTTAATTAGGTGTATCAGATTCTGCAATGATATTTCCAATATCTCTAATAGCTATCGAGAAAATGAGGAGGAAAGTCATGTTTTTATATAAATATTAAGTTACATTTTACTGCGTAATTATTAGCCATAGAACAAATATTTATAATAAAATTGTTACAGTTTAATTAGGTGTATCAGATGCTGCAATGATATTTCCAATATATCTAATAGCTTTCGAGAAAATGAAGAGGAAAGTCATGTTTATAAATAAATATTAAGTTTAGTTTTACTGTGTAATTATTAGTCATAGAACAAATATTCATAATATCAGTTTTACAGTTTAATTAGGTGTATCAGATGCTGCAATGATATTTCCAATATCTCTAATAGCTTTCGGGAAAATGAGGAGGAAAGTCATGTTTATATATAAATATTAATTTTCATTTTACTGCGTAATTATTATTCATAGAACAAATATTCATAATGACAGTTGTACAGTTTAATTAGGTGTATCAGATGCCGCAATGATATTTCCAAAATTTCTAATAGCCTTCGGGAAAATGAGGAGGAAAGTCATGTTTTTATATAAATATTAAGTTTCATTTTACTGCGTAATTATTAGTCATAGAACAAATATTCATAATTTAAGTTTTACAGTTTAATTAGGTCTATCAGATGCTGCATTGATATTTCCAATATCTCTAATAACTTTCGAGAAAATGAGGAGGAAATTCATGTTTTTATATAAATATTAAGTTTCATTTTACTCCGTAATTATTAGTCATAGAACAAATATTAATAATGACAGTTGTACAGTTTAATTAGGTCTATCAGATACTGCAATGATGTTTCCAATATCTCTAATAGCTTTCGAGGAAATGAGGAGAAAATTTATATTTTAAATAAATATTAAGTTTAATTTTACTGCGTAATTGTTAGTCATAGAACAAATATGCATAATGACAGTTTTACAGTTTAATTTGGTGCATCAGATGCTGTAATGATATTTCCAATATCTCTAATAGCTTTCGAGAAAATGAGGAGGAAAGTCATGTTTTTAAATAAATATTAAGTTTAATTTTACTGCGTAATTGTTATTCATAGAACAAATATTCATAGTGACAGTTGTACAGTTTAATTTGTTGTATCAGATGCTGCAATGATATTTCCAATATCTCCAATAGCTTTCGGGAAAATGAGGAGGAAAGTCATGTTTTTATATAAATATTAAGTTTCATTTTATTGCGTAATTATTAGTCATAGAACAAATATTCATAATTTCAGTTTTACAGTTTAATTAGGTCTATGAGATGCTGCAATGATATTTCCAATATATCTAATAACTTTCGAGAAAATGAGGAGGAAATTAATGTTTTTATATAAATATTAAGTTTCATTTTACTGCGTAATTATTAGTCATAGAACAAATATTATTAATGACAGTTGTACAGTTTAATTAGGTCTATCAGATACTGGAATGATATTTCTAATATCTCTAATAGCTTTCGAGGAAATGAGGAGAAAATTTATATTTCAAATAAATATTTAGATTAATTTTACTGCGTAATTGTTAGTCATAGAACAAATATGCATAATGACAGTTGTACAGTTTAATTAGGTTTATCAGATGCTGCAATGATATTTCCAATATCTCTAATAGCTTTCGAGAAAATGAGGATGAAAATCATGTTTTTAAATAAATATTAAGTTTAATTTTACTGCGTAATTATTAGTCATAGAACAAATATTCATAATATCAGTTTTACAATTTAATTAGGTGTATCAGATGCTGCAATGATATTTCCAATATCTCTAATAGCTTTCGAGAAAATGAGGAGGAAAGTCATGTTTTTATATAAATATTAAGTTTCATTTTACTGCGTAATTATTACTCATAGAACAAATATTCATAATATCAGTTGTACAGTTTAGTTAGGTCTATCAGATGCTGCAATTATATTTCCAATATCTCTAATAGCTTTCAAGAAAATGACGAGGAAATTCATGTTATTATATAAAAATACGGTTTTATTTTACTGCGTAATTATTAGTCATAGAACAATTATTCATAATATCAGTTGTACAGTTAAATTAGGTGTATCAGATGATGCAATGATATTTCCAATATCTCTAATAGCTTTCGAGAAAACGAGGAAGAAAGTAATTTTAAAAAAAGTAAAATTCAGTATTTATTAGTACTAGTGAAAATATTCATAATGACAGTAATAGATTTTAATTAGGTATATCAGATGCTGCAATGATATTTCCAATATCTCTAATAGCTTTCGAGAAAATGAGGAGGAAAGTCATGTTTTTAAATAAATATTAAGTTTAATTTTACTGCGTAATTATTAGTCATAGAACAAATATTCATAATATCAGTTTTACAATTTAATTAGGTGTATCAGATGCTGCAATGATATTTCCAATATCTCTAATAGCTTTCTGAAAATGAGGAGGAAAGTCATGTTTATATTTAAATAGTAAGTTTCATTTTACTGCTTAATTATTAGTCATAGAACAAATATTCATAATGACAGTTGTACAGTTTAATTAGGTGTATCAGATTCTGCAATGATATTTCCAATATCTCTAATAGCTTTCGAGAAAATGAGGAAAGTCATGTTTTTATATAAATATTAAGTTTCATTCTACTGCGTAATTATTAGCCATAGAACAAATATTCATAATAACATTGTTACAGTTTAATTAGTTGTATCAGATGCTGCAATGATATTTCCAATATCTCTAATAGCTTTCGAGAAAATGAGGAGGAAAATCATGTTTATAATTAAATATTAAGTTTCGTTTTACTGTGTAATTATTAGTCATAGAACAAATATTCATAATATCAGTTTTACAGTTTAATTAGGTGTATCAGATGCTGCAATGATATTTCCAATATCTCTAATAGCTTTCGGGAAAATGAGGAGGAAAGTCATGTTTATATATAAATATTAATTTTCATTTTACTGCGTAATTATTAGTCATAGAACAAATATTCATAATGACAGTTGTACAGTTTAATTAGGTGTATCAGATGCTGCAATGATATTTCTAATATCTCTAATAGCTTTCGGGAAAATGAGGAGGAAAGTCATGTTTTTATATAAATATTAAGTTTCATTTTACTGCGTAATTATTAGTCATAAAACAAATATTCATAATTACAGTTGGACAGTTTAATTAGGTGTATCAGATGCCGCAATGATATTTCCAAAATTTCTAATAGCCTTCGGGAAAATGAGGAGGAAAGTCATGTTTTTATATAAATATTAAGTTTCATTTTACTGCGTAATTATTACTCATAGAACAAATATTCATAATATCAGTTGTAGAGTTTAGTTAGGTCTATCAGATGCTGCAATGATATTTCCAATATCTCTAATAGCTTTCAAGAAAATGACGAGGAAATTCATGTTATTATATAAAAATACGGTTTTATTTTACTGCGTAATTATTAGTCATAGAACAAATATTCATAATATCAGTTGTACAGTTGAATTAGGTGTATCAGATGATGCAATGATATTTCCAATATCTCTAATAGCTTTCGATAAAACGAGGAAGAAAGTAAAATTCAGTATTTATTAGTACTAGTGAAAATATTCATAATGACAGTAGTAGTTTTTAATTAGGTCTATCAGATGCTGCAATGATATTTCCAATATCTCTAATAGCTTTCGAGAAAATGAGGAGGAAAATCATGTTTTTATATAAATATTAAGTTTCATTTTACTGCGTAATTATTAGTCATACAACAAATATTCATAATGAGAGTTGTACAATTTAATTTGGTGTATCAGATGCTGCAATGATATTTCCAATGTCTCTAATAGCTTTCCGGAAAATGAGGAGGAAAGTCATGTTTTTATATAAATATTAAGTTTCTTTTTACTGCGTAATTATTAGTCATATAACAAATATTCATAATGACAGTTGTACAGTTTAATTAGGTGTATCAGATGCTGCAATGATATTTCCAATATTTCTAATAGCATTTGGGAAAATGAGGAGGAAAGTCATGTTTTTATATAAATATTTAGTTTCATTTTATTGCGTAATTATTAGTCATAGAACTAATATTCATAATTTCTGTTCTACAGTTTAATTAGGTCTATCAGATGCTGCAATGATATTTCCAATATCTCTAATAACTTTCGAGAAAATGAGGAGGAAATTCATGTTTTTATATAAATATTAAGTTTCATTTTACTGCATAATTATTAGTCATAGAACAAATATTAATAATGAAAGTTTTACAGTTTAATTAGGTCTATCAGATACTGCAATGATATTTCCAATATCTCTAATAGCTTTCGAGGAAATGAGGAGAAAAGTTATAATTTAAATAAATATTAAGATTAATTTTACTGCGTAATTGTTAGTCATAGAACAAATATGCATAATGACAGTTGTACAGTTTAATTAGGTTTATCAGATGCTGCAATGAAAATTAGGAGGAAAGTCATGTTTTTAAATAAATATTAAGTTTAATTTTACTGCGTAATTATTAGTCATGGAACAAATATTCATAATATCAGTTTTACAATTTAATTAGGTGTATCAGATGCTGCAATGATATTGCCAAAATCTCTAATAGCTTTCGGAAAATGAGGAGGAAAGTCATGTTTATATTTAAATATTAAGTTTCATTTTACTGCGTAATTATTAGTCATAGAACAAATATTCATAATGACAGTTGTACAGTTTAATTAGGTGTATCAGATGCTGCAATGATATTTCCAATATCTCTAATAGCTTTCGGGAAAATGAGGAGGAAAGTCATGTTTTTATATAAATATTAAGTTTCATTTTACTGCGTAATTATTAGTCATAAAACAAATATTCATGATGACAGTTGTACAGTTTAATTAGTTGTATCAGATGTTTCAATGATATTTCCAATATCTCTAATAGCTTTCGGGAAAATGAGGAGGAAAGTCATGTTTTTATATAAATATTAAGTTTCATTTTCCTGCGTAATTATTAGTCATAAAACAAATATTCAAAATGACAGTTGTACAGTTTAATTAGGTGTATCAGATGCTGCAATTATATTTCCAATATTTCTAATAGCTTTCGGGAAAATGAGGAGGAAAGTCATGTTTTTATATAAATATAAAGTTTCATTTTACTGCGTTATTATTAGTCATAGAACAAATATTCATAATATCAGTTGTACAGTTTAATTAGGTGTATCAGATGCTGCAATGATACTTTCAACATCTTTAATAGCTTTCGAGAAAATGAGGAAATTCTTGTTTTTAAATATATATTAAGTCTCATTTTACTGCGTAATTATTAGTCATAGAACAAATATTCATAATGACAGTTGTACAGTTTAATTAGGTGTATCAGATGCTGCAATGATATTTCCAATATCTCTAATAGCTTTCGAGAAAATGAGGAGGAAATTCATGTTTTTATATAAATATAAAGTTTCATTTTACTGCGTAATTATTAGTCATAGAACAAATATTCATAATTTCAGTTTTACAGTTTAATTAGGTCTATTAGATACTGCAATGATATTTCCAATATCTTTAATAGCTTTCGAGAAAATAAGGAGGAAATTCATGTTTTTATAAAAATATTAAGTTTCATTTTACTGCGTAATTATTAATCATAGAACAAATATTAATAATGACAGTTGTACAGTTTAATTAGGTGTATCAGATGCTGCAATGATATTTCCAATATCTTTAATAGCTTTCGAGGAAATCAGGAGAAAAGTTATGTTTATATAAAAATATTAAGTTTCATTTTACTGAATAATTATTAGTCATAGAACAAATATTCATAATGACAGTTATACAGTTTAATTAGGTGTATCAGATGCTTTAATGATATTTCCAATATCTCTAATAGCTTTCGAGAAAATTAGGAGGAAAGTCATGTTTTTATATAAATATAAAGTTTAATTTTGCTGCGTAATTATTATTCATAGAACAAATATTAATAATTTCAGTTTTACAGTTTAATTAGGTCTATCAGATGCTGCAGTGATATTTCCAATATCTCTAATAGCTTTCGAGAAAATGAGGAGGAAATTCATGTTTTTATATAAATATTAAGTTTCATTTTTTGCGTAATTATTAGTCATAGAACAAATATTAATAATGATAGTTGTACAGTTTAATTAGGTGTATCAGATGCTGCAATCATATTTCCAATATCTCTAATAGCTTTCGGGAAAATGAGGAGGAAATTCATGTTTTTAAATAAATATTAAGTTTCATTTTACTGCGTAATTATTAGTCATAGAACAAATATTCATAATATCAGTTGTACAGTTTAATTAGGTGTATCAGCTGTTGCAATGATATTTCCAATATCTCTAATAGCTTTCGAGAAAATGAGGAGCAAAAGTCATGTTTTTAAATAAATATTAAGTTTCATTATTCTGCGTAATTATTAGTCATAGAACAAATATTCATAATGACAGTTGTACAGTTTAATTTGGTGTATCAGATGCTGCAATCATATTTCCAATATCTCTAATAGCTTTCGGGAAAATGAGGAGGAAAGTCATGTTTTTATATAAATATTAAGTTTCATTTTACTGCGTAATTATTAGTCATAGAACAAATATTCATAATCACAGTTGTATAGTTTAATTAGGTGTATCAGATGCTGCAATGATATTTCCAATATCTCTAATAGCTTTCGAGAAAATGAGGAGGAAATTCATGTTTTTAAATAAATATTAAGTTTAATTTTACTGCGTAATTGTTAGTCTTAGAAAAAATATTCATAATATCAGTTGTACAGTTTAATTAGGTGTATGAGATGCTGCAATGATATTTCCAATATCTCTAATAGCTTTCGGGAAAATGAGGAGGAAATTCATGTTTTTAAATAAATATTAAGTTTCATTTTACTGCGTAATTATTAGTCTTAGAAAAAATATTCATAATATCAGTTGTACAGTTTAATTAGGTGTATCAGCTGTTGCAATGATATTTCCAATATCTTTAATAGCTTTCGAGAAAATGAGGAGGAAAGTCATGTTTTTAAATAAATATTAGGTTTCATTTTACTGCGTAATTATTAGTCATAGAACAAATATTCATAATATCAGTTGTACAGTTTATTTAGGTCTATCTGATGCTGCAATTATATTTCCAATATCTCTAATAGCTTTCGAGAAAATGACGAGGAAAATAATTCTTTTATAAAAAAATACGGTTTTATTTAACTGCGTAATTATTAGTCATAGAACAAATATTCATAATATCAGTTGTACAGTTTAATTAGGTGTATCAGATTCTGCAATGATATTTCCAATATATCCAATATTTTCAATATCCAATATCTAATGCTAGCTAGAAGAGCCCGTCGCTGACGGCCGACGGAGCGACGGTTATATATTGCTGCCGGCGGTGTTGCCAAACTGCAGTTATCGTACCGTAAAATTATCTATTGAATATCACATAAATACTCATAAGAACGGTAATTCTGATACATAAGACAATAGAAATTTGTAAATAATGATAAAAGTTGTTACACTGGCCTATACTTATTGTCATCATACGTTTGGTATATGCATGGGAATGATATAAAGATCTTGGCACAGACGTCGTGCCGCAAACACAGGAGAGGGAGACGCTGCTGGCACATACTGTGTGCTGTAAGAACTGAATGGGTTAAAACGTTTTAGTGGAGAGGAACAGGCATATTTTGCTTCAACATTTCTACAATATTGTGATGATGCTATGTGTAATTGTAATATTACAACTGGGCCTGAGCAAATTGCTTTCGTTAGGTCACAGCTTGTTCCTGATTCCCGTGCTGGTCGTATGATGTATGCAATGTTTTAATGCAACATTATTGCCAAATGACTATGACAATTTTGGGAAAGTCTTTTGATCCTTAGGAAGTGGGGATTCTTTTCAGTGGTCTTTTCGCTTGGCTGCAGCATTAACCACGCAGTTTGGTAGCACTGATCAGGCCTGTGTTGCCGAATTTGCAAACAAAACCATTGACTCTCTTGTTTCATCTCTTTCGATTGAGAATGAAACTTTGACTAAGGAAATGTTGAGAACAATTCTTGAATTTCGGAATTATATATTGTTCTTAAACCCTGAATAGCGTCGTATTGTCTCTTCACTTGAATCTAAACAAGGTGATACACTTAGGGATGGGGTAGTACAGTGGTCAGCGTACGGGCATGCAAACCTAGGGTCCCGGGTTCGAGTCCCAATATCTGCTGGCCACTTTTCTTTCTTTGGTATTACCGCCGAGTGGCCAAAGATTACCCAAATTGCTGCCATACTGTCCTCAGACGGGACTAAACAATGTTATATGCATTTGAGGCTTTAGGGTGTATCATACGTCTGGCAACGCGCTTCCCTCGTATCATGGCTTTGAAATCGTTTTGTATTCAACGTCAATGCAGTA
The DNA here is from genome assembly GCA_029783475.1 of Metacarcinus magister. Lineage (NCBI taxonomy): Eukaryota > Metazoa > Arthropoda > Malacostraca > Decapoda > Cancridae > Metacarcinus > Metacarcinus magister. Next base: position 8,071,327 of record JAPQNM010000005.1, read on the forward strand.
TAACTTATGTAACTTAAGACTAAACGAAGTGTTGATGCTACTGTTCAAATCGGATAAACCAGGAGAAATTTACTATCCTAAGCATGTTATTCAATGTATAGATTGAAAAATCATAAATTATTAGATCACAGGCGATACAAGAAACTTTTTTCATTATCACGGTGAATGGGTTAAGAGAATGGCCTTGAAGTGGACATAGAGGCAGTCGTATTCAAAGGTGAGGTGGGAAGAACGGGAGATATATGAGTAAAAAGAGTAGGAGTAGGAATAGTATTAACAGTATTATCAGTAGTTCAATCATCCATGGTGTTAAGATTAAGGAATATATTACCACTACGTAAGTACATCAAATGCACACATATAAATTTAAAACGATGATAATAACAATGATGATAATACAAATAACAACACTCCTACTAATAATGATAGTAATAATAATATTGATAATAGTAATGATGATAATTGTGATAATAATGATAATTATGATAATGATAATGATAATAATAATAATAATAATAATAATAATAATAATAATAATATAATATTGATAATATTAATGATGTTACTATTATCATATCGAGCAAAATATTTATTTGAGAGAGAGAGAGAGAGAGAGAGAGAGAGAGAGAGAGAGAGAGAGAGAGAGAGAGAGAGAGAGAGAGAGAGAGAGAGAGAGAGAGAGAGAGAGAGAGAGAGAGAGAGAGAGAGAGAGAGCGAGAGACGGAGAGACGTACACATAGTGCACTAGTAATAGTACGGAGTCCAACAAACACCCTAGTTATAGACCAATAGGTCTCCTGGTGTCCGTATTCCTAAGTCTCTCTCTCTCTCTCTCTCTCTCTCTCTCTCTCTCTCTCTCTCTCTCTCTCTCTCTCTCTCTCTCTCTCTCTCTCTCTCTCTCTCTCTCTCTCTCTCTCTCTCTCTCTCTCTCTCTCTCTCTCTCTCTCTCTCTCTCTCTCTCTCTCTCTCTCTCTCTCTCTCTCTTTTTATCTCTCTCTCTCTCTCTCTCTCTCTCTCTCTCTCTCTCTCTCTCTCTCTCTCTCTCTCTCTCTCTCTCTCTCTCTCTCTCTCTCTCTCTCTCTCTCTCTCTCTCTCTCTCTCTCTCTCTCTCTCTCTTTCTCTCTCTTCCCCCCCCCCGCCCAGTAGTGCTGCTTTATTATATACAAGTTTTTTCTTCATACACTTGGGCATTTAAACACACACACGTGCACACACACGAATCAAAATTAATAAAGCCAAAATAAAAGACTATAATATTTTTTTTCATAGATATGCAAAAAAAAAATTTCCCAGATCCCTGAAGAAAATGAAGCTGCTCCTCATCTCACTCACCAACACAATTACTTAATTTCAAGCCGCGGTGTCTTTGGGCGAGGAGAGCGTGATGCAGCCCCTGTCTGCCAGTGTTATGTGGATCGTCCGGGCTAGTAGGGGTGATGTTTGACATTCATGTTATGCAGACGCGGCAGCTGCAGCTCCTTCCCTGAAACACCTGGATGCTGTGGATTTCAATTCTGTCTCGAGTCTCACCAAGGGTGCGACGAGAAGGCGGTGGAGGGTGGAGGCGGTAAAGGAGGCGGTCATGGAGCGGTTTTGCCTCTGTCTGTTATGTATCAAGTGAGAGATCTTGAAATTTATAGCTCTCGAGCCTCGTGCCGTGATGAGGTTGTGTCTGTGTGATCCCCAACAGCCTCTCGACACCGGTGTTCGATTCCTTTGCCTCATTCCAGTGTTCATTTAATGACTCCGTGTTGGTATCTCTCTCGTCTGTCTTGTTGGATTATCTGCTGTATTCCGGTAAGCCAAGGCCCGTATAAGAGGAGCAAGAGGAGAAGGAGGATTACAAAGGATTAGAAGGGAATACATACAGCAACAGACCTATAGGTCCCTATTAAGCTGTTTGATTACAAAAATCTACACTAACCGATTATTATCAGAGAAAAGATAGAGCAGTTAAAGGATCCTCCCAATCCTCCATCCTTCTAGTATAAGCTGCGGAAAAGAAGCGATACCATATAGTAATACAAAAATATCTGAAATTTAAGAGGACAGTGAGCAAAGTATTGTAATCTACGAAACTAACTTTACAAACGCGAGTTTGAATAACAGAGGCCACAAAA
>JAPQNM010000005.1:8080946-8095946 GCA_029783475.1 Metacarcinus magister
GATTAAATGAAGTCGAGTAAGTTAGTCAAGCATGAACGTTTATTATGGAACAATGTTGTGAGGCATTTATTATTTCAGTCTCCCAAGAATTTTATCGTAATGTTGCAAATGATCGTTTCCATCAATTTACATACTACCAACGTCAGGCTAATCGGTCTATAATTGCTTGGATGTGACTTGTCTGCCATTTTCAAAATGAGTGTTAGCTTAGAATGTTTTCAATCTAACAGAACTTTACTCAGTTGTCAAAGACTTGTAACATAAATTGAAAGCGGTTTTCTCTTGGAAAGTCAGTCTTCAACCCACATGAGAAGTTTCCTGTGATTGTAATTTCTTTAATAGTCGTTTATGGGGAACTTTTTCAAACGATTTTGGAAATCAAGGTAAATGATATTTACTGCTTTTGTCTCGTCATAATTGTTGAAAAGTCAAGCAGATTTGTTAAACATGAACCTTTGTGACGAAAGCCATCATGAGTAGTTTTATACAAAATGTGTTCTTCTAGGTTTTTATTAATTTACCAAATACGGATGTGAGGTTGATTGATGTGTACTTATTTGGTAGTGTTTTGTCTCCCCTTTTTTGTATGGGTGTAACATTTACCAATTTTCAAATGTCAGGGACTTATCCAGAATTTATTGAATAATATCGTAAGTGGTTTGCTAATTTGATAGTTTGCCTCTTTTAAAACTCTCGGTGCAATATAATCAGGACTGGGGGTTTTATTTGCTTTAATCTTATCAAGTGTTTCAGTTACTGCATCATCTCTAAACATACAATCCCTTCAGGTCGAGTTGGTATTATGTTTTGGTTCTCATTGGTGTCTTCAGCGGTAAAAACGGATGCAAAGTAGTCATTTCATGCTTCGGTCGCATTGTTAGGAAATATAAACATGATACAAATTTAGAGAATTATTAAATATCAATTCGTAAACTTAATCCCGGCGGCACACATTCCCAGGTTATGCAAAGTGTTCATTATACCTCCCACAATGATTGTAGATAAAATTGCAATTTGGATTTCCATATTGCATGATTTCAAAATTTTACTCCACTAATGTGTCGGTTTTCAAGTAAATGTGTGGCTGCTCCGCCTTCCCTGTGGCTGGCAGACCTTGGAAAAGCGTGACAACTGTACCTTTACACAACAAAAGGTGCCACCGTGCCACCACAACGTGCATGCTCGCACTACCTGTTCTGTCAAAACGTGAGAAGTTTATCTCACCTGCAGTTTGCGTGGAACTTACAATAAAGACGAACCATTGCCGCGACAGCAAATGTTCAACGCAGCCGTCAGGAGCGTCGTGTGACTCATCCCCGCCTGTGGTTCCCCAAGATTATGATAATCATCCAACTTGACGCAAACTTGATTCCCCGGTGGACGGTAATTCCTGGGCGTCGGAAAAAGTGGCCGCCGGTAATCTAAGGTCATACATCAACGCACGTAATTAAACTCTTCAACACACGTTACCCTTTTCTTTCCTATTCTTTTTACCGTACCAGCGACGGCACTTGATGAACGACCCGGCCGCCTTACACTTAATTGAGGTTTGTAGTCATTGGCGGGGATTTACGAGACTCGATGGAAAATGAAATTACCTGCTAACGGTTTCCGGGAAGGCCCGAAAGGGTTTCCTTTTGTTCAATCGTGAAGTTTTTTTGCATCTCGAGCGATACATACCACGGCAACGTAATTTTGATGAATTAGCGGAAAACAATGTACTTGTAAACCGAGAGAAAGTTTTGCTATTGTAAGATATAATGTAGTATACTGCTATTATATTAATAAATAAAAGTTAAGTAGATAATGTCTCTCATATTTGATTATTCAATTCTACTTTTTTTTCTAACATTTTTTCTATTTAATTCTTTACATATTTCAATTATGGCGTTCGTATATTCATCTCTTAAAAGGGCCAGTTGACCAATTTAAGTTAACGCTTATGGTAATAGTACGAAATCGTTCAAAGATTCCAGCCTGCATTAGTGGCTTGTATCGTCTTGGGTTTCTTGGGCAGCCTATGGATGCCATAATTTCCCTGTTATGACACATACATATCCTGGTCATCACCTTGGCACATCTGTATGACCTTACATTCGGAGCACCTTTGTAAAGGCAACACTGGTAAAGGTGCTCTGACTAATGTGAACCAAATAGTGAGCGAGTACACCATGTCCGGGCAGCCATTGATCATTGCTACTTATGTGTATTGAGGACTTCGTGAACATTATCAGACCGAGTTTCCTGCAGCCACAACGACTCAGTCCCGTTGTGAGTTATTGTAAGAGTGAATGGATAGCGTGCAACATGATGATGATGATGATGATGATGATGATGATGATCATGATAACGATGATGATGATGACGATGATGATGACGATGACGATAATGCAGTGATAACGATGACGATGACAATGAAAATGGGGATGGTGATGGCGGTGACCATGACGACGATGACGATATTGATAGCGATGACAATGGCAATAACAATGGTATTAACAATGGCAATGGCAATGAGGATGACGATGGTGATGACAATGATGATGACGATGACGATAATTTATTTTTTAACAGATTAACATATGCAAAACAAAAGCACATTCGAAGACCAACAGAAGCCAACATACGAGGAGAGTTACATGTAAAGGAAAGTGAAATATTTGCTCCTCTGAAAAGCAAACAAAGTCACACACGCCCCAGCCGCCTCACTCCTCCCTCATCCACTCAGTGTCATCAGCAGCACGTTGGTCTTATCACAGCCCATCTTACCTGATCATTAAACCTGAGTGATGAGTGAACCACGCCCTACCGATATTCTCTCTCTCTCTCTCTCTCTCTCTCTCTCTCTCTCTCTCTCTCTCTCTCTCTCTCTCTCTCTCTCTCTCTTCTCTCTCTCTCTCTCTCTCTCTCTCTCTCTCTCTCTCTCTCTCTCTCTCTCTCTCTCTCTCTCTCTCTCTCTCTCTCTCTCTCTCTCTCTCTCTCTCTCTCTCTCTCTCTCTCTCTCTCTCTCTCATGTATATATATATATATATATATATATATATATATATATATATATATATATATATATATATATATATGTTTCTACTCCCGTCGTGCAAACTATGTACACACATGTGCATTGATGTCGATTTACAGTGATACAGGTTTACAAATTTTGCAATTACTGTGTTTGCTTATGGAAGAACAAAGTATTTAAAATCGAGTAACAAGCACACACACACACACACACATACACACACACACACACACACACACACACACACACACACACACACACACACACACACACACACACACACACACACACACACACACACACACACACACACACACACACACACACACACACACACACACACACACACACACACACACACACACACTTAGTACTACAAAGTGACGCTCCTGTATGACTGATGAGTAAGAATTTTGTTAAAACAAATAAAATTTTTTAAAATTTCAATCAATACTTTCAAACAGATATGTTCACTGTACCGGATGAAGGAAAAGAACTGTCAACTGTTTTTCGTTTTGTTTTTTTCTAGCGGAGCAAAATTTTATACCAGAATTGTAAATATCCTTTAAGTGCAAATGGAAGTAGGAATAAAAATTAGCTCTCTATAATGCCGAGGCGAGGTGGGATGATCGGCTTATTGGTGAGCTGCGGAGAGTGGCAGGGCACGCAGGGAGGCACGGAGGCACGGAGGCTGCTGGGCGGAAGAACAACTCAGGAGACCAAGACGAGGAGCCCCCTGTAAAGTATACAGGAGAACGGCACTGGCAATGGCAGGGTCGCTGGCGGATAAGAAGGCTGAGCAGGGGCGGGACCTAAAATACCACGAATACCACAAAGACGAGAGAGCGTTTGCGTAATATTTTTACTTCATTTTTATTCCATCCTTTCATGTACTATTCAAATAATGAGATATTTATAATCTCCCGTAAAAGCAAGAGTCGTATGTATCTACTGTACCTTATTCTTTCTATACTGCATTGTTATCATGGAAAGTTGACAGGAGGTCAAAAATAAATTTGCTACGTACCTAAATGTTTTCAATCTTCAGTCAAATTTTGCAACTTTGTCCTAAGATCATATAGATTTCCTAAACGTTCTCTAAATAGATGGTGAGGCTATGCTCTCTATGTCTTTTGTTTTTTTATCTCGGGTCAATCTGTTTGTGTGTTACCTGTGTGTGTTCGTCCTGTGTGTGTGTGTGTGTGTGTGTGTGTGTGTGTGTGTGTGTGTGTGTGTGTGTGTGTGTGTGTGTGTGTGTGTGTGTACGTGTATGTGTGTATGTGGGTGAACTGGGTATGCGGGTGAATTTTATTTCACCTCAGGGAAATTAACGTCCCTGCCCTGCATAGTCTTAGGCCACCCTTGGACAAGGTGTAACACTGCTATGTCCCCCATGCCAGGGTCACGGTGAAGCCACTGGGCAGCACCAGTGGTGGATTGGACTGCAGGCAGATGATCTCCTTAGAGACAATGGCTGGAGTTCCAGGGTCCTAGTTAGCTGAACCTCAGTTATATGGATCTGCGGTGTAGAGGAGTATAGCGACCTCTACACTATAGGAGCTTCCCTAAGAACCAGTTACTGGTGTGAGTTTCCATCCCCTCTCTTATATACAGAGGTCCTCTACACTATTACACTATTAAATGCACTTATTAATAGTGTAAATAGAAAAATGAAAATAAAAAATTGTACGCCCCCATCTAGAATATTGCATTCAGTTCTGGTCACCTTCTATAAAGAAAATATTGAAAAGCTAGAGAGAATACAAAGAAGAGTTACTAAAACTATCTCAAGATTACGAAACAAGTCTTAGGAAGACGACTAAAGAAGCTGAACTTATTCAGTTTATCCAAACGTAGGCCACGAGGGGACTTAATTGAAGTATTGAGGTAGATTGAGTGAAAAAAAACACTTTTTCTTCAATAGAATCGTGAATATTTGGAATTGAATAATTTAAGAAGAAACTTGATAAACACTTCGCATCTATTGAGTATTTCATTCGTGCGTTATTTATTTATGTTTTTTTTAAAGAAACGTAGATTAGTCTTGTTTTTCTCACTTTCCTATATCAATTCCATGATATTTTGTCTATGCTTCATGGTATCGCTTCCTTTTCCGGCCAGCTTTGGCTGGAGGGAGGGGTGGGTGGGGAGGAGCCTTCCACTTTGCTCTCCTTTTGTCTCTATAGGGTTGATATTATAATAGTAGTGTAGCCACATGGACAGCCTCGTTAGGTCCGGTAGGATTGTTGCTGTCTGTTCTTCCCTTGTATTCCTTTGTGCTCCTGTGTGTGTGTGTGTGTGTGTATGTGTGTGTGTGTGTGTGTGTGTGTGTGTGTGTGTGTGTGTGTGTGTGTGTGTGTGTGTGTGTGTGTGTCAGCTCTCTCTCTCTCTCTCTCTCTCTCTCTCTCTCTCTCTCTCTCTCTACTCTCGCTCTCGCTCTCTCTCTCTCTCTCTCGCTCTCTCTCTCTCTCTCTCTCTCTCTCTCTCTCTCTCTCTCTCTCTCTCTCTCTCTCTCTCTCTCTCTCTCTCTCTCTCTCTCTCTCTCTCTCTCTCTCTCTCGCTCTCGCTCTCGCTCTCGCTCTCTCTCTCTCTCTCTCTCGCTCTCGCTCTCGCTCTCGCTCTCTCGCTCTCTCTCTCGCTCTCTCTCTCTCTCTCTCTCTCTCTCTCTCTCTCTCTCTCTCTCTCTCTCTCTCTCTCTCTCCGTCGCAGTATTTCTAAATTAAAAGTCGCCAGAATGAAGACCGAACAAAGCTCTGCGTGGTGCATTGAGTCAGCCAGTCTTATTTAGAACTAGTTGGTCGTTACTATGGCAACGTGACATCCGCACTTTCACCACTCCCGTACTCTGAATATGTTCTTGACCTGGCGACTTCACAACACCTATCTCCATTCCTCTGTGTTTTTGCCTCCGTATGAATATTTCAAGATATTCCTCTTTTTTTCTATTTTGCTTGTTAGTAACAACAATTGTATGCTTCGGAATATAAAGCTCTTGCATTTTGTTGTCATTCGTTATGGTTGTTGTTATAACTCAGTTTTACATAAGCTACACATCATTTGTTATTGGAAAAAAATTGAACCCAAGTTCAGAATTTTTGTTTCAGTGAAAGTGATTAATTTTGCAAACAAAATTGGCAGATATTTGAAGATTTTCTTTTAAATTTTACGGAAGTAACATTCCTTCTATTTTTAATAATACCTTGTCGTGGTGAGAAGGCAAAAACATTCAATGATCAGTGGAGCTAAACTAGACAGATGCAACCAAACTGGGCAAGTCCACTGTGAGAAATCATATTAAAAGTGTTCCCCTGCCAATACGCCCTAAGCCAGCGTGGCGTGGTATCGGTATGTAGTACATATTACCATATTAACTAAATCTATACAATGGATTCCCTATCTATAATGGTTACAAGAGGATGGAGTGCTTTTGGTAGAAAACACAATGTTATGAAAAGTAATCTCCTAATATCGCTGAAGAGAGAGGTATATAATTAATCAGTGTATTTTATTAGTTCTAACATGTCTCAGAAAATTGGGATCTTACGAAAGCCCTGATACGAAAACTTCAGAGTGACCAAAAGGGAATGGAGATATTAATGTTTGGCATAGTATGGAGAAATAGGAAGAGTACATCATGGATTAGGGAGCAGACTAAAGTTCAAGACATCTTGAGTACAATAAAAAAAGAAAAGTGGACAGGGGAAGGACACATTATGAAATGAAGAGATGATAGATGCACTGTTAGAGTAACAAAATGGAAACCCATGGATGGAAAAAGAAGGCAGGGCAGACAAAGTACTAGATGGAGAGATGATATAAGAAATTTCGCTGGAGTAACCTGGAACAGACAGGCACCAGACAGAGGTGAGCGGAGAGTGTTAGGGGAGGCCTTTGTCCTACACTGGACTTAAGGAGGCTGCTGCTGCTGCTGCTGATACTATTGATGATAATAATGGTGATTATGATGATGATGATAATGATGATGATGATTATGATGAGAGTAACATTAAGAATACATATTGTAAATTTTTCAAGTTGTTTTCATTTAAATACTCACCACACTCTCTAGTACGAGGAGGGAGTACCAATGTATCAACTCGTATCTAGCAAATCCAGTTAATCAACCTTAAAACCCACATACACACACCTACATATAAACGTACACATACAATTTGACCATGTCCAACCAGTTTCACAACATGCGTTACAGAATGATAAGAAAAAGATATATAGTATATTGATTGCATCACATATGTACTTTGTCCGTCACGTCTATTAAATTGTATCATTTCAATTCAGCACAAAACTGGAACTAACTGTACTCCAACAGCATAGTCTCCTTTAATTTGAACTCTTTTTAATCATAAAATAAACATAACACTGGCTATATCGATAACATTTCATTATTAAATTGTTTTAACAAACACACTTTCAAACTGGTTTACAGTTGACTACTGTTTTTCTATTTTATACATACAAACACGTACGCATGCACGCACGCACATATGCACACATGCAGACACAAGCAAACACACACACGCACACACACTGCTTGTTACCTCAGTGGTAACATCTCCTGTCACTCGGCAGGCTCGAGTTCGCGCCTCGCTCAAGGTGCAAAATTTCACTGATCAAGCAGTTACTCTCCTCCTCCTCCTTGAGCAAGAGGATGAGGTGTGTGGTGTGTGAAAGGTCACAAACTTACTCATAGATCGGGCTATAATGAGCTGCAAGCACTCTTCATGAAGGTAATGGCTGGCGATCACGAGTCCAGCGCGTGATCCTCAAGACCATGGTGGATGACACACACACACACACACACACACACACACACACACACACACACACACACACACACACACACACACACACTGCTTGGTAGTTCGGTGGTAACGTCTCGGCCTGTCACTCGGCAGGCTCGAGTTCGCGCCTTGCTCAAGGTGCAAAGTTTCACTGATGACCAAGCAGTTACTGTCCTCCTTGAGCAAGAGGATGGGGTATGTGGTGTGTGAAAGCCTTACCCATAGATCGGGCTATAATGAGCTATAAGCTCTAGATAAGACATATACAGATAATCATAAAGATAGGTAAACAGATAGATAAACAAAGACAGATAGACAGATAGATATACATAGAAAGATAGATAGATAGACATATCACTAGACAGACAGACTACTAGAGTTTATATAAAGTTAAAATTCAACAGACTAAAAGTAGTGCAAACCCAACATACATATCGAAGCAACAACAGCAACATCCATTTTAATTTGGCTTAATTAAAACGTACAACATTTCAATGGAAAGACAAAACAAAAACATAATTGTATACGGTGCACTTACTGTATGCACATAACACTTCATGAACAACCTCCCACATAAACAAAGTCCTTCGCAAAAAAAATACCAAAAAGCACTTCAGTACTTTGAAAGGAATAATTGCCTCCTATGCGTCAAGACTCGCCTCCACAACATGTCTCGGTGCATGAAGTTATAAACACAAAAGGGTTGTAGCGAGGGAAGGCAATCCTGTCTCCGAGTACCATCACCCAGTCCCCGGTGTTAAGTGGTGCCAATGAGTGCTATACCGAGTTCAACAATATCCTGTATGAATCAGTGGTCACACGTTTTGTGTTCATCCATCCGTCATACACCGTTAGGCTTGGATTGATGACTTTGTGCATATCTCATCTTGACGTGTTGTTGACGGTAGAATTATTGTGAACATTGTTAATACAAGCATGTTTGGGGCATTAATGCATATAAAGTGATAAAATATAGTTTACCAGTTATGTGTATTTACGACAATGGAGACTTTTAACGAAAATTACAAAAACATCGTTGTTCATGTCTTATTTTTCATGCCTCATTTTGGGAATGAGTTGTATGTTATTTTCATTAAATCAAAGCACATGGGAAAACGGAGTCGGGCGTGAAACATTGATTTGGGTGTTGTTTTCCTCTCTCTCAATAACTGTACATTCTTAAGCTCGGCTCACCATCCCCACCCACACACAACTGACACCAACACAGCAGTGAAAAGGTAAAGGCCGCTACAAGCCCGCCACGCTTTACAATGCACACAAAGCTAGCGTTCTTAAAAGAGATATATTTATTATTAAAAATTCAGAACGTGACACAAATTTTCTCATGTGTGTACTCTGGCCTTTAACAAAACACAGGCGTATCATGTACAAGGCAATGTTCTGTTCTGTAGCTGTAACTCGTGTTGTGCTTGACGCGAGGCCACCCACACACAATACCTTCGTCACCTGCCTCTTGGTTTATCACCAAAATATTGTGTTTTGTCAACATATATATATATATATATATATATATATATATATATATATATATATATATATATATATATGTGTATATGTATGTATGTATATATATGTATGTATGTATGTATATATATGTATGTATGTATATATATATATATATATATATATATATATATATATATATATATATATATATATGTATATATGTATGTATATATGTATGTATATATATGTATGTATATATGTATATATGTATGTATATATATGTATGTATACATATATATATATATATATATATATATATATATATATATATATATATATACAATGTCCAATGCCTACAAAGCTCACCCACCTACCTGGAAATGTCCTCAATTCCATAAAAAAAAAAATGTTATGCTAGGCGGAAAAGGACAATCTCAGGTTGTGACACAGCAATGTTGGAGACTGGAAAGAAAATTAAAGAAACAGAAAAATAGAAAACTATGCAGGACAAACAATAGAAAATATAAATTTACAATATTAACATAACAACAAAAAAAACACATACAATGGTAAATCATCGAAACAGAGCAAGAAAGAAATATTAATAATAGGCGGAGAGTTCGTCTAGAACAATGATATAAACAGCTATGAGAGACAGAAAAAACTGCAGCAGGCATAGGATGTGTATGCGTAGGTAGTGAGAAGTCAGAATCAAAGCCCTTGGAGACTTGAGCAACAAATGTTTGAAGGGAATTGAAATTAAGAAGTCAGTCTTTATCACATTGTTCCTAAGCAATGACTCTGATGGGTTCAGTGAATTTATGCTGCAGTTTTGAAGAGACGTTGACAATAGAAGAAAAACTAGGTCACTCACATCTAGTTGAAAGTTAGAAGCATTTCCATTGTGACTAGCAAATATCTGTCTCATGACTTGTGGCATGTAAATGTCCTAAACATTGTCTGTCTGTAAAATTAAAGAACGGAGAAAGTTTGTAATTTTACGTTTGTGTTATTCTCTCCTTTTTATAATAGTGGTATTTAGTGTAGATTAGTGAAATCAAACAGCCACGTTGGGACTTGTAGGTCTGGTGATGTTTGTATTCCTTTGAAGAAAAAAAAAATTTTGTCCAGTGCTCCAACCTGCTCCTTCTACTATCGCACATATGAATATCAAATTTAGTTATTGCACACTATTGTTTCACTTATTGTTAGGGTTGATCCTATCCCCTCTTAAATGTCGTCAACTCATTGATGATATGCACGACACAGTTACTGGCCAGAGAAATTATTCAGTGAGGGATTAAAATTTGGACACAGCGTGAAGGCAGCAGAAGAAGCTGTCTGCCTGATACTTGTCTTGTCAGGTTTTATCATTTTGGTTTTCCTTTTCTGCCGTGGTCATCTGTGATAAGTATGGTTCTGTAATCATCAGCATCATCAGTGTAATGGGTTACGAGCCTCAACGTCACCAGTGTTATGGTCACATCAAAGGGAATAAATCCATTATCAAAATGAGTTTTAAATGTATCGGTTTGACGCTGCTCAACATCACACCCTGGCACAGCCATATCTCCCTTTCAACTAAAGGGTCTCCATACAAACACACACCAAGGCCACGCACGCCTCTACACACATGCAAACACACACACACACACACACATACACACACACACACACGCACACGCACACACACGCACACGCACACGCACACACACACACACACACACACGCACACACAACTCGCCCTGTCCACTGCACTGACAGTTGCCACTTACGGACCTTATAGAGGAGCAGCCCCCGGCCAGCTGTCGCAGCTCCTGAATATATATGACTGCCAATGTTGTGGTTTGTTTTTCCTGCCGCTCGCGTCACCCCTGATTAATTTATACGCACAAGAGCAATGTACCAGCGACTTGCCTTGAAGGAAAATTAACTTAGACATAAAAACATTTGTCCTCATTCTGGTTTAAAGTAACTGGAGGCATCGACTGTATTCTTTACACAGCATTAGTTTTTTTCGTCCACGAGTCGTTGTGAACCTTTATTTTTTTTAGTGAATACTAGATAGGACTTAGTCTCTTTTTCACTGACAACTACGTATGCAACAAAGTTAGTTTCTCCTTTAGGTGATCTCTCCTTATCTTCAACTCATTTCGAGGCGCAGAAATAATCCCGTAACAATGTTTACTTCATCATGACTTTTCTGAATACTAAAGAGAACACGGCCCCTTGCCTTTCAGATGTGCACACTATTTCATGTGTCTTAAGGTTGTTCTCCTTCGCTAATAAAAAATATACAGAAACATTTACAATACTTTAAAGAATTCACTTCTCCATGAAAGCTAACTCTTTGTCCCTCTTTGGAAACTTCCCTCGGAAATTATTTTTTCTGTAAAGAGAATTTCTGGTTGGATTCACTACACCCTGTTTTTTGTTCGCCACCATAATACCTGAGGTGTGTTGGCCGCTGGAGGGGAGACAACACACCACCACACGCTGGAAACACCGTGAGGGGTGACAGGTGAAAAAGGGAAAAAGTTGAGTTTGTCTACAAAACAAAACCACACTATTTGAATTTCTCTACATAAAATATTGTTACATATATTTTGAGGAAGAGTTCCCTTGGCTACCTTAAAGAGACCATAAAGAGAGTGATCGCAGCCACACACTTAAGCAGTTTCCTCACTAACTGAGTGAGTAACGTGAGGAGAGTTGCCACAAACTATTAATCCAATATGACTCCCGATGCAGCATTTTATCACATGAGTCTTGCTACGTCAAAGACGCCTCTCTTCACTGCATAACATTGTTTCATAAATCCCCGAGAGAAATTTTTTAAAAAACCAAGAAGAGTGAAGCTGGAACGAGAGACAATACACAGACCCATTGCCGCTATTGATTACTATCACTGAACGAAACAAGAAATAGATGATTCACTAATTCATTTTTCACTCTAGCACACGAAAGCTTATTTATCACCTCTATTCTTAAGCCAAAACAAAACACTTGACACAATTTTGAATTATTTGTAAACATGTTTTACTGTGGTTTATTATTTCACACAGCGATGTCAGCCTTCCTCACATAACAGTATGGATGGCCGCTCACAACAAAGGTCGTCGTGAACAGCAACCCTTGACACACAAATACGTCATTCTACCTTCCACAGCTCGAGCGGGAAGGGGACGCCTGTTGACCCTCCTCCAGGCACTTCCGTCTGGATTTTCATAAGTTTCCAAAGACACGGAAGATACCTTGGGCCACATGGGCTGAAGGGGAGCCGCGACCTGACGAGCACACTTTTATTTTTTAAAGAAAGATTCATTTTCATTTGCATGTTATTGCTGTTATATCTGAATATAATTTCCTATATGTAAATATCCGTTTCATTTAATTTCATATGTAATAGGAAGCAATATAGCTCCGTCATTGTTGGAAATACCTAAAACTACATTTAAAAAATAATTAAAACACCTATACCATCGATAAATATATTTACAGTACGTTGGGGTTTTAAACAAACATTAAGGTTTCATTATATAATTTGAATGGAATGAATTGTGAAGGGCTGAGTGATTCATTGCACCACACATGCTCGCTTGAGGAAAAGTCTCACAACAAAGAAACAGCCGCTTGGGGCTCGGGTCTGCAAGTTGCCGTGCACCATTGGCGTCGCACCACAGGATGCCAACCAGGACGAGACGCTCAACACATGCACCCACAGTGTGTGTTAGATCGTGTTAATTATTCACTCAGTAGAAAAGAAAAAGTATGACGATGGTGCCTGTGTAAACCTGAGTGTAAGGGAGAACCACCACGCCATGGTTACGTGTGACATGCTCGGTCCTCCTCCTCCCTCCCCCTCCCTACTTCAACCTGTTATACCCGTTCGAGGCTTCACTCACCGGTGCTTCAGTACCACCACGTCATCACGATTCAACTACTGCTTCGACACCTGTGAAGTCCCGGCTGGAGCCTCCATGGGCAGAAAGCTTCTAGGGTTTACTGAGAACAGGTCTACCCGCTTTCTCCACTCTGGTTGGTCCTCTCGAGGCTTCTGCTACTCAGCTAAGTCATCCCTCCTCCGCCCAACGTTTACAGGACCTGGTACTTGTAAGTAGCTGGACGCCGGAGTGGTGAAGTGAGCTGTGTGGTGAAGGTCACGAGTCTATTATTGTTGTGTGTGTGTAATGTGTGGGTTGTCAGTGCTGAGTGTGAAGTGTCCGTAAACTTCCTCACACTGTTTGTTGTTTTTATCGGCACCCTATACAGATCTACAGGTCCCTACTTGGCTGTTTGATTTCTCTAAAGTACAATATAAATTATTAATTAGTGTGAGGAGAATAGTGCCAGTCGGAGATTTGATATTAAGTAATTATAGAGGCGTTTTTAAAAAGTTTCTACGGTAGCTGAGTTAACCACGTTCGAAGGTAATGCATTCCAAACACTGACGATCAACTTCGTAACATTTGTTTTTATTTTTCCCGAGGACACGCTGGTACGCCACTGGAGAAAGTAACGCACTGCTAGTGAGAAAATAAACTAGTAAGGCTGAGAAATGGTTAAGGTTTCCATCACAGCTACAGCAAAGTTGGGGGAATAGAACGACATAAGCAGGTAATTGGTTGATACAGCAATTCGTGCAGTGGTCTGGAGTGGTAGGTGAGGGCGATATGACCCAAAGAGGACGGGTGAACAGCTGGGTGTGTTATCAATATCTGAGTGGTGTGATAGCGGCAGGGAAAGGACAGTTGGAGGCTGTCTGTGAATGGCGAGGGTTAGAGGGGACTGGCTGAGGAGTCCATTGTCAACACTTAAGGGTGCGCATTATGTTATGTAATGGAGGCACTAAACACACACACACACACACACACACACACACACACACACACACACACACACACACACACACACACACACACTTAAGAACCGTGTTCAGTTGTCGACGACTAATACAGTTGCACGTAGAGTCTCCCGTACTTGCCTCCCTATCTTCAACACTGCTGTTATCCAAATGATCGTCTCTTGTTCGTATATTAATATTTTTATGACCTTTGACCCCTAACATCGCCCTTCATCTTCAACGTTTCCCAGTCGACACCCTAAAGTCAAATTTCGTAATTCGCTCTAGACCTCGCCGGCGACTCGTCTCCATGATTACTTTCACGTCTTCTTGGCGCGCCTCCAAAAATTATTTCAAGCAGTCATCCACTCGGAAGATGAGAAAAACTTGGTCTATTTTCCAGCTGATGATAATGATCTCCCGCAGAGAGTTGAGGCCATTAATGTTGAGTGGGTGTGCGTCTGCCCTGCCGCTGCGTTGGATCGACGCGAGACTGCTGCTGACAGAACATTGCGTGGACTATTCATCCATGGTGAATCAAAAGCACGACTGGTCGACATGAGAGGCACTGAGTCTGTGTGGAAATATGAGCCATGGTGATGTTTATTCCAATGTCGATTGATTGTATTCTTCTTCCAGTGAACTGCCGTTAAAATTGTGACAACTAGTAAAGTGTAGAGATTTTTTGGTGGCCCTCCGTGTGCAGGAGAGGTGCGGGGCCATTAATGATGTTGCTGTCTCAGGGAGATAATCTTAAGCCTCCCATCATATATTCCTGCCACGTGGAGAGGACCCTCGATATTCGCTGCGGCATCGTCCACGAAATACTCTTATTTTGCTAGGCGTCGTCGTTAGCGGTGCTTCAGGTG
>JAPQNM010000005.1:8103446-8110946 GCA_029783475.1 Metacarcinus magister
CAAGATCACTATTAGAGAAGCCATCCCACAACACCAGGGAGTTGACAAAGGAAGAAACAGGAACACCATTGCGTAGTTTGCCAGATACATAACATAATACCTCGTTAACAACAACCGGAGCACCATCTACGCATGCACAATGCCGGGCGGGTGAACCAGAGGCAAGAGCATGTCTGTCAGCACAGGTTAGGCAGCACGACGGAGATGTTTGCCGAATAGCAACATCGTTCTTGCCTTGCCGACATATAACACAATTAGTCATCACAACTAGATACTAGGACACAGGAAGACAATGATGGAACAAACATGGACGAGGTAAAGTTCGAACCACCAACACGAGACAGAACGAGCATAAAACACACCAACCACAACGGCGCCACTAGAAGAAGTGCAACCACTATATTAAGTGACAAATCGCTGGGCCAATAAAAACATAAAGCTTAAGAATCAGGCTGAAAATATTAAAAATATTAAAACATTATAAAAACTTTAAAAATAGGGAGAAGACTATAAACACGGTATATAAAGTCAGAGATAAATAGTCTCAGACCAGGATGAGGTCTTGATGACTTCTTAAAGGATGTCCTGACTCTCCCATCACAAAATGGTCTCGTATTTAATAATTTTGGGAACAAACCCCAGCAAGGAGAACATATAGGATTCGACCAATTGTTGAAAACCTTCTTAAAGGAACATACTGGTAAACAGTTTATGCAGTTTTACAAAATAAAAATGACATCAAAAGTATGCAAACTGATTGAAAAACAAACAGTTTCCCAGGCAAGGTCGCCTCTTTGGCATGCAATGAGGTTTGCAAGAGTAACTGCATCCAAAGCATACAATGTATATACTGCTTCTTTGCATTCTAATAGTGCACTTGTAATATCAGTCATTGGTGCTACAAAGATGAAGGACACAACAGCTATGAATAGGGGTAGAGAATTAGAACCCAAAGTTCTTAAGGGACTAACACAACATGTTGAATGTATTGAGCCATCAGGAATAATCTTAGAGGGAGACCTTCCTGTCATGGGAGCTTCACCTGATGGAATAACAGGGGATGGGATGGATGTTGTTGAGGTCAAGTGTCCAACAAATGAAAAGGACTTTCGATGATATCTTGGAAAGATGGTACTGTTGTAGCAAAACATTTAGCACAGGTGCAGATGCTTATGCACATGACTAGAAAAAATATGGCTCTATTCTGCTTTGCTGACCCAAATTTTGAAACCAACAATCATATCCAAGTAATCATGGTCAAGTATGACTCCACGTACTGCACAAATCTAATGAAGAAATGTCTTGCTTTCTGGGAAAACACAGTGTTTCTTGAACTCTGCAGATCGTATGGTTCCCAGTCATGAGTTTGATTTTCATGCTCGAGTATCAGGGTATGATATAAAAAATGGAAAAAATTCCTATAATATACATATATTTCCTTCTTACATACAGTTGATAATCAAATACCCCTTACACTCACAATATTCAGATAATAAATGTTACACTTTTACAATACGGTCTTGCATGTTTATATGCAATTTTTACTACATCATTCAAAAGATTGCCATGTTTAGTGGAACACACGCATGCATGCTGGAGAATTTATACAACTTGACCCGCCGAATCACCCTCTCAATGTGTATTCTCAGAGCAGCAACTGCTTTCATGTCTAGGACATCTCTAGCACGTAGCTGCTCATTTTTTCTAACACTTACAGGGCGCACTAATCTGCATCCTCTTGCGGCCAGCTCAGTGTCCAGTTGTTTAAAACCCACAGTGTGCCAGTACAGTGACTCCTTCCCTCAAACACTCCAAGTAGCCAGACTGAAGTAAGATTTCCATATCACTGCATCGGCCGGGCCTGCCACTTGATACAAAATTAACAAATCCATTAGGAGTTGCAGATATAAAGTATTTCACAGTGTTGCATTTTGTGTAGGATGACCATGACATACTTTGAATTTCAAATCACTCGATAATGATCTGTACACTGTGGTAGTAGGCCTTGAAAGCATGTGGAAGCCTCTTCTCTATCACCTCTGAAGGAGGCCAGTGGATGAGACCTTGTAGGCAATTTGCTATGACAGGAATATAACGAGACAGTATCCTGCTTACCCAACTCACACTAACCCCAAACATATCTGCAATGATGATACTTGAAATTCCTGTCCGCATCCTCATTAAGACCCCTCTCACGATATGATATTTAAGCACTTAAGGCATTCACAATGTCGAAGTGTTCTTTGTGTAATCCAATGTATCTCATTTGATTATTCAAAATATGTTTTCGGGTTACTAGAAGTAACAGGTTTCTTGTATCTTCCTCACTTTCATCAGTTTCGGAAGGTTCATAACATTTGCTTGTATCTCACTCCATATCTTCATCACTTGGAAGGCGAACACGAGCAGAGGATGGCCAGTCAGTTTTTCTCCGGACTTTTACCTCTTAGATTTCTGTATTGGACGCTGCATCTACTCGGTGTGGCGTCACGTTAACCTGCACTACTTTTGGTCTAAAAAGCTTCCTCAACTGGATTGAAATGCAAAAATCAAATAGAAATATGTATCACAAAAGAATAATGTATGCTTTGTTTGCAAAAAGTGAAGCATGCTGCTCAGCTCTGGCACCAAGCCCTCCCTCTACTCCCTCTCTGTCATACTATCTCATTCCTTACCCTATCTATATATAACTGATATGTTAAAATGGATATTGTTTTGTATACAGATGGTCCGATGGCTCTATTATGTCGAATGCAGGAGTGATTAGTAAGCTTTCATTAGATAAACAAAAAATAGATACACAAAAATTTACATAAACCTGTATTCCCACGTGCTTGATGGGAGGCTCAAAAATGTGTGTTGTATCTTCCTCTGCATTATTGTCTCCCTTTGAACTCACTGAAGGTGAAGTGTTTGAAAAAGGAAAAAAGTTTTTAATGTTTATAGGTTATAGGTGCACCATAAAAATGATAGTACAACATTATTAGAAAGGCATTACTACAAACATAAATATTATAACTGGTGTACTGTATTTCATGTCTTAGTGGTGATCTTAAGGCTCTGCAATGCAATTACATTCCTACAAAGGATATTTGTGGCTTTATTGGATATTAGATGTATGAAACTATGCACTTCATTCCATTGAACCAACTAACCTTGGATATTCTCTTGGTCTTCAAGTAGTTCTAGGATCTTTTTTTCTTGATGAAACCATTCTGTTCTCATTCTGTGTTTTTTGTTTCCCCTGACATTCAAACTTGTGTGGAACAACACCTTTGAGTCTTTTTTCCCCACCCATCATCTTCATGTAGAGGTAGTTTGTGGCATCTTCTTCAAGCTAGAAGTTCACATATATAATGAATATTCCACATTCATTTTCTAGGGTTTACAGCCATGAAACATAATAAAAAAATATGTTCATACACTTTATTAAGATACTTAAATCTCTTGAAACAGACTAATGACACACTTGCTAAGTTCTTACAAAATTAGGTCAACTCATTGTGTATAAAAGTGCAGAAAGTATGAAATTGTTAAATCACAGGCTTAATTGTTAAATTACAGGCTTAATATACTTCAACACTTGAACTATAAAAACAATCAGACACTAACCAAGCTACTCTGACCAACACTACCACAGCCTGTCACACCACAACAGGCAAACAAGCAATCACAGCATATCACAACACCATTTCACGGTAATTTTGGGGAATTATATAATATAATATATCAATACATTAAGTACTTACGTTAAAATTGTCATCACAGCAGTAGCAGTCGTAATCCATCATTGGAAAGTCGCGGCGAGCAGACATCCACCACTGCCTCCTTATTTCTTATTTTTCGGTACACTTATAAAACGTTTACTCGGTGTTGTCTTCGTGGTGCTTTTGCACATTGGCACAAAGCAATGATAATACCGTCTGCTTGCCTGAGACATGTTTATAGGGACAAAATGCACAAGTAAACACAATCAGCCGTCTATCAGCTGGCACGTGGGTACGGCATGGACTACTCTGACGTCACGATCAATCACAGTGCGTTCCGTAGTCGCGTGATATTTTGGCATAAAAAAACTGCATTTATTTAATATATGACGCATATATAAGCTAAAAGACCATTAGTATATTGAAATTAAACATATTTTCCATTAAAGGATATATAATACATAAGATTTTTGGTCTGAGGAAATTGGTCTATTATTTACGTTAAAGAAAAAATGGAAAAACATTGTTTGGCGTTACATGGGTAGATAGAAGAGAACATCATCGATTAGGGAGTACGCCAAATTTGAAGAAATTTTGACTAAAATTAACTTTAAAAATTGGACATTAGCGGAACACGTCATGCAGCGAAGAGACAATAGATAGATAATTGCAATAACATAATGGCAGTTTGGGAATGGTAGAAGAAGGCAGGGCAGAGAGAGAACTAGATGGAGAGACGAGATAAGAGATTTTGCTGGGGTGGCCTGGAATAGACAGGCAGCCGATAGAGATGAATGAAGAAGATTGGGGGAGGCCCTTATCCTGCAGTAGACGCATAGACGATGATGATGATGATGATGATGATTATGAGGATGATGATGATGACCGTTCAATTAAACAGTAGCTATCAATCACAACAATCATATAATTTACAACAACAACAACAATAACACCTTCCCTGCCCTGCCCCTACCTTCTCCCTGAGGCTTCGAGGCGCTGCTCCTCCACGTCCAAGTCTCACTGCAAGAAAATGACGTCAATTAGTGTTGAGCGTCAATAGTGTATTCCTGTTATATC
The DNA here is from genome assembly GCA_029783475.1 of Metacarcinus magister. Taxonomy (NCBI): domain Eukaryota; kingdom Metazoa; phylum Arthropoda; class Malacostraca; order Decapoda; family Cancridae; genus Metacarcinus; species Metacarcinus magister. The sequence continues at coordinate 8,108,231 of JAPQNM010000005.1, forward strand.
TTCGTGTGTTGCCTTGATAGCCACCTGCAGAGCCTGGCGGCGGTAACAAATAAATCACGTTCTCGATGAATGTCACAGTTTTCCTCATTAAATTTAATGACGTCCTTGGCCCGAGTCCCTTGAATGAAAATTTCTTTGCTGTTTCTTCCAATTTGTGTTTTCACCAAGAAACATCAACAACAAATATTTTAAGTCCTGACATCGTTAACTGTCATGGTGAGTGTTCTGAAGATACCGACGGAGTGTTTAATGTATTGTGAGTGCACAGCTCGAGGCGGTGACAAAGGAACTAATACACACACGCACACACACACACACACACACACACACACACACACACACACACACACACACACACACCCACGCACACCCACACACACGCACACACATACACACATGCACACACGCACACACACACACACACACACACACACACACACACACACACACACACACGCACATCGAAGCAAAAAAATGTCACACCTCAAAAAGCAAAAATAGGCATGCCACAGGTCCGATATCTAACACCTACATCTGTGTCCAGAAGTGTGACAGAAGGGTTTGAGATGACCAACATGTTTTGTGTGGCGTAGCTGTGCACTGAGTACTTTCTTGTCGAGGTAAGTGTGTGAAGTATGGGCTCCGCAGGCTGTCGAGATGCAAATGGAGGTTTGTTTAAGAGTCTACCTTCCTATACTGACAATGATGCATTACTCCGCGCAGAATTATAACTCGAGTGGATTTATAGTTCATCACTCATCACCAAGTCGCGTGCAGAATACAACTTTTCAAGAAATTTAGAGATGCACAAATGACTCGTATTTGATAGATTTTGAATGTATTGTACGTTAAGCCAAATTTTTTATCATATTTCTTGTGGTCATAATACGCAGAAGCCTCGCCCCAGGTGGCCCCGTCAGCCCCTAATTACGCCCCGCTTCACCCCACCCTTCCTTACCGACTAGCGCCTTCTCCCTCCCCTCTCTGCCCCACCTCCATTCCATCTAAGCCCCCCACCCAGCCCGGCCCCGTCCCGCCAAGGCACTACCACACCCTCCTCTGATTACTGCTGCTTCTGGCGGTGGTAGCCTCGTTATTCCGCTCTTTTCAGTTTACTTAATCAAATAATCTTATAGAAAAAAATATCAAATCTCATTTTCAATTTAGCTTCACTCAATTTTTCAACCATTTTTGTAAACTGTAAAATTCATTGTCCCGCTAGCCTTCATTTGGTATCAGTGAGTTATATGCACTTTTTCAGCCGTTTAGAATGTACGAGTAATATTTTAGAAGGACTTTGGTGATAATTAGAGACAGGAGTCAGTCAGGGCGCGACGATCGATGGAGGGCGGGTCTTGGAGGAGCTGTGAGGAGCATCATTACCGCGCCATCTGCTCCTCCGGAACACCCCACACCCCTCCTTCCTCCTTTCCTTCCTCCTTCCTCTTCCTTCTCCCTGTTCCTCATCCCGTAGCGCACAAAGGACTTGCAGGAGAAGCGAGGGTCGTTACGTTGCGGGTTTTTTTTCGTAAACACTATAGCTTTTTCCCCCATTCGTCTATTTCCCTGCTCATCATTTTGCATCATTACAGCGATGCTCCAGCCACCGCTTCAGGGCGCCGTCTCGAGGCCCTTGTTTTCATAAGAACAAAATCCTTGTTCCCTCCTCCTCCTGCCCGTAGAACGAGGCGGCATAAGCCACTGTCGCCTGTTTATTTTCTTGTTACTCAAGAAAAGAATAACAAGTTAGTTTCCACACAAATTAGGTCCAAAATAGAGTACATCAAAGTGTGTGTGTGTGTGTGTGTGTGTGTGTGTGTGTGTCTGTGTGTGTCTGTGAGATCACGCGCTCGCTCGTTCCGGTGTAATATATTCCATGTCCGATAAACGATATTTATTATACATATGCCGATAAAATATTTTCTCCGTGATGATGGTGATGCTTTAAGCAAATAGCACCCATACCTGTTACCTATACAAGATGAACAAGATGAGGTTATGGTGATACTGCAAGCGTCTCCATCTGAAGCCCGACCCGTGCAGGTGCGATGCGGTGCTGAGGCCACACCTGCACCGCTGACCTGCAACAAGTCGATGAACCTGACCAGCTAGATTAGGGGATGCATTATTAAGCTGGTGACGAAGTAGTGATGCTGAAGCACATATTTGTAAACCACTGTGTTGTCTCCTCCGTCAAGGCTCGCATACTCGAATTGTAAACTTTCAATTGTTACCTGGGTTGTATGTGTCGCCACCCATAGCTTATGTGAAACGTATAAAAAGAGATTTATCGATATTCTTTTCTTAAATGTTTGTTATAATTGTATACTTGACTCTAATACCTTTAATGTTTTATTTTTTTGTGTTGCAACAATAATTGTACACGTCTGTGATGCAGCATGATATGTGCTAATTTTTGTTGTTTGAGTATTTAATTTATATTCAGGACAAGCGCCAGGCATTGGGGTCACGCAATGATACGACGTACATTAGTCTCCCACGCCGCTAATAATCTTTTTTAGAGCATAGGAACCTAACAAAAAAGGGAGACTGCAAAAGGCCAGTTTACCTACACAAGGCAGTTAATGTGTACCTAATACTTACCATCTGTTTTCTTCATCCATTAAAATGTCCAACCTTTTCTTAAAAATATCTATTGTCTCACCACTTACCACATGCTCTACTTCCCTATTAGTGAACCAATTTTTACCTATAT
>JAPQNM010000005.1:8115946-8120946 GCA_029783475.1 Metacarcinus magister
TTGCTGGCGGCGTGTACAAACACGGCTTTCTTATTCTAACCCTAGCGGCACACGCGCTGGGTCTTGTGTGCACCGAGAAGCATCAATCACGGATTCACCTCCACTTTGTGTAAATTACAGACATAAATTTCTTGCCCCTGGATGGTAAATTTTGTTTCATCATGTATATATATATATATATATATATATATATATATATATATATATATATATATATATATATATATATATATATATTCCACCCAAATGTGAAATACGTGTACCATTTGAAGTGTTGCTAAGATTCTCCACCAAACATTTATATTTTTTTTTATAAAATGAAAATGTTACATTATAGGGAATAGAAATTCTCGGAATCGAACTTTACTTTAACTTGTTATCAGATCAAAGATTTCCTCGAATAAGAAAATGAAGACTGAAATGTTTTGGAAGTAGCGGACTGCACTTCCTTTAACGTGGACGTTCTAGGTGCTGGTAGGGTCTGGCCTCTTCGGGAATCCGGGCAGGAGTATCAAGACAAGCGCAATAACCGGCTGGCGGGCAGCGAATCTCCTCAATTGACTGCTGGATCGGCGCTTCATCACCGTGCGAGGACGGGTGATGGGATGCATCATCAACGCTGCCTTGACGCCCGAATAATTACATCCAAGGTCCCTCCACTACCAAATGGGCGCCTTGGAGGGAACAGTTTGGAAGATGTAACAGTACTTGTGTTCGATATTGATTCCAAAAACTTTCGTGATCTGAAAAACTTTGTCAATAAAGTCCTCGTGATTGACTTCTTATTCTGAGTGGCTGCCACGTAAGGCACACAATATCTCTCTTCAAACCACAAAGACACTTCGAAGACAACAAAGTTAGCGACGCAACAGAGGGACAGTAGCAGCAGGTGCTCCCTGGGATTGGCTCAAATGCTTCATTTAACCACACAGAGAGAGCAATTTACCAACAATCTGGCAGTCCTTGTGATGAGCTGAAGTATTCACCTACGGCGATCCTATCCCCTCCGCTCTTCCTCTCCCTTCTTCACAGCACCCTCTACCCATCTCTCCATGGACCTCTACACTGACAAGACTCTGGAAGTAAAGGGTGGTGTAGCGCTACGAAATATCTATCCGGCGCATTAATGGTAATCTTCATCGCCTAGTTATCACAATCATGCCAGGGAGGCTAAGAGCTCCCCGCCTCCCCGCCACATGCACAACATCAGATACGGGGTCGAAAAAATCATTCCCGTTCAGGTGGTACCCTTTCAGTTACTTAACCTGACGACATGCTCCGGGGGTGGCAGAGGTTAGGGAGGCTGTGTGCGGACGGGGTGCAGCAAGGGTGATGCCTCGCCGCCCCTGGAGAGCACTGAAAGGTTGCAGGTGGCGGCAGTGATGGTGGGGGAGGCAGTGCGAGGGTCTTCTATTTGATAGCCTGAATTTGTTGTATCTGGATTCTCATCCTCCTAAAATTTTCGAAAGTGAAAGCTGTAGCAGTCCTCTAAGAATAATTCCTGGGAAGACTAGTCTTTATTTTTTCTTCTTTTTGGTTACAGTAACTGTCAGTACATCTGCATACTTAATCAAAATAAAATTTTTAAAAATTTTGAGAACGCCATAGTAATATCTCAATTTTTATCACATTTGATGGAGTGAAACCGAAAATAACGAAACAATCTATATGAATGTACTTTTCTTTTCCTTGTCATCACACCTCCATGCACGCCTCACATAAAGTAATACAACAAAGACCACGGAACACTGGCAGAGCACGAGCACGTAACACAACCGACGAGACAACTATCAAGTCTTGCACAAACACGTCCTGACGCAACACTTCACACCCCCTGTAGGCATGCCACTGAGGGCCACCACCTGAGTAAACACCATTAGAAGACAGGTAATAACAGTGCTGGCAGACTCGGGTAGATAAGAGGCCAAAATATTGAGATGAGGATAAGTAAACAAGGCGAGGTCTGACTGTGTGGACAAGCGGCAGAGATAAGAATAATGCTAACGGAGGCGCGGGGGAGAAGCGCGGGATGGGAGGGAAGAAAATGGGACAACTGCCAACACTGACACTGATATGACGCGCACACGGAGCATTGTTTCCCCACTCGCCTTGCATACCTCCCTCATGAGAGGAGAGATAGAAAGAAAAAAAAGAATACTGTATCACCATCACCACTACCACACAATCATATTTCTCCTTCATCTCCAAGAAACCATTCCTTGTAGGCCTATAAGCCAGAGTTTCAATATACTAAATATTTTTTCCAATATATGTGTTTTTGTATAGAAAATAGCTTAGGGGCTTCATGAGGTCTAGAAGGGTCTGGTCGAGTTGTGTTTCTAAGCGATGAGTTCAGACTCGAATATGATATAGTGAGTCTCATTTGAAGGCGGAGTTTTGGGGGTTTTACTGTTTTGGGTTTGACTACATCAATCGCGTCTGTAATGCTACTATTACACGACATCAACATCATTGCATCGATCAGTAATGTCGCTACGATAACAACACCGACGACAAACAAAAATAACGAAAACAACCACTACAAATATATATAATGCTGCAGCAAAACCAAATAAAACAAAAACTAGAACCACTATCAATACTAACTACCTCACCACTTATATTACGATTAGTACTATTAGTACTACTATTACTAAAAAATAATTATAATAATTGTAATATAATAATAATAATAATAATAATAAAAGTAATAATAATAATGATAATAATAATAATATTAATAATAATAATCTTAATAATAATCTTAATAATAATAATAATAATAATAATAATAATAACAATAATAATAATAACAATAATAATAATAATAATAATAATAATCTATATTTCTATACACCAGGCTATTATCCCCCTAAAAGGAGATAGCCAAGGTTCAGGGAGACATTAGTCTCCCATCTCCCTCTGCACCTTTTCTTTTCATAGGAGAGAATACAGATCCCTCGCTCTGTCACTTTTGTCGCCATTTACGAACCGCAGGGATTACGGTGGTATAGTTTTTATACCCTCGCACCACAGGACTAATTCAAATAATAATAACAATAATGATAATAATTATTATAACTGATAATGATAATAACAAAAATAATGATAATGATAATGATAATAATAATAATAGTAATAATAATTCATCTCTATCTATATACCCAACTAATATCCTCTTTATTAGGAGATAAATATGATACAGCATAGGAGAAAATACAGAGTTTCTCATAACCCTCACATCGTCCCATTTAGTTGCCGTTTAAGACTCGCTGGTAGTATCACAAACTCACAAAATTTCACCAATATGACCCTTTACCCAAAGTATCCATTCCATTATTCAATTAATGAAAGGTTAAAATGTTAGGAAAAATTCATCAATAAAAGAGATGGCAGCGGAGGTACTTTGCTCTACTGAGTGGCCTTCTAGTTATCATTATCACCTTCATCAGAATCATTATGTAGGGAAGGGTGGTATCGATGGCCTTGTGCTCCAGTCTGGCCTCAAGATTACAACTCTTTGACTATGATGCCAGTTTATCTTCTCTAGTAAGTCAACACAGACCACAGCGTCAAACCAGAACCGTCCAGATTGTTTCCACGTTGGTATCGAACTACACTATTACTACTACTACTACTACTACTACTACTACTACTACTACTACTACTACTACTACTACTACTACTACTACTACTACTACTACTACTACTACTACTACTACTACTACTACTACTACTACTACTACTACTACTACTACTACTACTACTACTACTACTACTACTACTGCTGCTGCTGCTGTTACTACTATTACTACTACTACAACCACGACTACTAACGCCAACACTGAGCCCCGCTGCACTCTACCTTCACGCGCCCCAAGTCAGTAACCTGATAACCACAATCTTTCTAAAAGACTCCCACATCGAGGGCCGCGAAGCCCCAGGGCGCTCGCGACGCCTCGCCTCACTTCTCTCACTCTCGTTTCCCCTCCAAAGAAAACTTCGTATAAAATGATCTATGTACCTAGAAGCATGGTACACAACATTTCGCTCCTCTTGATTTTCCTCGAACTCCTTAAAGCCATGATGGAAAAAAACATTATTGAAGATGGAATTTCAAAGACAGAATTACTTAAGCCTTGAGGTGCTGCACGAGCCTTGCCGGGCAGCAGTAAACCTCACTTTTTCACATACATAATATTGGATGAGTAGATATATTGTATGACCGAAATGTAACTTTTTACATTGGCTGAGAAGTTTTTAAAAGTATCAAATTTGTGTCACGTAAATTCGTCATTTTTTTGGTGAATAATTGATACAGTTATATCAACCTGCACGCAGTTGTACAGACAAACACTCGCACACTGACACGCACACACACACACACACACACACACACACACACACACACACACACACACACACACACACAAAGCTTCATTTAATATCGTCTGAGTTTCGTTAATTTCCCAGCGGCACCTTGTCAAGTTTTAAAGTCGATTTCCTCCATTAAGTGTCTCCCGTGACGAGTTGCACAACTTTTGTTTATTCTCAAACACGAATGACGCCACGTCCTCTTCCCTTTTCTATTCTCTCGCACCCGTAAATGGTTACCAATTCTTGCGAGACACCACATCAATTAGAACACAACAGATTCTGAATGGCATGTAAAAAAAGAACATGCGTATTTTTAGTATTAAATTGAGGGCCACTCAGGTGAACGCAAGTACCTCCGATGACTCCTCTGATATTCATGAATTCTTCCTAACCTCAAACTTTGACATTAACCTTTATAAAATTAATGGAGTGGATATTTTGGGTAGGGAATCATGACGGATGAAGTTTTGCGAAGTTGTGGTGCATTTTGACAGTTATGAATCTTTGACAATTCTGTAGGTTGCAGGCTGTTGGAAGTTGTGCACACTGAAGGTGGGACCCAAGATCAAGTAATAGGAATACTATTAGCGACTTTTGATATTTCCTTACATTTACCTTTGACC
>JAPQNM010000005.1:8125946-8128446 GCA_029783475.1 Metacarcinus magister
GCGTGATGTAATGAGCTGTGTTCTGCATACGCGAATCTTACAGTTGATTTGCATGTGATGGTGATAAACTTCATTGGAATTGAAAAATTATTTACTCTGAAATATGTATGATATATTAATGCAAAGAGAACTACTAATCTGTGAAAATATTGCCTGTAAATAACTCGGTCATGAGCCCCAAGCGGCCAGCCACAACACAGGCTGGACAAACTCCTCCGGCAGGACACATAATATTTCCCACGACACAGAGGACATCGGGCATTCAAGTTCTTGGATTGAAATAGTCGAGTATTTCAGTATAAACACGCAACGAAGGGCAATACACCAGTAAACATAAAGTTGAAATGCGTTCGTTCACGGATGGTGGGGTGAGGCTTGTAACGTCAGAAACTCGGGCAGCAGACGTTGGCGAGCTGGAGCATATGCAGTGTTCCCGGCGGATCCTTCACCTGGTCATGTATAATGGAGCACCGAGGCTTGGCGGGGAGGGTGAGTGTTTGTTGGGCCGGGCGAACACTGCTTCCCATCGGGCAGAAGGCAGGCACTCTTGTACCACTTTTTGAAATATACTTCTCCATTGATATTTTGCGAGCAACACCGTCATATTCACCACTCAAGCCAGAAACACTGTTAGATCTACTCAAGCCACACACACCGTCACATCTTCCACTCAACCCACACACACCGTCACATCTTCCACTCAACCCACACACATTGTCACATCTCCTACTCAACCCACGCGCACCGTAACATCTCTCCTTAAGCCACACACACCGCCACATCTCCCCTCAAGCCATACAAATCATCACATCTCCTACTCAAGCCAGACAAACACCGTTATACCTTCCCTGAAGCCAAACTCGGTGTTGCATCCCCCATTAAATTCAGAAACATTGTCACATCCCACCTTATACTAGACACACACCCCACGCACACCGCTCACTACCAAGCCGCCCCACGCACAACCCACTACCATTCGCAAACCGTAATCCTAAACCCCCATACCAATGTCTTGTCATTTTACATCCTCGACCTTTTCACTCATTCTGCCACCATCCATTCACTCACCCATTTTGGCATTCTTATCCACCTACTCACTTTGACATTTCCCATCCACCTACTTGCTCTGCCACCCTCCATCCACCCAAATATTACGGCACCCTCAGACCGCCCATTTTGGCACCGTCACCCAATCACTCCTTGTTGATCACACTGAACAACATCCCTACGGTGGTTATCTCGAATATATTAGAGGAAGAATTGGTTTGGAAATTCAATTTTCTGGACAAACAATGTCACTCGTATTACATAAACGTAATTAAGAGTGTGCTATACGATCCAAATGTTCTATTGTCAATCCGTTTATGGGGCGAATATATTGTTCTTTATAATCGCTATGTAAATTATGCCAAAATATTCTCTAAACTCTTCTCAGTAACTACATACCTTGCAAACTCTGACCCATGTATCAAATGGGGAGGTGAAAAAAAGAAAAAAGTAAATATATACATTTTCAAGCAAACACACACAAAAACATACATACAGTGCACAGCTTTAATCTCCGCAAAAAGCTTCTGAGCGATCTTTTATTAAAAATTATCGCTTTGTCCGATGTTGCTGTGAGCCAGAGTTTTCACCAATTTATATAGGTGAACGAACCTCTCTATGAGTTCAAACGTTGCCTGTCGAATAGTGCATCCAAGGAGAATATGTTCTGAAAACCATTAACAAGATGATTGTAACAGTATGCATCCTGTTCTATAATTTTGTTTATGTGAAGGTCATCATGAAAGACAAACATTTCGAAAAAAATCTTTTTCTTCTACATTTAAAATTTTTGATAAACTGCAGCTCAGTGCAGAACTGAAATATTAATCAAACATCTCGATTATGTAATTACTAATGCAAGACTCATGGTGGAACTGCCGAAGTGTAAGTAATATAATATTTTATTTCTCTCAATTTTCTACTATATTTCAACGTTTGTGTGGATTTTCTTATTTTTGCAATTATATGAAGATCATTGAACGGGACACTGAAAGCACGGAGGAACTGTTTGATCTGCGATTTTTGTTTTCTCTTTCCTGGACCACAGGTGGAAACTCGCCTCAACACAGCATCGCCGGCCGGCACACTAGAACTGGGAGTGGAAACCTGCCTCCAGGCCTGTGGGCGTCCTGCCTGCCGGACCGACCCACTTCCAAGTATCGGGGATGCAGTCACTGAGTGGGATTGCCTCCGTTTCGGTGTGTACAAGACACACAGAACGCGAGTGGCCCTCCTAAAGAACCGGCCCCGCCCAGCCTCGATTCATCTAGAAATGAAAACTCAGCAATCAACGCCCAGCTTCGGGCGCCGCCTTACAGTTTCATCTTGGAGGCTTCAGGAAAATCGAAATTCTTTCAGGTCTTGGACAATGCGGAACAAAAGCGAAGCCCGTACTATATCTATTCAAATCCATGGCTCTAAGTTTCAAGGTTTTCTTTTTATTGCGGTTAGT
>JAPQNM010000005.1:8133446-8143446 GCA_029783475.1 Metacarcinus magister
GTTATTGCTTCCTGGACTGGGCCGAGTGACGGGGCGGGCTGGGGGAGGAGAGTAGGTATCCTGGGATCAAGGACGACCTTCTCTCAGGTAGCAGTGGTGAAAGTCAGGTATTCCTTAGTTCGTGTGTGTGTGTGTGTGTGTGTGTGTGTGTGTGTGTGTGTGAAGGATCGTGGGCACGCGTTCCTGTGAGAATAGTTAGGTGAGAGGCCAAAGAAACGGCACAGGTGAGGAAACTGTTTAGGGTTGTTAAGGTGATAGTGTATTAAGGGGAAGGGGAGACGGTGTGCACTGCCAGGTACCGCCAGAACAATACAAGTAAATGGAGGATCGTGTGTGTCTGGAAACACGTCTCGGGTGCCACCCAATAAGGCAGATGATATGTGGGACTGGTTACAAACGTATAGCCTGAATAGAGGTACCATAGTAGTATTGATCAAAGGAAATTACTTATAAATTTTACTTATTTTTTCTCTCCTTTTAGTTATTGAATGCTAGCTCCATGCGAACGACAATTTTCAGTTTGAAAAAAGCAACCCTCCTAAAGCATGTTTCTCGATACAAACCTTTTCCTTGCATTGAAATGTTAACTATACTTCAGACATGTCTTAAGCTCTGTATTGCTTCTTAGTTTATTCATCTCCTACGGCTTCTTCCCTTCGAGTGACGTGCAGTGACAGGTCTTCAGCGATCTCCTCTCCAGAGGTACACTCCTCCCTTGTACCATTCTTCACTCTTTTCAAAGATTTTATTTTTTCTTACATATTCCTTCACTCAGTCTTACCAGCTCAGACGAAATCGCTCTCTTCACACCCAGCCAACAAATTCCTACAAATTCCGACACAAACTCATGTACACACTGTTGTCAGAATATCGTCTTAACCTTACAGTATGTGCTCGGTAATGCTTCTGTGGCGTACAAGATAATGGGGCCTTGGAGAGGGAAGGCTACCGCGACCCTACCACTTCAGTTCCCATCAATTAGACCAACGGGTCGGACGCCTCAGCATATCCCTCCCCTGTCTCTTCAGTCTCCTCCAAGGGACCTGAAACACTGAAAAGTTATGGGCACAGCCTGAGCTGCCGCCCAACGCCCTAAACTATCACCGCAGAATAAAGTAAAGAGGAAACACGTGCAGAAGAGATGCGGATCGTGTCACCCCGTATGGAAAAAGTGGAAGACAAAAAAAAAAGTGTAAAAAAAGTTGGTGGGGAGGACTTTCGTGGGAGACAGAGGCTGCGAGGGTGAGGGAGAAGATACTTTGCAAGGCCAGATTATTGAGCTGTGTTCCATCAGTTTGATGATGTAGTCTTAAACACTGTAAACCATCTAACGGCTCTTCTACTACTAAGCCTATTACTACTACTACTAATGATAATAATTACAATAATGATAATATTACTATTACTATTATTACTACTACTACTACAACTACTACTATCACTACTACTACTACTACTACTATTACTACTACCAGGTAACCTTGGTAACAACAATAATAGTAATCATATTAATGATAATAATAATAATAATAATAATAATAATAATGATAATATTGATAATAATAATAACAACAACAGTGATTGTAATGATGGTAATAATAATAGTAATAATAATAATAATAATAATAATGACAATATTAATAATAATAGTATAAATAATAATGACTATAATCATGATAAAAATTAAAAAAATAATAATAATGATAATCATGATGATAATGTTAGTAATAAGAACGAAGCAAACAACAAATTTCAAAGTGTTTACCTTAAAAATATATGCATGCATTGTTCGCAGCCCTAAAAAAAATGAATACATTACAAGCCCCAGCAGCGGCAAGGGTGCCGACGGCAGTGGAAAAAAATTTCTGCAAATAAAGACTTTTAATAAAATGTCTGACAATGAATAATAAATGTCATGAACTGAAGAAATAGTTGTTTTGCTCTTCTCTCACGCCCTGCCGAGCCAAGCCAGCAGACAACTGTGACGCGGAGACAGGAATCTACATTGCATTTCATTTTGGCGTGGACCATCAGTCACCAGCGGGTTGTGAAACACCTCACGGCAGCCACAGACAATGACAGTAAACAATAAAAGCTTCGGAGACTCGGACAAGCTCCCGTGAAGCTCGTGTTCAGCTTTAAGGTGACGTGTGGCGTGGCGTCGCTAGCAGGTGGCGGCCTGCCCAGAGCCGCGTGTGGGGGAGGACTGCTTCAGGACAATACATCTCTCTTTTTTTCTGAACGGTGAGGAAATTTATGCCTGCTGGAAGGAATATTGAGGCTGACGAATGATTAAGGAGGTCAGGCATAAGTCGTAAAGCTGCAGCCACTGAGAACTTCCCTTTCATAGAGAACATCAAATGAGAGTTGGAGAATTTAATATGCTTTGTGGTCTGAAACGCTCGCTCTAACGCCTCATATGTATCCTCGTGATGCACTGATTCTCGACTGTTTATTCTGCAACACGATGAATGCTCCTCTACGAACTACAATAATCACAGAGTATACAGACCAAATAAAAAGGGTTATTTCGTGGCAATAGTATTACTGTTGGAAAGTCTTGTGCCTTTAGAATGATTGTGCGGCGCCTGAATGATGGTGGTGCATTGCTGGGTTCACTCGTCGAAGTGAAGGCGTCGAGGTTGACTGTTTATACCCGAGTTCAATGTTATGCTGAGAGACTGTACACGTTGGTATGTGAAAACCATTTGTAATCAAGTGTTCATTTGCACCAAGTTTGAGTTGACAACAAGGGACATTTGGTGGTTCTAAGTTGGATCATCGGTGTTTTCCGGTTATGAGAGTTTGTGGGCAATACTATGTAAGCCTAAAAGCCCGACACTGATAGGATGATCGAAACGCCTCATCGCCTGACAAAATAACAATCTCAACTTGACAATCCAGTGTTGAAAAGGAAATTAAGTTTACAATCTCGTTCCGCTAAAAAAGAAATAAAACTGAGCTGAGTCAAATGTTTTTCTTGACCACTCACAGTCGCTTCCTCCCAGTTCTGTTACATCTGTGCGTCTTCCACTCATACCGCTGCTCGTTGGAAAATTGAGGTGTCCCCGAGTATTGTGGGCGTGCAGCCAAGATGAGTCACCTGTCACTATTGACGGAGGACGGCTGGGCTCGTACTGTGTTTGCTCAATGGTGATTTATGGGGTTCGATACAGCGTCGCAGGTGAGCTAGGTTGACATATGTGCCTCCGTGACGTTATTGCAACCCCAGTCAGTCTAAGGGGCCTGCGGTGCTACAGTGTGGAAATGTTGCCTGTTGTAAAGGTGATGTGCGACTATACAAATATCCTCCCAAACCGCTGAGTATGTAGGGACCAGTCAGTAGTTTTTTTTTGTACCAACGAGCCATAAACACGACTCATCACCGACCACTGTCATCCACGTGACACGCATCTAAACACAGCTGTTCATGAGGGACGAGCTGTGGCATCTCACTCCTCCCGCAGGACAATTCAGCACCCCCCTCCCAACACACACCGTTAACGAGGTGGCAGTAATAGAGTGGCGGTGTGGAGGAGGTTATTGAGGCTGGGAGGGTGGCAGTGTGTTTGGGAGGTGGGGCGGAGGGTGTTAACTAGGTATCTCGCTGAGGTGCTGGGAAAATGTGTGCCAGGATCCTGGAATTACTGATACCGGGCAAGATGGAACGACGGCGGCGAGTGTCTGGCCTTGATGAAGTCACACCACGTTAGGCGAACCTCAAGTGGCACTTACGAGGCGTTACAAGTCGTGGGCAACTTACTTTTTTTCGGTATACCTTTTGTAATCATTTCAAAGCTTTAATAATTACATATAAAAAGTATTATATTAAACGGTATTACAAAGGTGTGTTCTGATATATGTGCAATAAAATTTTAATTTATGTAAAGGCAATGAACAAAGACACGTATTTATCAAGGAAATAAATAGCTGATCATTTTTATTGCTTCCGGTTTGGCTGAGGACGGTGTAGTAACCAAGGGAACACGTCCCGTCAGGTCACAATCAGTTTGTTCAACAGCGAACACAAACTGTTTGCACACCTCATTCTAGGTCTCATTTGTAAGTCAGCTTCACTTTCATGAAAAGAAAATACATCACGTACAATCACATCACAAACAAAAAAAGATAATGGAAGGAAACACAACATAGCATGAGGAAACAAACCCAACACCAGCAAGCGAGCGAGGCAATACATCTAGTGGAACGAGCAGTCAAGAATCAACACAGTCGCCAAAGTACGCGAGACACAACGAGGCGGCGCCACATAAAACGAGCCATAGAGGGACCTTTAATGATCGCCACGCCCACCTTATCTCCCGAGCTGCCCTTCCCAAGTCCGTCCACTCCCCAATTCACCGTCCCGCCACACCTTGCATGAGTAGAAATAGGAGACTGGGAGAAGGTGGAGCACATAAAAAAAATGGAGGAATAAAACGGAAGGTTTTTATTTTTTCATAGCAGTACACAGATATGGTAATAGAGCTCCGTTAGGGTTACCGGAGAACGCTACTACTTCTAAATGGCGTCCCAAGGGACTCGAACCCCCAACCGTAATGTCAGGAGTCATCATGTGTCAAGAGTCACGGGCTCTCAGGAGGAGGAGGAGGAGGAGGACTACAAAGGAGTACAAAGGAGTACAAAGGAAGAACAGACAGCAACAGTCCTACTGGGCCTAACGTGGCTGTCTGTTTAGCTACACTACTACTATAATATCTACTTGATAGAGACTAAAGGAGAGCAAAGTGGAAGGCTCCTCCCCACCCACCTCTCCCTCCAGCCGAAGCTGGCCGGAAGAGGAAGTGATACCATGTAGTATGGAAAAACTATTATGACATTTGTATAGGAAAGTGAGAAAAACAGGAGTAATCTATGCTTTAAAAAAAAATAAATAAAAAAAAAAAAAAATAAAAAAAAAAAAACGCAGCAGTGAAATACTCGATTTGGTGGACGTGCTTATCGAGTTCTTAAAATATTCAATTGTGATACTGTTAACTATTTGTGCTGGGAGAGAATTCCAAACATTTACGATTCTATTGAAGAAAAAGTGCTTAGCTTACCAATGATCTTGAAGCCATTGTTACGAGTGGTGCTTGTGAGATCGGTATTAACATAGTCATTTATGTTAATATTATCAAAACCTTGGAAAATTTTAAATACCTCAATTAGGTCCCCCCGTAGCCCCTACGTTTGGATAAACTGAATAAGTTCAGCTCCTCTAGTTGTTCTTCGTAAGTCTTGGAGGAGGAGGAGGTAAAGGAAGAGGACTAGAAGACTAGTAGACTAGTCGATAAGACGAGGATAAAGAGGACGACAAAGATGAAAAAGAAGGGTAAGAGGAATAACATGAGAAGGAGGTATACAAGGAGCAGACCGATGAGTACAAGGAGAATGGAGGAGGAAAGGATAAGGCGGAGGCTCAAACCTACGAGTCAATTTTTTTCGCGGTAGGTGAAGAGGAAGGAGGAGGAGGAGAAAGAGGAGGAGGAGTGGGGGGGAAGAGGAAGAGGAAGAGGAAGAGGAGGACGCAAAAGTGGAGGAAAATTTAAATGGCTTTCCACGGAAGTAAACAACTAAGGTTACAGAGTCTTGCGAGAAATACATAACTATCCTTCTCCCTCTAAATGGCGCCCTAGACGAGGTTCGAACACCCGACCATCATGTGCGCGACTCACCCCCTTAAGGAGGAGGAGGAGGAGGAAGAGGAGGAGGAAGAGGAAGAAGCACGAACAAAGGAAATATTGGAGGAGCAAGTAAAAGAAAGTTTGTTATCTTGTAACGAGGAGAATGAGGAAAAGGAGAAAGAAAAAAATTAAGAACAAGAATAACAAGAAGAACACGAAGAAGAAGAAGAAAAAAAAAACAAGAAAGGAAAAGACAGAAGAGGATGAAGAAGGAAATATGAGAGGAAATAATAAGAGAGATGTAGAGGAAGATAAAGACGAGAACATGAAAAGAAAATAGGAGGATATACAGGATGAAAAAGACGAGGATGTGGACGAGGAGAGCGAGAAAGAGGAAGAAGAGGGGAAGGAAAGGATGAATGAGGAAGATGGGAAGGAATGGAAAAGGATGATGACGACGACGAAGTAAATCACGATCACAACATTGATAACAAAGAAGAGGAAGACGAGGAAGAGCAGTAGGAGGACAGGTAGAAGGAGAACGAAAACCAGATGAAAAGGGAGGGGAAAATATGTAGGAGAAGAAAGAGTAAGGATAATAAGTAATTAGGAGTAGAACGATGACAAGGAGTAAGGAAGAAGAAAAGGTGGATGTGAAGGAAGTGAAAGAGAAGACCAAAAAGTACAGTATTCAGTCTTGGTTGAGGCGATGAGGGCGAATTATTGAGGGTGGCCGTGTTATAAATGAGTAAGATTAACCTGGTGAGCAGCGTGTCGGGGCCAGATGAGGTGCATCAGCAAGCCAAATTTTATCTCGTTCATCATCAGAATGAGGTGAAGATAGGAAATCAATTACTAACATTACCGTTATCATTATTGTTATTACTGTCATTATTGTCATTATTATTATTGTCATTATTATTATTGTTATTATTATTATTATTATTATTATTATTATTATTATTATTACTATTATCATTATCATAATTATCATGAAAATCATCATCATCATCATCATCATCATCATCATCATCATCATCATCATCATCATCATCATCATCATCATCATCATCATCCGGTGATGGCCACTATTCCACTCTCCGCTCTGTTCCTCCGCTTCCACATTGGGGAGCAGATGAGAGGATAAAAATTTGGATAATGAGTGGAGCAGATCGAATATTTTCCATTCCGGTCTTTTTATCTATTATATGGTAAGATTTTACTTCTTTACCATAATGCACCTGGATCTAAATGACACACTTTTCGTATAATTTTGATCCATTTCGATTAATTTTGACATTAATTTCCGTCGTAAATGCATAAATTGTAAGATATCGTCATTACCTTCAACATGCCTGGTGATCTACAGGAATGAGGAGTTCTTGGGTTGGGAAGACGAAATACAGTAATTTACACTAAAAACAAGGTGCCGGAATCACTAACATAACCTAACATGACCTAACAATTCAACAATTCAATATTTTTGCATGTGTTTTCGCGAATTCACGGGGAACTTCTCATCGCAAGAATGGAGGGGGAAGACTCAGCCGTGTACTTCACGGATGGTTCGGCAGACCCTGACACAGGACGTAGCGGGGCAGCCTTCATATACAACTCAGAAGAGTACTTGTGGAGGCTTTCTGATGGCTGCAGTAGCCTACAAACCGAACTGGCAGCAATATACCAATTGACAGTACATGCGCTGAGTCGAGAAGAAACAAAGATTGTGATTCACACCGACTCCAAGTCTTCGATAGAAGTTCTGCAAAGACTTCACTTCAGTGATAATATCCATCTCACAACCGCAATTCTTGGCAACATTCAAGAAATGGAGAGGCAGGGGAAGACTGTTGTGTTGAACTGGATTCCGAGTCACATCGGGATCCAAGGGAATGAAGCGGCAGATTCCGCTGCAAAAACAGCTATAGCCATCGCCGAGGTAACTCTGAGAATCCGACCTTCACTGACAAGCCTCAAGAAGAGATCAAAAAGACGGGAGACTACAATTACCGAAAACATCAATAGGACTCACGCGGAGAGAGGCTCTAGATCCTGCACATGGTATAGAGGAATAACGGCGGCTAAACGACTTCAAACAAGAAACATCCGGGTACATTTACATAGGCTGCGACTGGGGTATCCCTGTAACTGGATTATTAGGAACTCCATTATAAGACCATGTCAGCACTGTCTGGAACCTCAAGAGGAACCTCTACTACACTGGGTACTAGAATGTGAAAAGACATCCAAGCTGAGAGAAGTTGGAAGACTCAGGACCACTGATCCAATGGAAGACGGCGCAAGAGAGTTCGCAATACTATTATTAAAAAGACTATGCAATGACCACATTAAAGATCTTATGGAAATAATCCAAGACTATCCTCCTCCTAGATAGGAAGAGGATGACATTTTTCACCTCTTAAGCTACGGGCCGCCTACAGGCAACGGCCCGTTTTTTTAGAAGACTTATAGGCTACTCAAAACCCTTCATTGTCTATTTCTAAAATCCTTACAGCTCCTCAGAAAATTTTTGAGTTTTTCAAGTAGTCAAAGCTCTCTAGATTCTTAGCCCAATAATTGTTGGATCGGGCAAGTGCGTTATTAGAAATATTTAAATGTTCGCCAGAAAATTCTGAACTATCCAAGTTACGGAATATTAACGCCCAAACATAGCATGACTTTGCTTGTTGTGTCTCTCCCTAAGTAAATTTATGTACCAACCCAAGTCTGAGAATTGTTTTTAGTTAAGTATCATTAATTTTAAATGAATATATTTGCCTTATGTAAAGGAATGTGATTAATTAAGTAGCCCACAAATTGTTTTTGAGAAATACTAATCATTCCCATGTCCTACTCCACCCGACCATAATATCATTACGCATGTTCCATGCTACCCTTCATATGCAATCGTCATATGTAATCGTCAGTATTTTTTATAATGAAATATATCTCTTCTAATAATCAAGTAATTTTCAATCATATGAATATTTTCCCTCAAATCAATGATGTCCTCGAGCTATACGAATTTATAGTATAGATCCCGGGCTAGTGGCAGCAAATTTTATACTATTTATTTTATAATCTATATAATCTAGCCCACTCAAATGTTTCAATTATTACACTGGTGCCGTGGGTGGGATATTTCGCATATATCTTTCCACCAAAATTTTCAACATTATACTGATGTAATCAGCGGCGAAATATTATTTTTTTCCCCTGTTCATTATATAAATTTACATTTTCCGGGTATTACACACATAGCACACGATGTAAGAATACTACTTGAAAAGACAGTTGCAAAACAGAATGACAGAAGTAAAAAATGTCAACTTTTCTTGAAGAGACGAAAAGCATCCAGGCTTCAACAGTATTGAAATGTATGTTTGGGAGGCGGTGGCCTAGTGGCTAGCGTGCGGGTAGACCAGCTCAGAGTCCCGAGTTCGAATCAAGCAACGAGCTGGCCACTATTCTTTAGAAAAACTGTCGAATGGTCAAAGATCACCCACATGTTGCCAACAATATCCTCGACTAGGACTGCAACGTGATATGCAACGAGGATCTTCCATGGGCAGCATGAGCCTCGTTGAATGATCGACCTCCGCCCGTTAGTAACACAGGTTAAATGTTTTTTATGTGAAGCCTCGTTTCTTGTTGAGAGGCTCATGCTGCCCATGGAATATCCTCGTTGCATATAACGTTGCAGTCCTAGTCGAGGATAGTGTTGGCAACATGTGGATGATCTTTGGCTATTCGGCAGTGTTTCTAAAGAATAGTGGCCAGCTCGTTGCGGGACTCGAACTCGGGACCGGTGCCATAGGTGCAAGATATGAAAAAAAAATGTTACAAAGGCACAACAAGTTAAATGGCAAGATGAGCCAAAAAAATATCTTACACTCCCATTTAAAACTTTTCTGATGACGTTAGTGCAATGAGTGAAAAATAACGTAAATGATGCCACCAACATATGACATAAGTGGAATAAAGACACTAAGGATGCTACAATAAGACCATGGTGGCTGACAACCATTGATGTATTAAAAAAATAAACAAATGGTATGCGGAAAAGGAGAGCACACTTTCATCAAAGACAGACAAGGATAATTTGTCAAAATTTTGTTTTCTTGTTTCGCTATATTTTGAAAACATTTGTATGCATTATGTTTGTTCAGCATTTTGATGCTGGAGGTAAATATACTCTTGCCTCCAATGATATTTTCTTTCACTTCCATCGATTGTGAGACAACTTGATATAAAGGAAAATGTATAACTTTTCTGAAACTTGCTAATAATAATCATTATACTACATTGCCTTACAAAACACGTCAGTATGTCTCAGCTTGTAGAATTCTGTTGTTGTTGTTGTTGCTGCTGTTGTT
>JAPQNM010000005.1:8148446-8160946 GCA_029783475.1 Metacarcinus magister
ATGAAGAGAGAGAGAAAAATAAGAGAGCGAGCAAATGAGAGAGAGAGAGAGAGAGAGAGAGAGAGAGAGAGAGAGAGAGAGAGAGAGAGAGAGAGAGAGAGAGAGAGAGAGAGAGAGAGAGAGAGAGAGAGAGAGAGAGAGAGAGAGAAGAAAAAAAACGTATATATGCAATTTCATTAGTTATTATAGAGAAATTTCAGCAGACAGGATAAAGTTTCTTGCCACGCTACTGTTTGGATTTCATAAACAAGGAGAAATACATTTTATGATTCTGTTAAACAACTCAAGTATTCTCTTATAACAGATACTGTTTCATTCACTTTAGACGTGTAACTCATTTTCAAGTACACCTATCGAGTAATTCACGCATCGGAAAAAAGTGTTACCCAAACTTTCAAAACGTATATATACTATACCTTAAAAGATATACTGAGAGTAAGTCTGGAGGAGGTCATGGGTGTGTGCGATTGTCACGACTGCTGTGTCGAAAAGTTGTTTTAAAACTTTGTCTTTTTTTTCAGATGTAGAGAAGCCACTTGGGGAACCCTCTGCGCGCAGCAGTCTGAGAAGGGCATCCACCTGATCCATAGTAATGCTGCTCAAAGGTACTAAGAAATAATTGACACACTGAGGTGCTGACAGATCTTCCAGCAAGGATTCCACCAGATGCGTCTTCGCTAGCACTGCGACGCAACCTCAGTGAAAAGACATAATACCAGCCACGTGAGCACCCACTGTGCAGCACCACAATGCGTGAAGCCCTTCACCCACTGCGTCTTAGCCACACAACCACAGAAGAAATGGACACTCGCTAAAGATTCATTAAGGATTCAAGCACAGTGGTGGGAGTCCTTATTTACTGGTGTAAGTGTTGTTGTTTTAAGTCAATATTTGTCTTAGTGTAAATGATTCCACACTTTGCCTCAATTATATGTGATAAAACAACAAAATAAAACCGCACAAGATTAAATGGGTGGACCAAATCAAGCAGGTGTCAGGTGTGAGGCAAGCACCGCCAGGCGGCGCGATGTGAGGAGCCGCATGCCCCACGGGATTTCAAGGCCACCGAGGCCGTCGAGGACTCCACGAGAGGAAGTTCAGCACCTTGCCAACATGAGTGTCGGCCTTGTCCTCGTATTGTCTTCGCTCCTCAATAGTAAGTAGAATATGGAGATAAATTTATCCTTAGTATAAGATGCTATTATCGTGTGAATATGTGAAATGGTTCTATGAAGAGAATACGGACAATTGCACTAACGCTGTGTGGGCCATTCATTCACTGGTCTCGTGATCACAGCCATTGCCCTCCCTGAGGAAGCATAAAACTTATTATATGTGTACAATCGTGACCTTTCACACATTGGGGAGGCGGTGGCTAGAGGTCGGGCATACCAACTCAGAGTCCCGAGTTCGAGCCCCAGCACGAGCTGGCCGCTTTTCTTTGGTAATACCGTCGAGTGGCCTAAGATCACCCACATGCTGCCATAACACTATCCTCGACGGGACTGCAAAGCTATATGCTCGAGGAGCTTCCGCGGGCAGCATAAGTCTCTCAATAAGAAACGAGGCGTCACTTCAAAAATCTAACCCGTGCTGCTAACGGGCGGAGGCCGACCATCTAAGGCCTCCATTAAGCCTACCTGCGTAATGGATAAAGGGGAAAAAAATCATAAACCCCATTGTCTTGCTCAAAGAGGACAGTAAGTGGTTGGTCGGACATCAGTTAAAGCTTTGCACCATGAGCGAGGCGCGAATATCAGCCTGCTGAGTGACTGGCCGAGACTTGTGTGTGTGTGTGTGTGTGTGTGTGTGTGTGTGTGTGTGTGTGTGTGTGTGTGTGTGTGTGTGTGTGTGTGTGTGTGTGTGTGTCTTTATAAGCCTGTCTGTCTATCTTTCTGTCTGTCTGTTTACGTGTCTGTCTGTCTGTGTGTCTGACTATCTGTGTGTGTATCTGTTTATTTGTCTGTCTGTCTGTATGTAAGTATGTTTAACTGTCCGTCCGTGGTGTAAGGCTGGAGTGCAATACATTCCGAACAATCTATGACACGGAAGTTAATACCAACTTTACCCGCAACAATATAACAGGAAACGTTAAATCCCGATGTTTAAAGTTTATAAACGCATCACAAGTAGTGCAAGTAAGCTCTTCAAAGCTGAAGATTTTTATTCAGGCAATTAATACCTAGACGGACATTATCCGTGATTGGCTAACATTCATATCCGATTAACTCGAGTAATCGGTTGAAATTGGACAACATAATAATTTAATTCAGTGTTCTGAACTTTGTAAAGCAAAAAGAGACATGGTGCTTGTCGTGGCCAGCATGACAGACCGACGTCAGGCTTGCTGAAAAAGGGTAAAAAAAGAACGAAGAGCGGGAAACAAAATGCAAAGTTTTCGCTTACATTTTGCATATAAAGAAATGGAAGGGTAACGTTGCAAAGAGGGACAGAAAAGAAAGAAAATACGGAAACAAACAACAAACCTACGATGAGTAAAAATTCGTTTACTGCTCTCGCAAATTTTAACCGAGAGAGAAAACACATATGTGACAATGACAGGGCACCCCAGATATATGGGACACAATGGCCCCAAATAATTGCCGTTACGAGATACAATATTCCCCCACAAAGTATTCGAGACCGATTACAAAGCACTCCAGAGCGAGGTTCACAGCAGCGGGGGAGGAAGCGGGAAGTGCTGAGTTTGCAAAGTCACGTTCCACACTTACAAATGACGAAAGAGGGGCTCACTGTGGCCGTGTTTCCGAGCTTCATTAATTCTGGCGTGCCGTTGCGAGCTCCCACACTCCTCGTTGCCTCCCCTCCCTTCCGATCAGGAGTGACCCTCGCTTCCACAAAATCTCTTATTGAACTCTGGCTTCAATTGCAATAGCCCACCACCACCACCACCAACACCACCACCACCACCACCACCATCACCACCACCACCACCACCACCACCATCACCACCACCACCACCACCATCACCACCATCACCACCACCATCACCACCACCACCACCACCACCACCATCATCACCACCATCACCCCCACCACCCCCATCACCTCCACCACCATCACCATCGCTGCCACTCCCTCACTCCAGTAATTTTCTCTCCTCTAATATCCTCCACTGCATTTCAAGATTATCTCTTTAAGCTGTTACTGTTATTGACCACCTTTCTATAAGTTACAATACTTGATGCTCTCAGACATTATTCGAAATTTTCATTGTAGTGCACAATTAATGGTGGTTCAATGGATTCTGTGGGCGTAAGCCACTCCCAGCAAACCTCACAGTAAAAATAGCCACGGCCTTGCCTAGGTTGCACACCCCGCACGGATGTGGCCAATGAAGCGAGTCTCTAGAGTAATGCTTTTAACTTCCTACGCATTGAAGGCAGAATAAAGCCATGACTCGGCGTTTCGCGACGTCCTTATCACATTATGTATCACTTCTACCGTACAGGACTTGTTGGAAGTTATAGGACAAAATTATAACAAAATTATAATTCAAAATTATAATATATTTGTAGTACAAAATTATAGTACAAAATTAAAGTACAGAATTATAGTACAAAATTATAGCACAAAATTGTAGTACAAAACTGTAGTACAAAGTTATAGCACAACAATGATGGTACACATTTTTTGCTGCTGTACAATCCAGTTTGATTACTTGAATGACCATAAATACTTTGTCGGAATGAAACTGCGGTGTAACTGATCTATTACAGGAACTTGCATTGGTGTTACTATTTTGTTTTATGTATGTTTTCTACTTTTATTTCATACGCAGTATTCGTCTTTTTTTTCGAAATTAAAAGCAAAAACGTGACGGCGGTGACAACGGCGCCAAGAAGGAACACCTGGTTTTGAGTCTCTTCTATGGCAGGTTAGGTTGTGCAATGGTTGTGTTAGCTTAAGTTTTGTTTTGCTTAATTCATTTCAACAGCAAGTGAGTTATCAAGGCAGGTGAGCGGATTGAACCCATTACTAGGTAGATAATCACTTTCGTTGACGAAATATTATTGTTCAGTGACAGTGGAGATGGAATGAAAAGGTTTCAGTCATAAAACTGCAAAAAGGTCGGCGTGGGGTTACAGTGTATGATTACCGTTATTAGTCGTGGTTGTAACCTATATTCCAGGAAATTTCGGAGGCTAATTCATGATTGATGTATAATAGCCTCTCATATTGATGAAACTTCACCAGCTATCTATTTCAAAACTAGAATTTCAATTGAATCTCTTTTTAAATGTACATGAGAACAATGCAAACTTTCTTAACACAAACACGTGGAGTGAGCACCTGACGCAGTGGTTGGTCGATGACGTAGAGTACAAGGTAACTTGAGTCCGTGGGTCACATGTTCCCATCAATATAAGATTGCGAGGCATATGAGAACCAGCTGCCTTTTGTGCTCGACTCCAGTGATCCAACCTATAGCAAATATTGGTTCCATGCTGCTGGCTTGTATTGTGTAATGCAGTATACGATTTCATTAACATTTCATGGGACATTGATATGGGAAGATGTAGGAGGATAGATATCGATAGCTCGGCGGATGAATAGATACAAGGGTATACGCATACAAATAGATATAAACAGATAAATCAACAAATAGATATATACAAATAGATCGAGAAATAAAGTGACATAAACAAATACAAATTAATATAAAAGCATAAGCAGTCACATGCGAACATTGATATAAATAAACGGAGTGATAAATGAACATAGAAACAATAATTGGTTGATAAATAGTTACACACATACATGCATACATATAACACGTATCATACTAGACTCTGTAAAAACTCAAATAATCCCAACTTTTCCATAGTTTGCGCCATCCCCTTCTCCCCTCCACTCTCCCATCTCATCAACCCTCAGGTGACGCCCGGACACCTACCCTCAGCTGGTACATGAGCACCAAACATTGTCCATAAGTAACTTACCGCGCCCGCCTGAGGTTGGTTGTCCCACACCGTCGACAGCGTCAGCAGCTGTTGTTAACCCTGTAGAGTGATATAAGAGGGACGTGCTCCCCAAGTGAGCGGCCCCATGTTTTGAATACTAGCAGGCTACGCACCACCTGCATGTCACAAGCTGTGTACGGTCAGGCTCTTGCTTGTCGACCTTTGAAGTTTTTGCCGAAATACCACTGGACGGGATTTTTTTTCTTTTTTTCTGTTTCTCTCTCTCTCTCTCTCTCTCTCTCTCTCTCTCTCTCTCTCTCTCTCTCTCTCTCTCTCTCTCTCTCTCTCTCTCTCTCTCTCTCGCTCTCGCTCTCTCTCTCGCTCTCGCTCTCGCTCTCTCTCTCTCTCTCTCTCTCTCTCTCTCTCTCTCTCTCTCTCTCTCTCTCGCTCTCGCTCTCGCTCTCTCTCTCTCTCTCTCTCTCTCTCTCTCTCTCTCTCTCTCTCTCTCTCTCTCTCTCTCTCTCTCTCTCTCTCTCTCTCTCTCTCTCTCTCTCTCTCTCTCTCTCTCTCTCTCTCTCTCTCTCTCTCTCTCTCTCTCTCTCTCTCTCTCTCTCTCTCTCTCTCTCTCTCGTCGGTAAGGTCTGCTTGCGCAGTACTACATGGCTGTTTGCAATGTCGCACAGTTCGTCCTTCCACCTCTCCATAACACACACACACACACACACACACACACACACACACACACACACACACACACACACACACACACACACACACACACACACACACACACACACACACACACACATAAATACACACTGCTTGGTAGTTCATTGGTAACGTCTCGGCCTGTCACTCGCGCCTTGAGTGAGGCTCGCGCCTCACTCAAGGCGCAAATTTTTCACTGAAGACCAAGCAGTTACTGTCCTTCTTGAGTAAAAGGATAGGGGATATGGTGGGTGAAAGGCTATAATGATCTGAAAGCTCTCTCCGGGAAGATAATGGCTAGTGATCACGAATCCAGTTTGTGATAGTCAATACCGTGTTGAAGGAAGATACACTTCTCGTTGCTCTTCACTGTTGTTTAGTGTCTACGCACCATGCTAATCGCTTTTAATGGCAGAGATGGCATAAACAAACAATAACAATGCGGTGACCAGCCGACCACAAGCCTCTGTATATTTTCTCTGATCGTGTCGTCACATCCATCATAAATTATCCAATGGATTGTATATCTCGATTATTCATTTACAGTATTTGTGTTTCCTTCCAGTAACCTTGGATTCAGGGGAAAGTATATAAAAAGATTCCTCGGTTTTAGCTTCGGTTCGCTAGAGTTCAGAATTCACGTTTTGTTGGTAACATGCTGCGTCACGGAAACACTATTCATCAGGCTATGTATGGTCATGGGACTTTAGTTTTCTACTCATTTTACTATTATCATCCTGTCATGTGAGGCTAATTAAGACTAGTTGTGCTAAGTATGTTCTGCTTGCATTACTGAGATTATCCTTGCCTCATTACTCACTCTGAAACATGAAATATAGATAAACTGATAGATTATCGCAGGAAAGTTGTGTCATTTCTTGTTATTTTATTTTCTTACTTTACAGCTGCCAATAGGCTTCCGTTGTAAAATTTCAAAACATGAGTATTATGCTTTCAATTATATTTGTACGTATACTTTTCTGCCACATATATATTTATTCGTGATTGCCACAGTAATTTCCACCAATCTGTTTTTTGACCTTGCATATTGTTTCCGTAACTTCTGTAATTTTCCTTTCTCAGTATTTACGCGTCATGTTTATTGTTCCTATTTTAAGACTACTATTTTGCATTCGTTTTGCATATTCAAGTGTTATCATGCCTTTTTTCACCCCCTCCTCTCTCTTCTATTCTTCCCCGTGTCATTATTTACATGAGTAAACGCCAATAACTTACGCTCGCTAACAGAATTATTGGAACGGTGCTACAATTATTTTTGATAGCGACTGAGGGAGTTGTCGCTTGATGAAAACTACACCAATAAAGTGTGATATAGTAACTGGGTCATCAGCGAATGATGCTTCAGTGTTGTTCAGAAGCAACGACTATTTCCACCACTTCCAATTAAAACCTCATCGGAATTGCGTTTAATATCCCTCCAAACTATAAATAAACTTCTAAAAGACATTAATGACTCCATTCGATTCAGACTTGTTACGATGAATTTTGCGTACCAAGCCAGTGTCGGAGGGAGCATGGAAGGCGACGGGTTTCATCCCTGGTGTTGTGTTCACGATGGAGAAGAATGAAGTAATGAAACGTGAAGTACATTATACACTTTTATCTCCCAAGGTGTTTTCCGCTAATTCCACTAGCTTTCAGGTGGATCAAGACCGTCTACCCTTCTCACATTAGGTTGAACAGTTGCCATCGCCAGCTCTCCCTTCTTCCTCCTCTCTGTTCTTTTAATTTTCTGACACAAACGCCCCTGATTAATTCCCTCTAATCCACCAGTCATCACCGACAACACAATGCAATTTCCATTCCATAAACCTGAAAATGATCTATTGATCCACCCTTTAGTTGCAACTTCTTGATCAAACTGTTAGTCCATGAATTGAACAAGAATTAGTACTTTTGATTTATTACTATCTTACTTACTGTTTTTTATTGATTTTTGTTCTTACCCATCTCTCTCTCTCTCTCTCTCTCTCTCTCTCTCTCTCTCTCTCTCTCTCTCTCTCTCTCTCTCTCTCTCTCTCTCTCTCTCTCTCTCTCTCTCTCTCTCTCCTCTCTCTCTCTCTCCCTCTCTCCCTCTCCCTCCTCCCTCTCCCTCTCCTCCTCCCTCCCTCCCTCCCTCCTCTCTCTCTCTCTCTCTCTCTCTCTCTCTCTCTCTCTCCTCTCTCTCTCTCTCTCTCTCTCTCTCTCTCTCTCTCTCTCTCTCTCTCTCTCTCTCTCTCTCTCTCTCTCTCTCTCTCTCTCTCTCTCTCTCTCTCTCTCTCTCTCTCTCTCTCTCTCTCTCTCTCTCTGTGTGGTTCCGCATAAAATACCTCTTACCTGTACAATCAAGCAGACAGTGAGAGGCTCAGTGCACTTCAAAGATGGGGATAAACAGAGACGAGAGGAGCTCTGCGTAAAGTGAGAAGTCAAGAGATGAGACATTAATTTATAACACCTTCATTACCTTCACTGACAGTAGTCTATACAGGCGAGATAAAAGCGAACAGTGAGTATGATATTTGATAAGGATAGACCACTCATGCTTCCTGAAATGTAACTTTGGGTAATATCTTATTAATAAAAGTTTCTTGAATTTAAAGTCATTCCTATAAAACCTTTGTCGCATTGTTTTTAAAAAGAGAAAGTTCCCGAGGGCTTATGGTTGTCTATTTCTCCTCTAGCCAGTCTTCTTTTCCCTGCCTGGTGTAGAGGGTTAAAATGTTTCCTCGTGGTGCTCGGAGTATAACCTCAAAGTGCATCACATTAGAGGGACATGGTTCTCTTACAGTGTTATGAACCCTTACTGTGCCGGCGTCACTTCCAACACTGGTGAGGAAATTAAGTCCAAAGAGAATCAACAACAATGAAGACAAGGACACAGGCAGGAATTAGAGGCGGAGGAGAAAGAAGAGGAGGAGGAGGAGGAGTAAGAGGAAGAGGAGGAGGAGGCAGAGGAGGAGGAGGACAAAGAGAGGAAGGAAGAGGAGGATGGGAAGGGATGATAATGAGGAGACGATGAGGAACAGGAAGAGGAGGTAATGCATTCACTAATAAATATTGATCTTTCCTGTCTCCTTGTATGACCACGTATTATGTATGTGCATTTCATAAGCACAAAGCCTGTATCTATTGTGGTGCTGATAATAACAATTCGTGTCTTTGTTCCCGTGTTATCTTTTTATCCGTTTTGAGGTATGATTGCAGATATTAATTCCCTGAAGAAAGTGATGAAAGTTACCTCGATATAGTAACAAATATTTCAGGTGTTACTTACGTACATCCAAATTCTGGGAATCTTTGAAACTATACGAAGGTACATTATTTTGGTGGAGGGGTTATGTGCAAAATTAAATTGTGATGATCTTAAGAGAAAGGAAAAAAACAGTTACACAAAATGCAATTAGTGAAATAATCTGCACTCGCTTGAAAGAGCCATTAGGAGGACATTAAGAAGAAAAGGTAAGCTGTGGAAAGAAGCCGGGAGCAGCAATAAAGACCCGAACCAGGCAATGGTAACCACCGGGAAAACAATGCAATCTGGAGGAGACCATCCATCACCTGATGATTTACGGCGGCGGCGCGCGGCGGTCCGGCCAAGACCAGCCCGCCGGCAAGGGAATATTGGGGCTGAGATACGAGAAATGGCTCCCTGCTGCCCACGTCCCAGCGAGGCCCGCTGTGTCCGCCTGTGTCGTCCCCACAACAGCTCGCAAAGTTTTATTGTGACTGTGCTATTTTTTCTCTTACGCAAACCAAGTATACGCAGTTGTGCATATTATTTTCTTTACTTATTTATTTTCTTCCGTAGGAAAATGGATGAGTTAGGCTTTGAAATATAAAAGAAAAACATCAAAAACAACAATATTCTCTCCCCTACACAACCACAGTACACGTATAAGCCTGCAATTTTTAAAGATGTAGACCCTGTTTCCATCACAATGGACTTGCGAGCGCTTAACATGGTTGCGGAATACCTTGTAAGCTGCAAGTAAGAAACTTTTCCTTTATCTTAAAAGAGCGCAATTAAAGAGATAATTAAAACCCTCAGGACGTAATCACCATCCTCAGGAAACTAATCCAAACTCGTAATAATGCTAAAGCCTAAAATATCGCTTCTTAAGGCATAATTTCTGCAAAGTTTGTAGCGGCAAGAGGACCTCAAGTTACCTTCCCCCTTCCTCCTGGCACCCCAGCGGCCGGGGCGGCAGGTACAGACTGGTCGGATGTGTCTCTGTCGTTCCGGGTGACACTTACAGGGATATTAATTGATAACGATCACGATATTGCCCTCTGCCTCGCTACTGCCTCCAATACTAGGCAAGTTTTGAGGGAAAATACCTATTATGTGGACTAAATATATATTTCCTAAGCTATTGGCAGCATTCATTCTTTTCTGGTGAGGTGGCCGAGTTTCCATATGGTAAACCCGCCACGCCGCTGGCGCCGCTGCTAGGCTACTACTATTGTTTCTGCTGCTGCTTCTGCTGCCTCTACCTTGCCTGTCCATGCAGCAAGCAGCAGGAGCGGGTCACAGCTATGCCTTTGTCCATGTAAACACAGCAGCGACAGATGGAGCGTTGGCTCCCTTATTTACTGTGATGAATTTATTCAATCACGTGAAACCTACCAGAAAAATTACTCATTATTATCTGTACAAAAAATGGATGGAATGCTGAATGATAATACGAATTAATTTTGATAACAATGACAATACAAATGATAATGAGATAATGATAATAATGATGATAATGATAATGATGATAATAATGATGATAATGATAATGATAATAATAGTAATAATAATAATAATAATAATAATTAATAATAATAATAATGATAATAATAATAATAATAATGACAATAATAATAATAATAAAAATAAAGATAACAATAGTAATAATAACAATAATGATAATAATAATTATAATGATAGCAATATCAATAATAATGATAATATTAATAATAATGATAATAATAATGATAATGATAACAATAATAATAATGATGATAATGATAATAAAGATAATATCTGTAATATTAGTAATAATAATAATAATAATAATAATAATGATAATGATAATAATATCTTTAAAATTAGTAATGATAATAATGATAATATTAATGATTATGATAATAATGATGATAATACAATGATAACAATAATAATAAATAGAATAATAATGATAGTAATTATACTAATGATAGTAATGATAATAGTAATAATCATTATGATAACTATAATAAAATTAATAATAACAGTTAATTAAGCAACAACAATTATATATAGATACGTGATGCTGTTCATTCGAGGTAGTATACACGTTCTATTTATGCATGAACAGGACATAACAAGTTAAACTCCTTGACCTTTAACGCAGATCCACCGTCAGCAGGTGAAAGACAAAACGCCGCTCGGTGACTCTTATTGTTGTGGCCATAAACTTACTCCACAAGTGTATTCTATTTTCCTTCTCTCCCCAGGGATGGCAGGAGCTGTGACCATAGTGAGGCTGGACGTGCCGCGCGTGGTGGAGGCAGACACTACCCCTGTGGTGCTCGACTGTGATTTCCAGGTTGACGAGTGGGAACGACCGGGTCTCGTCCTCAAGTGGTGGGTCTTATCAGGCTTACTCATCTCCTCAGCCATTCCCGCAGTAGCTGACTTGCTTACGGCAGAACAAAAGGCAGTGTCTGGCGTTAGATCATGTTTGTCAGCCAAGTGAAATTCAGCAACATGTTTATTTACTTGAGTGGATGTGTGTTATTGTCGTGTTATTAATGTGGTGCATAAAATGACACAGGAAAAAAAAATTCATCCAGCCGCCCCGGGACCGTGCAAGGTTATCCTCCTCGTTGGTTACATTTGTCCAGCCTCACCTTTTCAACCTCCTTCTGCCCTCCAAATATTTCAGCCCTTGGTCTTCTTCCTTCCTTCCCGCCTCTCTCATACACCCCTTACTCTTCTCCTCCAGCTTCTGTTCCCTCATTCCGAATAATCCAATGTTCTGTTTTGTCAAATAATTTGCCCAATTATCCCCGATCATAGAGTCATTTGTCTTTGACCCATTTTCGTAATGGCACCAGCAATGCATAATTTTACATACCGATTTTGCATGTATAATTAATTTATCACAAAATCAATGATCCATTCTGCGTGGGTGAATGGATCTTAATGGCTTGCACACGACTGATACCAATGGTTAGTGCCGCTCTTATGGAGATGAAAGGTAGCGGTGACCGGGTGTGGCGCCGCGTGCTGCCCGGCGCCAAGGGTACAGCTGCTGCTGCTCCTACTGCAGAGCGACGTGTGAAGTAATGCAGTAGTCACTCAGCTCACTCTTTAATTGGCGCCCGTAGTAAAATATGATATATCCTGTGTACTACATGGTCAAGCAAATCTCTAAACGTTAAGTTCCGTAACAATCCAACTGGTATCGTTTCATTTAGAATAAAGTATGAAATATCCTGAACATAATATTGTTCTCTTGATAATCACGTAGATTAGTGATTTTTCATTGTTTTATATTTTTCTCATTAGAAGCAAGCACAGCCTTGCCATGTCTAACAGCTCGCTCACGTATCACCGCCCCGCATGCAGGTATGTGGACGAAGTACAGCTGGTGTACCAGTGGATTCCGCCACGGGTGCCTCAGGCGCTGGGAGTGCTGGCCGACCGCATCAACACCACCTTCAAAATCTCGGGTGACCCATGGGCTGCCCACCGGGCACTCTTTATTCCCCGGCCACATCCGGTGCTGTCAGGCCAGTATTCCTGCACCGTCAGCACCTTCGAGGACGAAGATACTCAGTCAGCACATCTCCTCGTCTGGAGTGAGTTCTTCAGCTTCTCAGAGTACGAGTATTTGC
>JAPQNM010000005.1:8165946-8168446 GCA_029783475.1 Metacarcinus magister
CTACCATCGTCTTGTAAAGTCACACACGAGTACCATAGGCGTCAATAGTTCCCACTCTTATAATTGCTGTTCCTTGCCGCACCTCGAGCATATAGTTACAGGAGGAGCAGTAGTGTCCTCAAGGGGAGAATATTCGTATACCACAAATATTGCATATCTTAAGCAAGTATTTGTTAAGAAAAGTTCATAACGCCGCGTGCCCGGACAGTACCACTAATTATGTTTAAAACGAGAACCACCATTGTTCTAGATAACTTTACTAAATATGCTAGCAATTGCATCAATTAAGATCTTCTTTCACCCATCGTATGCTATTGGCGTGATTGTTTTCCAGCGTATTTATGTGGAACATTACCCTATTTCGATTATCATTACATTACCTTATTTAATTACAAACTGGCGACTGATTACGAAAAAAGGAGGATACAATTAAAAGTTATTGCGTCCCAGAAAGAGAGAGAGAGAGAGAGAGAGAGAGAGAGAGAGAGAGAGAGAGAGAGAGAGAGAGAGAGAGAGAGAGAGAGAGAGAGAGAGAGAGAGAGAGAGAGAGAGAGAGAGAGAGAGAGAGAGAGAGAGAGAGAGAAAGAGAAAGAGAGAGAGAGAGAGAGAGAGAGAGAGAGAGAGAGAGAGAGAGAGAGAGAGAGAGAGAGAGAGAGAGAGTGAGGGAGAAAAAAAAAGAGAGAGAGAAAAAATGCAGTAATAAGATATGTGCTGGAGTTTCTATCTCAATATCCATATATACATATACTATATATATATATATATATATATATATATATATATATATATATATATATATATATATATATATATATATATGTATATTGGTGGTAAAATTTATGAAAATAACCAAGTGACTCAACACTCAGGAAAAGAATGTAAAAAATAGACTAAGTCTGTGAGTGATGAAAGTGAAATAAATGGCTCCACTTTTCTTAATCAATCCAATGGGCACCGAGGCATAACAGGAAGAACCAGAGTACAATGACACACACACACACATACACACACGCACACACACACACACACACACACACACACACACACACACACACACACACACACACACACACACACACACACACACACACACACACCTTGGCAAGGTGTAGCATAATCAGAACAAAAGAGGACCACAAGGAGTCAAGTTTACACAAGTTCACAAACTGTTGCAACAACAACTAAGATATACAAGCCTTGCGAATAGAATTTATAGTTTCTAAGTCATAATTAAGGACGAAACCAACAAAAGAACCCGCGAAGAACTTTGTCTTGATCGCCTACATAAAATATATGATTTACTTCATAGATTGTAATCCTTTCACCAATATGACAGTCATTACATTTTTTCTGAGTCTGACGCATGCTTGTCTCTGTCCCGGCCAGACCTGCCCATCCTCACCACCACCACCACCGAGGCTGCCACTGTGAGGGGTGACACTCCCCACCAGTGGTCCAATGGATCCCACGCCTCGCCGGGCGCCGCTACAAGCTTCTTTGGTGAGTCCCGCTCCGCCACCCTACCTGTGTGAGCTACACAGAACCCAGCTCACGGTCACTGTATACAGAATGCAACAGGACCATTTTGTCTTCGTTGTGTTTCAGTATCAAGTGTTTCCATAACCTTGCATACTTGGAAAACGTAGTATGGATGTTGCTGTAGATTTGTTTGGTGATTCTGCGTTAGTCTCTAGTCTGCATTATGTTTTATTAGTGATAAGCATTCATGATCAACCTTTCCACACTCTGCTGTGGTTATGGACAAGGCACTAGGAGGTTACACACAATCATGCTTGCCTTCAAAGTAAAGCTCCCTTCCTCTGTTCCTGTGAGGCTCGATGCTAATATCATCTCATGTTTGTTTTTTTTCGCCAGATTTTCCCATCTTGTTCGACACAGGCAAGTGGATCAGTTGATTTATGGTGCAATATATCAGTCTGGAATTGAGAGTTTGAGTAGCCATCATACCTGCTTACGTCCCTTGTTCATGACGTGTGCAGCACTCTGATGGTGAACCTTTGTGTCTTACTCACGCCTTTCCCTTTCTCTCTTCCTCGACCCCAACAGCCAGCAGCGGGAGGAGTGAGCTGTCGTCATCCACCTGTTGCGGCAACTGTCCTATGTACGCACACAGTAAGCCTCGTTTAGACTTGAAACATCAATCTTCTTCATAAGAGTGAATCATCCACGCTCACAGAGTCATACTCCTGATGGTCTACCAGCCAAGCACGAATGAATTCAAACATATACACACATCTTGACTCGCAGTGTTTCCTCGCTAAATTTGTTTCTTCAGTAAGATTAAAGAGAATGTCTCCTCAACCCAAGGTTTCACAGTCACAAAGAGGGGCGCCTCACCCTCCCCCTCTTGACTCCCTGAGCACATTTTCCATTCTTCAGCCTCATACCCACCAGGTGCGACCCAGGAACTGGTATTATTAATTTAATTATACACAGTAAAATTCCCAGTTAATAGATATTGATAACACACACACACGCC
>JAPQNM010000005.1:8175946-8180946 GCA_029783475.1 Metacarcinus magister
CAAATTGTGAAATTTTGGAAAAATCGCAGAATACTTATAAAATAGTTTAATGAAAATGTATTACGGTGCTATGGTAACAAGATGAAGTTTTCACTAGTGAGGTGCTCTATCTGTTAACATACTCGTACAACAATATTATTTCAATATAAGTTGACACAAAAACCTAATTTCTAAACCTGGGATGCTGAAATTCATCCTAGGGAATACTGGGAATGAGCTTTGGCCAAGTACAATATGTTAGAACATTAAGGATATACATAAATCAGCGCGGCAGGAAGAGTGACTTTTATCAACGCACAACTAATCCATTACCGTTTTATTGCATTGGTTTAAATTAATAATATCTTTGACTCCTTATTTTTGGAGAATGAGTAAAGTAAATCATCCAAGGATTATATTTATCTTTAGTGCTGCAGCAAATGTAGTATCTATAACCAAATTATAGGAAGTGCTGAGAAGCCTGATTCCAAGGGTATTGGTCTGCTTGTCCCTAACTAAAGAAGGTACTGAAGGCATACAAGGTTGAGAAAAAATACTGCATTAAAGCATGAAAAAGAAACACTTACAAAACCAACCAAGACCTGTGTTGTTCCTGAAGAAAAGTCACGTTACTCTGCAGACGAGCGAGTAAGCCAACCATAAGACTTTTTGCAGAAGACAGACACTCTTTCTCCTGCACCAACCTTCCCAACCTGAGGTCATGGCAACATACGGTGCCATAGAGCTTTTTTTTGGGCCATGCAGCATTTTCAAAATTAGAAGTTCAAATTACACTGGATGTTGCATATCAATAAATTATAAGTTTTTCAAAGCTTTAATTTCTTGCTTTCCTTCTTGGCTTATGTGTTCACTACACTAACTATTACTATTAATAATTAAACATAAGAGGCTAACATATGATGAGGGTCACAAAGAGTATTATGTGTGGTCAGGGAACTCACAAAAGGAAAAAGATTGGCAGCCGCTGTGCTACGCTTGGTCTCATGTGTATTCCCACAACTCACACGCAGAAAGCATTGTGTCTACGCAAGTGTGAAATCAATACTCGTACATTTGTGAGAGGCGGTGGTAGTGTGCTTGCCTTTCTTTATAAATTTAGTAATTTATTTATTGTTTATTTATTGAATAACTTATTAACATCAATTTAAGTTACTTGATTAGTTACCTATTTCATCAGTACAGCAGGTGAAGAATGACTAAATAATGACAAAGTGAATAACATAATCCCGCGCAGCTCCACTATTCCAAGAGATAAAAAAAAACACAGAAAATACGTGTATTAGTTTTAAGTTCCAAAGGTGACCTGATATCCTTCTCTTTGTAGTGTTTATGTATTTTAAAGGCAAGAGTAAAAACGTAAGAAAGTAATGCAGGGCAGTCTGAGCCGGAACTTCCCAGCGGCGTGTATGCATTTCAGACATCATCGAATATAACTCATTACAATGTATTTCTTCATTTTTAGAAACCAAATATAAATACTACCACAGACAGTAATACCAGATACAGGTGTTGAGTATTCCGTATTCACACTTCATGGTAGAATATTTGTTTCCGTTTATTTTTCTTGTTGATGATCATTGACATTAATTAAATGCAATGCCCAGTGATTTCATAAGTACATAGGTCAGAACAGAAGCTTCAATTCAATAAGTATCGCCTAGCTAATGATTTCGTAAGTGAATGTTTTTGCAACGTCTCATTAATGTAGGTGCATTAGGAAAACAGTATTCAGACACGCAGTAATTACGGGTTGAGAAATTAGCTAATTTTTTTCTTCTGTTTTCCACCGATTAATTCTAATTGCAGGCAGCTCCTCCCTCCTCGAAGCACCACAACCAGCTGCAGACTCACATGGTCGCCTCAATATGGTTAATACACACACAGGGAAAGTGTGCTAAGCAACTTATCATCGAATTAATTACTTTTTTTTCTGAAAGGTCAATCTTAGATGCAAAACAAAAAGAAAGTGTACCCAAGTTGTCAGAACTGAAGAACACACACACACACACACACACACATACACACACACACACACACACACACACACACACACACACACACACACACACACACACACACACACACACACACACTGCTCCCATGGTTCAGTGGTTAACGTCCCCTCCTTCCACCCTACTCAGGTCGTTAAGGATTGTTCACTAACAGGGAGTGGTTACTGTCACCCTTGAGCAAGGGGATGGGTGTGTGTGATGTGTGAGAGGTCTCAAACTTGCCTTCTCTATAAGCTCTGAACTCTTTTGAGAAGGGTAATGGCTGACGATCCCGAGGCCAGTGCGTGATCCTCCAGACTATGATGAATAACACATTGGAGTTGTAAATTTTATCGTGAATGTTTGGCGATGGAGAAAGTAGTCACGTAAGTCCTCCCTCACTACCACCACCACCACCACCACACCCACCATGCTCCCAGCCCGCCCACCCACCCGACAGGACGCCCCGCTGCAGGCCTCTCCGCTGTCCCCGTCACTTTGTTTGTGTTGGCCGCACCTGACGTCATCACCTTTCCGGTTGGCATTCGTACTCAAGAAAGTTTCCATGGCGAGCCACATCAGCCTCCTGGTGTTCGTTATTGCCATGGGAATACGTTTATTGCTCTCAAATGTTGTGTCGCATCTTAATAGACAAATGATTCGTATTTAGAAACAGGTGTGAGTTATTTTTATTTGGGGAGTGGCTAGACGACGCATCGTGAGGACAGGACAGAGGTGGTGAATAGCCAAGACAAAGCAGGGCGTAATGATACCAAACAATTCCCTCAAACACAACACAGACATCAGACCACCGCCATTGTACGGAGCTGCGAGAGTCACCTGTCAACTTTAGTGTCTGTTTTTCTTTTTTTTACCCCGCCGAAGCGAGCCACCTTCGCCTCCACTATTCCCCCCTTCCTCCCCCGTCACTCACCCTGCACAAGAGCCGCCACGCCGTAAGAGAGCGAGCTGCTCCCGCCTCCTCTCAGCCCACGGGTAAATATTTCCCAAACGTGCCGCCACAACACATGTGCTGCTACACCTCATTCTCGCCGCCTCCCTCATTTCTGAAGTAATATCATGATGGGGCGTGCGTGGGTATGCCCCTACGCTTACTTCTTTTTACCCATTGTTTTCTTCAAGAAGATCTTCTTGAACGACTGTGAAATAGATTAGTGAATCCACATACTTATGAGATAGAAGAGGCCTTCTTCTTGTTTGTGCATTGTTTCACTACTACTACTACTACTACTACTACTACTACTACTACTACTACTACTACTACTACTACTACTACTACTACTACTACTACTACTACTACATCTACTTCTACTATCCTGTTGTTGTGTTACTATTACAAG
Organism: Metacarcinus magister; assembly: GCA_029783475.1. NCBI lineage: Eukaryota > Metazoa > Arthropoda > Malacostraca > Decapoda > Cancridae > Metacarcinus > Metacarcinus magister. Next base: position 8,179,299 of record JAPQNM010000005.1, read on the forward strand.
TAGTGGACTCCTTGCTCGCCGATGGGACCACTAAATAAACACAAAAATTTATCGCCTTACATATTTTTAGAAGTAATTCGTGGGTCCCTCGTTTCACCATATGAGTGGCGATGGAGAATAATGGGAATAATAAATGTTGTATAGGGTAATGTGTGGTGATAGGGTGTTCCTCAGAAATGAGATGGTGCTGGTGTGGTAGGTGGTAATAGGTGTGATGGATGGTGATGGTTGTGATGGGTGGTGAGGGTTGTGATGGTTGTGATGGGTGGTGATGGTGGTGATGGGTGGTGATGGGTTTAATGGGTGGTGATTACTCTAGATCCCGAGATGTTTTGATATAATTTTCCTGAAGCAGTTACCTGTAAGACCTTAGTCATAGAAATAAGAAAGAGAGAGAGAGAGAGAGAGAGAGAGAGAGAGAGAGAGAGAGAGAGAGAGAGAGAGAGAGAGAGAGAGAGAGAGAGAGAGAGAACATAAGAAAGTGAGGGACTACAAGAGGTCTGGCAGCCTACACGCGATAGATCCCTTAATCTATCCCTAAAGACTAACTTCACCTGGCATCCCCATCCATAACTTTATCAAATCTTCTCTGGAATTCTCTTCCTTTGTTTGCTCTTCCACCTGCTTATGGCTTGAACTCTTTCAAAAGAGGAATGTCAAGACACCTCTAATGCTAAAATGGACCTCCACCTCCTGCTTCTATCTCTCATACTGTCCTCTGTACAGGGTCTAGAGTCACATACATTGATATCAGAATTAGAACAATATCTATATATGTTTTTTTTTCTATTTCATTGATTAAGTCAAAATACAAAGGATATTCAACTATCGAAGCTATACAATAATTTACATAGATGTAGTCACGCATAATGTTATCAAAATTAAATATATATATGTATATATATTCTTTTTTTCTTTAACTAAATGAAAATGAAAAATCAACTATCGAAGCAATATATTAATTTACTTGGAAGAAGAATAAATAGCATATGTTCCTTGCATCTAATTTACTATACCGTCTGTCTCATCGGTCAGCAAGTTAGTAATCATAGTGACACATCGTCTTTAGTATACAACAAGGTTTAATTAAAAAGGATTCTCTGATTTCTTGCGTACAAAGAACACAAGATGATGGTCAGGACTTGTTAAAAGAGAGATGTCAACAACTCACTTAATGCAATAATATGTTTCTTGTACATACGTGGATATTAATAATGCTAATAATAATAACAAAACTTTATCCACAAAAAAAAAAAAATTAAGAAGCACAAAGCGATTATGATTTATTTTTATTATCGTCCCTGATTCACTTGTCATGTATGTCTGCCAATAACTATCAGCTTTTTTAGATATTGTTACTTCGGTCAAAATAAAGTATAATAATAAAGTATGTTGGGTAATGTACAACAGTTACGGACAATACTCCCATTCCCCGTTTTCTCTTTCCCTACAACCAACAAATTTTGGAACCTGGTGGGTGTGGGAAGCTAAAAATGAGTTATGTGAACCCCGAATCACCCTAAACACATGTAATGATATATCAATTTTTTCCTTTTAATTCCATCCAATAACATATTATTTCCGTCACAGATAAAAACATGAAGAACTAACGATAATAACAAAAGACAAACGATGATGATGATGATGA
>JAPQNM010000005.1:8183446-8200946 GCA_029783475.1 Metacarcinus magister
TCTCTCTGTCTATATATAAATATTAATATTTTTTTCCTTGTCAGGTCACGTTCCAGTGTTTGACGGGGCCAGGACATACCCGTCGCTCGTAGGGCGGGGCGGGGCAGCGATGGTTGCCAGCGTGGTGCTGGGGCTGCGGTGCCAACACACGGCTCGCCCTCCGTCTGATAGGATCACAATGGAAGGCAGTGACTGAGGGTCATCGGTTTGGGTAACTATGGATTTAGTTTCCCTATTTTTTTTTTTTTTTGATTTTGATTTATTTTCCTGAATTTTGATTTAGTTTCCCTTTTTATTTTTTTTTAATTTTGATTTAGTTTCCCTATTTTTTTTATTTTGATTTAGTTTCCGGTCAAAGTATTTTCGTGTCTCAGACGTTGATAAAGAAAACAGTTTAGTAGCTAGTAGGTCTTTTATTTTTTTGTTTCTGATGTTTGTATAGGGATGCGGATCCTTTGAAGAACCCTGGTGTCAGACTGCATATGAGGCGGAGGCGGTAGTGCAGTGGTCAGCGTTCGAGCCTAGGGTTGCGAGTTTGAATCTCCGATATCCGCGGAGTGGCCAAAGATAGTCCCGTATGGCAGCAATTTGGATTAACAGGCGAGGCAAGTCCATCTGTGCCTCCATAAGCCTGCCTACTCATCCTCGGCTCATATTCTTACTTACCCCACTTGATTTTATGCCTTTCAGACTATCAAAATATAGGATAGATCAACCAACAAACTTATCAAATTTAAGTTTATTCCTTCGACTTTGCAGATTTCATCCTTCATCTATGCTTTAAAATACCTCGAAGAGTCTCCGGAGAACAACGCAGACGTTTTCAAAGGTACAAAAATTTATAAAAAAAAATAAATAAATAATAATCTATACATCTGGGAGCCTCTCAGACTCTAACAACACTGACGCTCATTAACTGGCAACACTACCAATCCGTGAGTCTGATACACAACGTTCAACACAACAAACTGCAAGATAAGAACATAGGCTGCAGGGGACTGCAAGGGGCGTCGTCACAGGTCGTCGATGTCTCACACCAAAGCCGCCACACCAACAGGAACTGAAAGCGAATGGAAAAGAAAAAAGTCAATAGTGCAAGACGCTATATAAAATAATTATCTTATCAGACATAAGCCATACTATGTATTTTGAAATTAGTCATATTAATACTTATTAGTTAGGTTAAGGCTTACTTTACATAGACTACCTCTTAAAACTATAAATAATAAAAAAATATGCACGTTCCTTTTATTAACCAAAACTTTGTCCAATCCCTGAGCCCCATCCTCATCCTCCTCGTCTCGGCAGCATTTCAAAGTTCTCCCAGTGACAGACTCACTTCGGCAGACACTGAAAGGATAAATAAAATAAAAACTACCACTAACCACCCATAACTACTAGCTTACGAAGGATAGAAGGTTGTAGACACCTTGTAGTGGCGGGTGAAGAACAGGAATATATACATTAATTGTGGGGTTGATAAGATAGTTTCAATTAGTCCTACCTTCAGGGTATAGGAGTGGGTGTGGAGGCGCAGGATGATTAAGCAGATGAGAGAAACTATGGTGGGATTGTTAGCAAAGATTTTACACGATTTATAAGGGATGTGACTATTACATTAAAGATTCATAAGGAGGGTATGTATTGATAAAAAAAAATATTCATAAGCAAGACAGCCATTAAACTAAGATTCATAAGTTTAGTTAATCAAATTTCACCCAATTTAATATTTGCATACACTTCGTAAGGAAGAAAAGTACCAAGGTAATAGTACCCAGCTGACTTGCAGACTATTATTACCTCCACACACACACACACGCCCACCAACCCACCACCACTTCTGTTCTACACCTAACCAACCATTTAATAAAAAGTTTAATGATTACCAAAAAAACAACTTCAATCTAACTAATAAATAAAACTGATATTTATCTTCCATTAAACTTTAATTTAAAACTTCCGACTAAATTTAACTATTCACACAATCAAGCAAGAACAGTATCAAGCATTATGTAGTTTAGGAGAGTAGTTCAATCTGAAGGGAAGGGAAAGAGGCAATCTACGACACTAATGAACGCACACCACTATTAAACACTTCTACACTTACTGACACTATAGATATTTGAGGAAGCATGATCGAACAGAAAGGTGCATGGTAGGTGACACTATTTATTTAACTAGATGTTTCAAATCTAACAACTTAACCATTGTAATAATATAACTGCCGTCTGTCGGTCGTCCTACCTTCCTCACGCGTCTCCACCTCAAAGTAACCAGACTGCACCTATCTAAAACACCTTCACTCACCTGCCACCGAAACAATCTTAAAACACTCTGCTGCATCGCCTTGAATAACCTTGCGTGGGTGATCCTCCCGCCACTTCCTCCTCTGTCTGATCCATAGTTGGGTGGAGTTGGCTGCCTCGTTAACTCCTACAACCGGCTAAAGAAGAAAATAAATGTTTAACTACTTTTAAGAAAATAAATGCAAAATAATTCCTAAAAGACAGTTAAACGTCAGGCATAAACCTGTTAATTTTATAACCTAAAAAAATATCTACTTAATTACTTATTACTGGCAGGTTATGATTAGTCCAGATAACTTTGACACAACCGGCAACCACTCTTACTCACTCTGCTACAGGATACTCGTCGGCTGTCTGCAAAGTTGTCGTCCCCGATGACTGACACACTGAACGGCTAAAAAAAACAATCACTAATAACCACAATTAACCTACGCAGTAACTAAGGTAAGAAACATTGATTGGTAGTTTGTCCATAAACCAGAAATACCGAATTATTGAGTACAAGCGATTAGGTAATTAGCTCCACTAATACTTTTAGCCTGTAGTTAGAAATAATTTGCTAGTTGCCGTAGGGATTATAGAAAAGAGCTAAGTTAGTTGCTATTAAGATAAACTAACGAGCATAAGAGGTGTAATAATCAGATAGCCTTGTGTACTTTGTGTAGAGGAAGAGTTCACAGATGTAATGAAACAGCTGACTTAATGACGCCTAACTACCCATCACCACCTCATTCAACACCAAACTGAATAAATACACTAGAACGCCCATCGTGGAAATTAAACTATAACCAATACACCAATCTGCAACAACTATTCAACTACTAAAGAAAATAATATTCAGGTATAACTCAAACCTCCATTAACAGCTTAGAAATATTTTAAGCTTAATGGAAAGCTTTTAAGTTTACATAGCAACCAAGCAAGAACTTTCAACAAATCCAAAACTGTTCGTTTAGCTTAAATTAAGTTTACCAAATAATCCGCCTAAACTAGGTAGCCACAAACCTGCTGCTTAGGTTAACGAGTGTAGTGAAGATTGAGAGCGAGAATCAAACAAAGTTAAAAGGGGAGACGCACATAAGACAACAAATTGACAAAATGCAGTACACTACAGATTCACACCCGCACACATGCTTACTACAAAACAAACGCAAGGTAATGTAATACAGCATATATAACTAGTCTTACACCTAAACACCTTCACTAATTACCTTAGTTAACTACCTCATTCCTCCACAGCACTTAGCCAGTTACCTCCATGACACACACAACATTGCGTCCACCGTACACACTAAACCTACCAAACACTTAACCCCAAACCAAAGAACACCACGAAATTACAGTTACATAACCACAACATACCTCCTTTCCTCCCGACATTTGTAAAAATAAATTTAAACTCACTTGCGTCGCCTTACATATCCTGAGTGAGGTAGTGGTGGTGGTGGTGGTGGTGGTGGCTGCCTCGTCAACCCTCGAGGTATTCCTATTGCTAGCTGTTGGCGAAGAAATGTGCACTAAATCAAAGTCAATATGTTGTTCTTCAAATCTATATCTATCTTTAAAATATTTCCATAACTAAACCATTAAATAAATACTCCTAAAAACCTGAACATCTTACCTTGGCCGAGCGTGGAGGAGGAGTGTCACAGCCCCCGCCACACACAAGGCTGGAGGTAAACATTGGACGAGACAAGCTTCGGAGCGTTCATGTCTCACCTCACCTCACCTCACCTCGCCTTAACCAGTCCTTCCCTCACACCCTCACACCCTTAGCTAGTTTATTGACACACAATAAATAGAGTACACTAATATTAAGATACACATGTGATACATTAATTTTGTCCAAATATTAATCCTTACATTAAGATATAGAAAATTGAATTAGACTTACACCTTCACGCCCACACGAGCACACGACCCTCACCTATATGATTGATGGATTGACTTTGAACACTCTTTCAACACTATAAACACGAGTGAGGACTGAATATGTAACGCTCAAAGCAATAATTAAGTTGAAATAATGTTTTGTCGATGAAATTGGAAGAAATAGTCAAAAATACATCGATGATTCTGTGTTAGTTTGGTATGAAAATCAGGTTGTTAGTGTGTGGAAGGATTGTTCAGTTGTACGATGACTGTGTGTGTGTGTGTGTGTGTGTGTGTGTGTGTGTGTGTGTGTGTGTTCTTACCTAATTTCATCTCTCTTTCTCCCTCTCTCCTCGACATGAAGCACTGAGTAAGAAAAAATAAATATAAATAACATAACTAATTCACGTTTAATTTGCAATGTGACGAAAACATTCTAATTACTTCATCCATGTATGCCTTGAGAGGAAGTAAATGAGTCAAGTATTATAACTAACGTGATAGGAAGGCAACACTCACCCTCCTTGGTACACAAAACACATGCAGTTACTGAGGCTATGAGGTGTGTCAAAAGAGTAGTAATTATGAAGCAAGACGTAATGATAACTAATGGATATGAGGATAAGGAGTTAGAGAAAGGAAACGGAATATATAGAATACTTATTGACGTTATGTTTAATGGTTTAAAGACTTAGTTAATACTGGTTGAGCAGTTTTACGAAAGAGAGAGAGAGAGAGAGAGAGAGAGAGAGAGAGAGAGAGAGAGAGAGAGAGAGAGAGAGAGAGAGAGAGAGATTTTTGTTTTAATTAATTTATTTATTGCGTCAAGAGCGGCAATCAAGGACATAGGATATCATACATGGAATATTACATCAACAGTAACAAAAACAACAAAAAGAAAAAAGGGTGAATAGTGTATGAATTATATTTCGTGTACATGACATAGAATGGCAGGGCAGGCCAAGGCAGCCCAGCGTGGCAGCGTCACCAGCAGCCACCGAAGCGAGGGTGGCGAGCGAGTATCTCATCGAGGTTGTCATTGGCCAGGAGATGACGACATATAGTCACCAGCGGTTGTCGCTGAGTCAACATGCCAGCGGCTATAGGGCAGTGCAGACAGTAGTGGTCCAGGATGTTGCTGTTGGGGGCCTGACACAGCAGGGAAGGGGCGTCCTCCAGCCCAGCCACCTGCCACACTGGCCTGTAGCCTGGACGTAACCTGGCCGCCACCACGTTGTGTCGCCTGACCATGATGCCCCGACGACGATACTTGTAGCGGTGGTGGTGGAACGTGTCATAGTGTTGGATGGAGACGCTGTGGGTTCTCTGACGGTCACTATGTGTGTGTGTGTGTGTGTGTGTGTGTGTGTGTGCGTGTTTTATATATATATATATATATATATATATATATATATATATATATATATATATATATATATATATATATTAGTGAGACTAAGTTTCATTTTTTGGATGAAGTTTGACGGGTGTGGATATGAGTGTGAATGAATGTATGTGTGTAGATGCACTTATATGAGTCTATCATAAAATTTTTGGTTTTCTATAAAATTTCATTGTAGATTTTAGTGCCTAACTCTGTTATTATTAAATATAGACCTTTGTGTTCCTACATTACTGTGTCAAGGAGCAAGTTTCCACTTATTTTTTTCACTTGTGACTTTTCCTTTATATGACTCATCAAAATTCACGCATTTATTATTCATCTTAGTAAATACAATCACGTATCGAAACACAACAACGCACTGCTCAAGTTACAAAAGTAGACGAGTGTAAGGATGAATCACCTTTGTCGTCCTTGAAGTCCACAAGGAAAAGGAGATGACACGACTCTCCTGCAATGTACTGCATCATTATAAGTCCCACTGCGTCACACCTGTCCTTGCCTTTCCCTTCAGACAAATTTTGTTTACGTTTCCTGGTGACTCATATGAGACCAGTGTAACTTCCACTCTGGTAATATGTTATATGTAATGCTTTTTTCTCTTCCTTTATTAATTTATTTGCTTATGTTGGTGTCTGTCTGGCATCATGCTATGGTAACAGGGATGTTTCTGCGCCAGGAGGAGGACTCAATAGAGTCATAGCACCACCCTCAACTTCGTAAGTGAATGTACACGTGGAGGCTGAAACTGTTCCGTTTTCAAAACCCGTTGATGAATTATATGTTCTTGATTTATAAACTTGCAAAGAAGGAAGATATAATGAAGGGTCACCAGAGACAAATTTGATGTTGTAGATAATTATAATTACAAAATTGCAATCAGGCAACTACTCGTTATCATAGAATACAAATATCTAAGTTTTTCAACTTCCTCTACAAATTGTGTTACTTACTGTACACTAGGGTTCATATTGAACCAGTGACTGTCGACATGCAGCAGTAGGTGGCCGCAGACCATGGCATTAAGGTTAGTATGTGCGTATGTCGACAATATACAAAAATCGTGCCTTTGTCGCATTCAAGTCATGTTGGGTACTCTCCAGGGCCAGCAGGGAAGCTGGCTCAGGTATAATGTTCTGCTCTCTCGCCTCACAATGCAGAACTCCGTGGAGGCAGAATTCCCAAGAGGCGGTGGTGCGGTGACGCCAACTGTGGAGCAGCGCCTCCCTTCCACTACCACGAGCGTCTCCTCTCTCAAGTTGTACTGTTGACCAATATCTTGTGGACAGTCATTGTTTGGTCAGTGCAGCCTTCAATTATCCTCTGAACACCATTTCGACGGGCAATTCCCAAACTACCTTTTAATACGAGTGTGTTTATGCGTCTTTTCCTTACCCTTTCCTTCCATCATCTTTGTATCCATGACTTGTCTCAGTATTCTGTGTTGTGTTGTTGTTTTTTTTCCCTCGGCGGCTCCAAAAATATATGGCAGCACAAAGGAATAAATAAAAGTGTGGTTTAGGCATACACTACATACTGCATGGGTGGTGTGTGCTCTCCAGATTTTTTAAAATACACGGATGAAAAGTTTCCGTTACTAAAAAGGTAAAACTCTAAAAAACTTATATGTAGGAAAATATAATAGAGGTGAAAAGTTTTCATTGGTAGAAAGCCCCAATTCTGAGAAAGCGAAGGAGAAGAGAAAGAAGAAGAAAATAAAGAAGCGAAAGAACAACAACAACAACAACAACAACAACAACAACACTAAGATACTCTAAGGTCAAAGGTCGAATCATCGTCACCTTGGAGTTGTAGTTAAGTAAGTAGGTAGGATGTTGGAGCACAAGGCTTAGTAGTTGTAATGCCAATGTTTGAGATGGTCGTGGAACATGAGTGATAATAGTAATTAGAGTAGTTGTTGTAATATTAGCAATAATTGTGTGAAGTTATAGAGTGACAACCGTCCTAGAATGGCGTGCCCCGCGTACCAGCCCGGGCTCAAGGTCAATGGGACAAGGCCAGGATCAAGGGTCAGAGGAGAAACCTTGGGTCTCTGTAACGTTGTGGTCAAATGAAACTAAAAACTAAACATTTTTCACTTCCTCGACTCGAAATTCATCTCTACAAAGTATAGTCTTACCCTTTCTTCTATGAAAATAATGTTATTTTAATTGTCATAACAAAGTGAGGAATACAGTCCTCCACTTCCCTGCTCTCGAGTTTCCCTTTGTTTATCAGCAACGCAGAAGTAACAGCAAAGAACTTGCAGGACTGATAATTCCTCTGCTCTCCAAGGCTTTGAAAGAAAAAAAACTATATTTTCTTGCCTCTGCAGCAGAAAAGACTTTGGCGCTCAAAGGTGAAGGAAGATTTTAATCCTGTGTACGCCTCCCTTGTTGCGATGTGTTCCAAAATTAATCAAGATAATATTTAGACATATTTTTTTTAACCAGGCAGAGCAGACAAACTTGAATTAAAAATGTTTCCTGATCGAGGAAACTCCCAGGTTTTCGAATGAAGAATACTGTGCATTCCAACTCTCGTTTGAAAGGAGTTCTCGATGCAGGAGTGAAAGGCTTTGTACGCCTCAGGAAACAGCCGGAAATGCTTGTCTTTGAAGTATTGTCTTGTGCTCTCTCCATTAAGGAAGCTTTACAAAGGAAAGTTCTCGCACACAGACTCCTGGCTTGAGCAGGAGACTGGGCCCGGGTCCATGACGCGACCTAAAGTTGTGGTGCCCTGGGGTAAAGGTATCCAGGGGCAGTGTGTGTGTGTGTGTGTGTGTGTGTGTGTGTGTGTGTGTGTGTGTGTGTGGGTGTGGGTGTGGGTGTGTGTGTTTGGACAGAGCTACCAGTATACAGGATCCAAGTGTAACAAAGACAGGTGCAGGGTGTCCTCCTCGTAGCTATGTGTATATACAGGTAAGTAGGTCATCCAGTGAGGATTCATAGCTACTAAAATCACTAACTCTCCAGCATATGTCTGCAGAGCGTCTTATGTTTTCAAGGGCACCACATAGTCCCGTCTTGCCTTAACTCCACCCTAACCTTGCACTAACTTTCCTGCCACTCATTAAATGTTTAAAGAAGAACTCATTTGCCGAGTGTTTTCGGCTCTCACTGCCCTGAGTTTGAGGCGGGTTGTCGCTTTCTTCCTTCTTTCGATTCAATTTTCTTTCTTCCTTATTTGCTCTCTCGATTGTATTTTCTATAATTCTATTTCCCTCTTCTTTTGTTTCTATCTTTTATTTAATTTTTTTTTCTTTCCATTTCTCTATTCTTTTCCTTCTTGACTAATAATGGCTACACAGGAATGGTTAAAAGATATATGCTATCGTAGATGTATCATGCATGTCTGCTTATGTTTATAGCTGCAGTCTGTGGCAGAGCATTGGTTATAGAGTGTTGATTAATCCTTCTAGTTCTCCTACTCCTGCTCCTCGTATTCTTCTTCCTTCGGTCGCCACAACGAATCACTTGTCTCATCTCATCCTGCCTGCCCTCTGCACCTTTTTTCTGCCACATCAACTATCTGTAGCATGGAATATAGAAAGATAAGGTGTACTTTTCAGATAGCATAATACATGTTTTTTAGTATATTATATTAGTTGTAATGCATCTTCGTTCACTGTGCCTTCTACCTTCAGCTTGTCTACTCCCTCCCTGCTTTTCATTTTTCCATTTAAATATCTATAGAAAAGTTTGGTTCGTTTTTATATTTTTCTATTATATTTCTCTCAAAGTTACTTTCTTCTTCTCTTTGGATTTTTACATATTCATTTTTAGTTGTTTTGTATTAATTCCATGAGTTTCTTCTTCCTTTTTTCCTCCAATTGTTTCATCTTTTTTCTCCTTAAAATCTTGCTAATTCACATTTGCTATTAAACCATTCATTCTTTTTCTTTCCTCTAATAACAATTTTTGGGTCTTTCTATGCCTCATCCCATTTTTTTTTTTTTTTTTTGCTCCTTGTTGCATGAAAACTATTCCAGTTGGTCTTGGCGAAAAATTTTCTCAATCCTACAAAGTCTGCTTTACCATAATTGTAATTTCCATTGTGTGTGTGTGTGTGTGTGTGTGTGTGTGTGTGTGTGTGGTGTGGGTGTGTGTGACAGTCTGTAATAGTCTATACAAGATATGAGCTAAACTTATATACTAGGGTGTTCAGTTTTATTATTTTTTTCAGTTAAGACACATGAATGATTTCTAGCAGAGCACCGTCACCGTGCGCCGCCAAGCCAGGCCAGGGTGTTGATGCGGCGTTCAAAGAAAACCAGATACTTTCATTTTGTTTATAGATTCATATATTTTTTGTAGATTTTCTACACTTTCACACAAACCACGAATTCGAGTTTTATGTTCTTATGAATGAGTTATATATAAGGAAACGAGAACGTTGTTTTAATCTATATCTTCTTCTGATGCGTCGTAAGTGATATTTGCCCTGCCATCACCTGCCTCCTGCATCCTGCATCCTGTCTACTCCTGCCTCAGACAGACCGTGGACACAACTAGCTTTTAAATTATAGCCTTTATTTCTATATTTTGATAACACTTTACATGCTTATCCACAGACTATTATGTCCCTACAGATTTTCAGGTTTTTTTCACAATATCTTATTTTTTATATGACAAGCAAAAGCTCAAAAAGAAATAAATGGCTCATGGTTCAGAGCATGTACTGGGTTTGTCCTCATCCTGTGATTCCTGCGTACAGCAGCACTGTGTATCCTTGGTAAGGGTGCTGCTGGGGGGATCACAAGTCTTCTCACCACTAGTGTTGTGAAATTGCACTAAGCTATTAAGGAGAGAAGGCAGGTTCGTAGAATGCTTCACCAATTGGGATTGGTTCAGGTAATGCTGCTGCTCCAAGTGTTCCTCTGTCGGATGCACCATAGCAAGAAATAGATGCACATGTTGCCCTACGCCTTCCTGCTGCGAGGATTGGTGTTCCTCTGCTGTTTCGTTCATAGTCTGTGAAGTGGTTGTCATCTGTGGAGTTGTCTGTAGAGGAGCAATAATCTGGGAAGTTGTTTGTGAAGGAGTTGTTTGGGGACAGCAGCAGTTCCTCTCCTCTGATGTTTGCTGCGGTTTCTGACAAGGTATCATTCTCTCCACACGGGAGACGGGCTCTTCTTTTTCTCTGCATGTGGGTCTCTCTTTCTCTTTGCTAATGATCTTAGCATAGGTTTTCTTGTTATTTTCATAAGACTTTTGCTTCTTTCTGAGTTTTTCCCGTAAATTTTCTAGTTTCTTTTCAAGATGCTGCACCTTTTCAAGTTTTTGCTGAACTTTTGTGCAGTGCTGCTGCTGATGCCGTTGTTTTTCCTTTAGTTCCTGTTGGTGTTGCTGTTGCAAATGACTCTGCAATTTTAGCCGATGCTTTTCGAGCAGCTCCTGTTGGTGCCTTTTTCTAGAGCAGGGTCTTTTTAGGCTACATTTCTGTTGTTGCTCAACTTTTTGTTGCTCAGCCTTTTGTTGTTCAAGCTTTCCTAGTTCAACTTTGTGTTGTTCAAGCTTTAGTTGTTTTGCCTTCTGTTTAACCTTCTGTTCTAGCTGATTAACCTTTTGTTTTTCGAGTCTTTGTTGCTTGAACTCCTTCACTTCAAGATGCTCCTGGTGACGATGCTCTTTTTCTAAACTCTTTTGTTTAACTTCTTCTTCAGGGCGTCTACGTTCATGCCTGGTAGGCCTGAGACGGTGGTGTTGACGTCTGAGGGAGTGGTGTGTGGGTACCTTTTTGACAACAGAGTAAATGTGAAGATGAGGCGTTCGGGGTTTGTGCAGCTTGCCCCGCTCCCTCACCGCATGACGGCTGCGGTGGGACCCTGGGAGCCGGGAAGGAGGTTCTCTGGCAGGTCTTGAGGGAAGGTGATGAGAATGACGCGTAGTGTGGTGACAGTGCTGGCAGCGGCTTCGTGCATGAATCAACTCTTCGCTCTGCATCAAGTCCTGGCCGTTGTAAGGGTCGCTGTGCATATCTACTGCGTGAATTCTTTTTGCTTCCACCTGCACTAACGGGACCCCAGCTGGCGATCCTGTTTCGTCCGTCGTCAAGCCCCTGAGAAGCCCCAACGTCAACAGTGCGCATAAAAGTCGTTCAAACATGACTACTGCTCCAAATAGTATATTCCAGTGATCCTGTTAGTGTGTTCCTGGTTATAAGTAATATTGTACTGTTACTTCCTTTACTTTACCGCTTGTCATTGTGGTCCTGACTGGTTCTCATTTTACCCATCCCAGTTTTTCTTTCTAAGACATTGTATATCTTAGCAGAATGTTACATTTTCCAAAGGTAGTTCCATTTGGACATTAATTAAAGTTTTGCGATTTATTTATTATTTTTTTTTAATTCAGGTTTTGTAAATGCTTCATAGTCGTGTCAGTGTTTGCTTGTATGCTTGTGTATGTACTCGGTCCATCTGGTAGTATATCATTCAGAAGTGGTGGCTGTATGAGACCAAACTCTAGGGAATTGCTGTTCATTTATAGTGTGTGCATACTCTCCAATTGTGACGACAAACTCCCAATCAGTGAAGGTTGGTCTCCACTTAACAGTAATCTGGGCTAAAAGGAGATGTCGCGTCATTTGCAGAGAATAAAAGAAAAGTTATAATATATGGGTTAAAAGGAAAGGCTATACCATTAAAAGATAAAGAGATGTAAAGAAGAAACAAAGAACATATAGGAAATACTAGAAAGTTAAATGAAGAGGAAATCATTCTGCTGGCTTTTTGACTAAGTTTGTTTCTGACTAATTTCCTTTGTATTTGCTCTTGATAAAGTTTACTGTGTGTTAAGGAAATACCACTTATTCGTAGTATGGACCATTGTCTGTGTGGTCTGAGTTTCTATGTGATTGTATGTCATTATCTCTCTCTCTCTCTCTCTCTCTCTCTCTCTCTCTCTCTCTCTCTCTCTCTCTCTCTCTCTCTCTCTCTCTCTCTCTCTCTCTCTCTCTCTCTCTCTCTCTCTCTCTCTCTACATTTTACTCAATAACTTGTTATTTCGTTTCTTTGATTTAGCTTAGTTTTATCATATTTTTGCTAAACGTAAACGTATGTACATGTAAAGAATAACCATTGTAATAATGGAATAAAATTCTGATTCTGATTCTGATTCTCTCTCTCTCTCTCTCTCTCTCTCTCTCTCTCTCTCTCTCTCTCTCTCTCTCTCTCTCTCTCTCTCTCTCTCTCTCTCTCTCTCTCTCTCGCTCTCGCTCTCGCTCTCGCTCTCGCTCTCGCTCTCGCTCTCTCTCTCTCTCTCTCTCTCTCTCTCTCTCTCTCTCTCTCTCTCTCTCTCTCTCTCTCTCTCTCTCTCTCTCTCTCTCTCTCTCTCTCTCTCTCTCTCTCTCTCTCTCTCTCTGTGTGTGTGTGTGTGTGTGTGTGTGTGTATGTGTGTGTGTGTGTGTGTGGGTGTGTGTGTGTGCTGTCTTTCATATCTTTCCTTCTCTCCCTTTCTTCTATTTTTTGCTCCCTTGCCTCCCGCCGGACAAATCAGCTCATCCCTCCTTGAAGGCCCCCATAAAGGATTGGACAAGTCGAGATGAGAAGTGAAATTACTGTGCTTTTTCTCCCTTAATGCTTCCGATAAGTGGTCCATTTTGGCGTGCCGGTAATGTGAAATGAACCGTAACCGAGCGAAGGTAGGAGAGGAAAGGAGGGAAGGGGGAAGGGAAGGTGGGGTGGGTAGAGGATAGGGGAAGCAGTGTGGATGAAGGTGAGGGAACGGAGGAGGGAAAAAAAAAAGACTATAGATAGAAAGGAGAGGAGTAAGTGAGAAAGGTTAACGTGGTGAGAGAGAGAGAGAGAGAGAGAGAGAGAGAGAGAGAGAGAGAGAGAGAGAGAGAGAGAGAGAGAGAGAGAGAGAGAGAGAGAGAGAGAGAGAGAGAGAGAGAGAGAGAGAGAAAAAAAAAGAGAGGCGATAAGGGTGAATGTTAGAATATGCAGATTAAAGAGGTTTTGAATGTGGAAAAAGCGAAAAAGACGGAATCGGTAAAATGTGTGTGTGTGTGTGTGTGTGTGTGTGTGTGTGTGTGTGTGTGTGTGTGTGTGTGTGTGTGTGTGTGTGTGTGTGTGTGTGTGTGTATTTACCTATTCGTCACCTCAGCCTGTTGTAATGTATCTTCGTACACTGTGCCTTCTACCTTCAGCTTATCTACTCCCTCCCTGTTTTTCATTTTCCATTTATATGTTTATAGAAAAGTTTCGGTTCATTCTCACGTTTTTCTATTGTATTACTCTCAAAGTTATTTTCTTCTTCTCTTCGGATTCTTACATATTCATTTCTAGTTGTTTTGTATTCCTTCCATAAGTTTCTTCTTCTTTTATTGTTCCACTTAATCCATGTGTTTTTTTTTCTCTCTTTCCAATCTTGCTAATTCACATCTTCTATTAAACCATTCATTCTTTTTCTTTTCTCTAATAACTTTTTTTGGATCTATGACCTTGTATATTCGGGTGAACTCATACCATCTCTTCTGAGTGCTCCTTGTTGCATGGAAACTACTCCAGTATGCCTCGGTGAAAATTTTCTTAATCCTTCAAAGTCTGCTTAACCATAATTGTATCTTCCATTCTTGCGTTCCTCTTTTCTCTCTTGTTATATTTACTTCGAACTCAATAAGTACATGGACATTTTTTCCTAGTGGGCATTGGTAATTTACTTTTCCAATTACTGCCAGTTCCTTTGTCAATAGTAGATCTATATTGCCTTGGTGGCTCTTCGTTAACTCTAAATCGTGTGTTCTCTTTAATCCACTGAGTCATGATGTTATTTATTACCAAATCCAACAATTTACCGCCTCATAATTCTTCTCCTCCAGTATACCACTCTTCCCAGCAAACTTCATTGTAGTTGAAATCTCTCATCATAATTATGTTATTGCTGCTTTCCATCATATACTTTAAACATTTTTATGTGTCTTTCACCATGTCTCCATACTCTTCTCCCCCCCCCAGGCAATGGTCTTGGGTGGAATGTATAGGACTGCTAAGTCTCTTTTTCTTCCATTTTTCATCACAAACTCTACCTTCTACACCTCTGTCATACCTTCTCCTTTTTTCACCTTCCCCGTTATCACGTCCTTCCTTATTAACACTACTACACTGTCTCCCTTTTTCTGATTTCTGTTCCGCCTCCATACATTATATTGTCCCTCCCCAACTGGCACATCCTCAGAATCCATTAATTTCGTTTCTACTAACCTAAATATTCTGGTTTCTTGGCTCTCAGGTAATCGTTTACTTATGGTAATGTTGACACTAGCCCATTTATATTTGTGTACTATACAAGTCATCCATTTTTTTTCCTTTGAAGTCTTCTCTTACTTTCTAATATTTCCCTTTTAGGACCAAAACTCTCTGATAAATGTTTTGTTTCTCTTTTACCGTTTTCATCCCGTTTTTTCCTTGACTTCTTTGAACAGTACATTAAATCTAGATCTTTCTTTCTCAGTCGTGTCTTTTCTTATCCAAATTTTATTATATTAACTGTCTTTGCCAGTTTCCAAACCTTAAACAGTATATCTTGTGCTGTCGCTTGAGACCTAAACTTTACTTTTAAGGGGCGGGTTCCTCCTTCTTCATATTTCCCTAACCTATATATCTCCTCTATTTCTTCTTGTACCATATTGAATACTTTCTAAACCACATTATTTTCTTCTTCCTCTCATAAGTTTTTCTTTGGCAACACTTTTTCTTTAAATCAAAACATTATCACGCATTTCTATGTCCATGGTATCTCTTACTACATTTTCGTTTAGTTTTATTACTTAAACAACTTCCTTGGCTAGATTTCCTTTTCAAATTCTTGGTCTTCAATTATTTTTCGCAGGCTTTCTTGTTCTTTTTTCTGTTCAATCTTTCATGTTTTTCTCTCATCTTTCATTTCTCCTTGTGCCTTTTAACACATCTTGTGTCCTGCATTCATTTCTTCATGTATTTTCATTACATTTCATTGTCTTCCTGTTTACCATTTCATTCATCAACTCTAATTTTCAATATAGGAATCTCTTTTACCAATACAAACATTATTCTCTTCCTCTTTTTTTCTATTAATTCATGAACAGTTTCCTCTAGCATAATTACTTTCCTTTGGTTAATATTAATATTTAAATAATATATATATATATATATATATATATATATATATATATATATATATATATATAACTTATATCCCCATTAAAAGGGGACAGCTAAGACAAGGAATTTAGGGTTCATTTTAGAGTTTACTCTCCATTCCCTTTTGTGGCTTGTATTTTCGAGGAAAAAATTAAGAGAAGGGGCTTCCCAGACCACTAACTCCGATCCTTTTTGGCGCCTTTCACAATCCGTAGTGAATACGGTGGTAGTATTCCTGCAGCCCTAACCATAGGGATAATAATGATGATAATAATAGTGATAATAATAATAATAATAATGGTAATAATGATAATAATGATAATAATGAGTATGATAATAATAATAATAATAGAAATAGTAATAATAATAACAATATAATCAGACAAATTCTCTGATAGCTTAAAAAAATAACACGGTAACATCGAAAGATAAGATAAATCAAAATGAATAATCCATGACAAAACAACAAAAATTAAAAGAAATGGGGCGTAATGAGAGCCATCCATCACCTTCACCCATTACAAAGCACCACGGGAGAAAAAAATTACTGGGAAGCGATATAAAAACTAGAATCTATTCATTTATTTACACTAATGGAGAGAGGCTGCGGCTTAAAAAAAAAAAGGAGAGGACCCTCTCCCCCCAAAAAATAGAAAATAAATAAAAATAAATGATTCTTCCCAAAACAAATACGTATATCATTAAGAATATAATTATATGTGCCCTTTTAAAAAAATTATTCGTATGGTAACTTAGAATACCGTTATCAATGGAAAGATGAAACAATAGATAACGAAGAAAAAAAAATACGACGATAATTATCGTAGCAAAGAAAAAAAAGAGGACCCAGTGAGACCAAGTAAAAGTTAGTAGAGCTAAACAGGACTCAGTAGGACTCTCCCTTCCACATTCTTCCTCCTTCAGCTTTAGGTTGATTTGGCAACCAGAAGTGTACCGATAATCTGTGGCGTCGAAGGAAGGGCCGAGCAAGATCCAGATCTAAATCATGGTGCCGAGCACATCCTCACCTCATTGCGGGTCAAGAAAAGAGCAGGACATTGAATAAGACATTACAATACGCAGCGTCCCTGGGACCTGGCAGTTGTCGATCGGTTGTAAGCTGATAGATGCCTCATTATCTTCTTATTAAGGACAGACTCAAAGGCTTTAGAAAGGCAGGAAATCAAAGCTATAGGGCGGTAGTTTGAAGGATTGAAGCGGTCACCCTTTTTAGGGACAGGTTGAATGTGAGCAAACTTCCAGCAAGAAGGATAGGTAGAAGTAGAGAGACACAAACGAACGAAAGAGTTTGTTTGACCAGATAGCGAGTGAGCTCGGAAGCACAATTTTCTAAAACAACAGGAGGGACTCCATCCGGACCGTAAGCCTTCCGAGAATCAAGGCCAGAGTGGGCATTGAAGACGTCATAATGAAGAATTTTAATTTTAGGTATGAAGTAGTCAGAGAGTGGAGGAGTAGGAGGAATATGCCCAGTATCATCCAAAGTAGAGTTGGTAGCAAAGGTTTGAGCGAAGAATTCAGCTTTAGTGAAAGAAGAGACAGCTTTGGAGCCATCTGGTTGAAGTTAAGGCGGGAAAGATGAGAAAGTAAAATTGTTGGAGATTGTAAGAGATTGTTGGAGATTGTAAGGCACTGCTGCAACACACAGCTAAGGGCGTAGAAATGAGACTCCCAGGACTGGCCGTACACAAAAATATTATCAAAGTAGAAGGACACCCCATCCAGTCCATCTAGAAGAATACGCATTAGCCTGATGTAGGTGGCACAAGCTGTAAC
>JAPQNM010000005.1:8205946-8209415 GCA_029783475.1 Metacarcinus magister
CTGGGATGGGATCAGTTAAAACATGAATCTCATAACCAAGGATCAAACCACGAAAGTGACGCAGGGCTCAAACTACTGCAAGTGCTTCTTGATAAGTGACGCTGTAATTGATTTCCGCTTTGTTGAGAACACGACTCGCGTATGCAATTGGTCTGGGTTAAGCAACTACCACTTCTACTACTACCTCTACTACTAGTACTACTCCTACAACAGCTACAACAGCTAAAAAAACAATAGCATGAAGTGGAATGAAAGTTAGAGGCAGTAATACGTAGTGTATTATCATGCCTCCATGTATCTTGGTTTGCCTTGTTTTGGCTTCCTTTAGATGGATAACAGTTGTTATTATCATTATTATTATCAATATTATCAATATTATTATTATTATTATAATTAAAATATTTTTGTATTATTATTATTGTTATTATCATCATCATTATCATCATTATTTGTAGAGGAAGAACGTAGTAGTGTGGAAGCTACTACACGTTCTCCCGTATAGGGAGACGAAAAAACAACAAACAGTGTGAGGAAGTTTACGGACACTTCACACTCACCACTGACAACCCACACATTACACACACACAACACATAGGAAGAACAAACAGCAACAGGCCTGCTGGCCCTTACGAGGCTGTTTGTGAGTACACTATCTAGTCTAGAGTGAAGGATACAGGATAGTAAGGGTGAAGGCTTCTCTTAGCATAGGTGGAAATTTTGAAAACTTATTAATATTTTGAAACTTATTATTATTTTGAAAACTCGTGACGGTTATTCTAAGTGTGTTTTTATTGTGTTTTTGTTGTGTTGATCAGGAATCTGGACTCAGTTTTATCATTACTGTCACGGAAATGCATTGTTCAATTTTGGACCGAAATTTTCCACCAGAATTGAGGTCGAAGTCATCTTTGTCATTTTACTACGAAACTATTACTTCTACAGTTTAAATGTTTATATACAAATTTATTAAGCTTGATGAGCTCTATCTAAATATCATATCAGATTTAAAATATATTGAACCGTTTAAGAAAAAAATAATGTTTTGTGTAAGTTTTGTTAAAAACACATATTTAGCATTTTCTCAATAACCAATAGTCCAATTATATTTCTGTATAGCTCATTAGAACGGGCGTCTCATGCTCAATCTTTACTAATATATACAACTTTTACGTAATCCTCATACTTTTCAAGTTATTTCAAAAAACGAAATTTCTTGAAAAAAATCTAAGGGAAATTTGATGAAAAATTTTCACACCTCAGAATGTGATGAAAATTTCTACAATGATGTTTTGGGTCAAAATGAACACGAATCTGGACTTATTTTTATCATTACTAGAATATCAAACTGTATTTCACCACCTCCGAATGTGAATATTATACACTAATATACACTATCTAATCTAGAGTGAAGGATACAGGATAGTAAGGGTGAAGGCTTCTCTCCCCAGCCATGGCTGGCAGGGAAAGGAAGGCCAACCAAGACCAGACTATCACTACTGTCACTACCACTACTGGTACCACTACTTCCTGGCAAGCGATGTCAGGCCACTAGCGACGTCTTTTGAATCGACATTTCGTAAGTTAGGTACATCAGGATGAACTTACTCAAAGTTTGCTACGTTAACGGATAGTATTTTAGTTGTGTATTGGCTTCTAAATATTTGTCAAGTCTATTTTTGAACGTAGTAATTGTTTTACTGTCGACGACATTGGCGGGCAGGGAGTTCCAAACGTTAACGATCCGATTGAAAAAGAAGTGCTTGGCTTTGTTTGATGTGAATCTTTTACCAGTAATCTTAAAAGAATGATGTCTTCTTGTTATATTTGATCAATCAAAAGTAATGTAATCTTCTGTATTGATATTATCGAATCCTTTGATTATCTTGAACTTTTCAATGAAATCCCCTCGCATCCTTCGTTTCGGTGGTAATGGCAGGTTAAACATAACTTATTGCCAGTATTAACCCTTACACTGCCGAGGTCTTTTCTAAGTGTTCGATTTATAGATTTTTTTAAAAATTATGATTTTATTCAAATTTTTCTTATTAATGATAAAAATAAATATTAATGATAAAAATAAATAATAATGATAAAAATAAATAATAATGATGAAAATAAATATTATTGATAAAAATAAATATTAATGATAAAAATAAATATTAATGATAAAAATAAATATTAATGGTAAAAATAAATAATAATGATAAAAATAAATATTAATGATAAAAATAAATATTAATGATAAAAATAAATATTAATGATAAAAATAAATATTAATGATAAAAATAAATATTAATGATAAAAATAAATATTAATGATAAAAAATAAATATTAATAATAAAAATAAATATTAATGATAAAAATAAATAATAATTATAAAAATAAATGTTAATGATTAAAATAAATATTAATGATAATAATAAATATTATTGATAAAAATAAATATTAATGATAAAAATAAATATTAATGATAAACATAAATATTAATGATACAAATAAATAATAATGATAAAAATAAATAATAATGATAAAAATAAATAATAATGATAAAAAATAAATATTAATGATAAAAATAGATATTAATGATAAAAATAAATATTGATGATAAAAATAAATAATGATAAAAATAAATAATGATGAGAAAAATAAATAATGATGATAAAAATAAATAATAATGATATAAATAAATATTAATGATAAAAATAAATATTAATGATAAAAATAAATATTAATGATGTAAATAAATTTTAATGATAACAATAAATATTAATAATAATAATAAATAATGAATGTAAAAATAAATAATAATGATAAAAATAGATATTAATGATAAAAATAAATATTAATGATAAAAAATAAATATTAATGATTAAAATATATATTAATGATTAAAATATATATTAATGATAAAAATAAATATTAAAGATACAAATAAATAATAATGATATAAATAAATAATAATGATACAAATAAATAATAATGAAAAAAAATATATATTAATGATAAAAATAAATATTAATGATAAAAATAAATATTAATGATAAAAATAAATATTGATGATAAAAATAAGTATTGATGATAAAAATAAATAATGATGATAAAAATAAATAATGATGATAAAAATAAATAATAATGATATAAATAAATATTAATGATAAAAATAAATAATAATGATAAAAATAAATAATAATGATAAAAAATAAATATTAATGATAAAAATAAATATTAATGATAAAAATAAATATTAATGATAAAAATAAATATTGATGAAAAAAATAAATATTGATGATAAAAATAAATATTGATGATAAAAATAAATATTGATGATAAAAATAAATAATGATGATAAAACTAAATATTAATGATAAAAATAAATAATAATGATAAAAATATATAATAATGACAAAAATAAATATTAATGATAAAAATAAATATTAATGATAAAATAAATTTTAATGATAAAAATAAA
>JAPQNM010000005.1:8216672-8219172 GCA_029783475.1 Metacarcinus magister
TAATGATGAAAATATATATTAATGATAAAAATAAATAAAAATGATAAAAATAAATATTAATGATAAAAATAAATAATAATGATAAAAATAAATATTAATGATACAAATAAATAATAATGATACAAATAAATAATAATAATAAAAATAAATAATAATGATAAAAATAAATAATAATGATAAAAAATAAATATAAATGATGAAAATAAATATTAATGATAAAAATAAATATTAATGATAAAAATAAATAATAATGATAAAAAATAAATATTAATGATAGAAATAAATAATAATGATAAAACTAAATAATAATGATAAAAATAAATATTAATGATAAAAATAAATATTAATGATAGAAATAAATATTAATGATAGAAATAAATATTAATGATAAAAAAAAAATATTAATGATAAAAATAAATATTAATGATAAAAATAAATATTAATGATAAAAATAAATATTAATGATAAAAATAAATAATAATGATAAAAATAAATATTAATGATATAAATAAATTTTAATGATAACAATAAATATTAATAATAATAATAAATAATGAATGTAAAAATAAATAATAATGATAAAAATAAATATTAATGATAAAAATAAATATTAATGATAAAAAATAAATATTAATGATTAAAATATATATTAATGATAAAAATAAATATTAATGATAAAAATAAATATTGATGATAAAAATAAGTATTGATGATAAAAATAAATAATGAGGATAAAAATAAATAATGATGATAAAAATAAATAATAATGATATAAATAAATATTAATGATAAAAATAAATAATAATGATAAAAATAAATAATAATGATAAAAAATAAATATTAATGATAAAAATAAATATTAATGATAAAAATAAATATTAATGATAAAAATAAATATTGATGAAAAAAAATAAATATTGATGATAAAAATAAATATTGATGATAAAAATAAATATTGATGATAAAAATAAATAATGATGATAAAAATAAATATTAATGATAAAAATAAATAATAATGATAAAAATATATAATAATGACAAAAATAAATATTAATGATAAAAATAAATATTAATGATAAAATAAATATTAATGATAAAAATAAATATTAATGATTAAAATATATATTAATGATTAAAATATATATTAATGATAAAAATAAATATTAAAGATACAAATAAATAATAATGATATAAATAAATAATAATGATACAAATAAATAATAATGAAAAAAAATAAATATTAATGATAAAAATAAATATTGATGATAAAAATATGTATTGATGATAAAAATAAATAATGATGATAAAAATAAATAATGATAAAAATAAATTATAATGATATAAATAAATATTAATGATAAAAATAAATATTAATGATAAAAATAAATATTAATGATAAAAATAAATATTAATGATAAAAATAAATAATAATGATAAAAAATAAATATTAATGATAAAAATAAATATATATGATAAAAATAAATATTAATGATAAAAATAAATATTAATGATAAAAATAAATATTAATAATAAAAATAAATAATAATGATAAAAATAAATAATAATGATAAAATAAATATTAATGATAAAAATAAATATTAATGATAAAAATAAATATTGATGATAAAAATAAAGATTGATGATATAAATAAATAATGATAAAAATAAATAATGATGATAAAAATAAATAATATTGATAAACAATAAATATTAATGATAAACATAAATATTAATGATAAACATAAATATTAATGATAAAAATAAATCTTAATGATAAAAAATAAATATTAATAATAAAAATAAATATTAATGATAAAAATAAATATTAATGATACAAACAAATATAAATGATAAAAATAAATATTAATGATAAAAATAAATATTAATGATACAAATAAATAATAATGATACAAATAAATAATAATGATACAAATAAATAATAATAATAAAAAAATAAATATTAATGATAAAAATAAATAATAATGATAAAATAAATATTAATGATAAAAATAAATATTAATGATAAAAATTAATATTAATGATAAAAATAAATATTAATGATAAAAAATAAATATTAATGAAAAAATTAAATATCAATGATAAAAATAAATATCAATGATAAAAATAAATATTAATGATAAAAATAAATATTAATGATAAAAATAAATATTAATGATAAAAATAAATAATAATAATAAAAAATAAATATTAATAATAAAAATAAATATTAATGATAAAAATAAATAATAATTATAAAAATAAATATTAATGATAAAAATAAATATTATTGATTAAAATAAATATTAATGATAAAAAATAAATATTAATGATAAAAATAAATATTAATGATAAAAATAAATATTAATGATAAAAAATAAATATTAATGATAAAAATAAATAATAATGAAAAAAATAAATATTAATGATTAAAATAAATATTAATGATAAAAATAAATATTAATGATAAAAATAAATATTAATGATAAAAATAAATATTAAT
>JAPQNM010000005.1:8224172-8239172 GCA_029783475.1 Metacarcinus magister
TTATACTACTACTACTACTACTACTACTACTACTACTACTACTACTACTACTTATACTACTATTACTACTACTACTACTTTATCTACTGCTAATAATAATTATACTAAAACTACCACCAAAACCGCCACCGCACCACCAACACCATCATCATCATCATCATCATCATCATCATCATCATCATCATCATCATCATCGTCATTTGCACTATTATCTCCACGTGAGTATGGATCGCCATCAGGAGCCATGTGTGTTGATGACGTCATGATGGGTACGTATCCATTCTTGCGTGAGAGGCAGAATGGTGTACAGCGTGTGTGTGTGTGTGTGTGTGTGTGTGTGTGTGTGGTGTGTGTGTGTGTGTGTGTGTGTGTGTGTGTGTGTGTGTGTGTGTGTGTGTGTGTGTGTGTGTGTGTGTGTCGTGTGTGTGTGTCGTGTGTGTGTGTCGTGAGTTCACCTGGTTGTGGAGGTAAGGTGTGGCGCCAGGCCAGGCGGGCGTCACCTGAGTCTTGGGAGCACCACTGCCGCTCCAATGACATTAACGACATCATTTGTTGTCCGAGATGACTGCCTTCCTCGGAGTGTTTTTGTTCGGCGCCTCCATTAGCTAAAGTGCCACTATCTGTCTTGAAAGAGAGGGTGCTCTTCGTCTTGCTAGTTAGGGAAGGTATGCTTAAACTTTTCTGATTGCTGCATAGGCCGTGACGTGCTGTAAACCTACTCACTCCATCCCTTGCAACGTATTTTTAGTAGTGCTGCAGGAGCAAAATTGTCTCCGATCATATTTTTTCCTTCCCTGCTATGCTTGGTTATTTCATCTTTCTCTAATTCTATTTTTCATGTAATAGTTCAGTCAGGGTTCTTCACCCCAATCCGCCACAGACCCGCCTTCGTGTTAAATGAACCAGTTTAATTAATTCTGCCTCACGCCTTCATGCGGTAAATTCGTTAGAGGTGAGGCCGTTGGTGTCAACAAAGACAATGCATGCACTAGGAAGAGGAGTTAGTGCATAAGAAAAAAAAAGTGGTGTATTTTCTAGCAGCAAGGAGGTGAAGGCTCAGTCAACGTGGCTTCCTGGAATATTGTTCTCTATTTTTTCAGTTATAAACCAGCGATGTGTGTTTGTTCTGAGGCAGCGTTCGAGCTTCCCATTATTTATGGCGTAAGATATTCAGTTTGCACAAGCAGTCGAATCAAGTACAGAGGCATTTTTCAGCGAGTTTGTGCCATTTTTGAGGGTCTGTGATGTAATGCAGGCGGCGCCCCGAGAGACACTGGCAAGTCGAGTCTACTTCACTGAGCTTACAGCCGCTCCTCCTCCTCCTCCCACGTATTTATTTTCCTTTTCACTGTTTCCATTTTTTTTCTGTTTCGTTTTATATGAAAAAAAAAGTTTAAATTTACCTTCATATTTCCTGAAAGTTGTTATTTCGTGCCTTGTTTATGCCTTGTGTACCTTGCCTTCCTTTATTTATTTTAGTTGTGTTCATTTATTGTTTTCTTTTGCATTTTATTGTTTCACTCACACACGTGCAGGCATGCCAAGGGTTAAACAAAAACAGTAAAAACAATTCTTGCTGTTGCTGCTCCGTAACAAGAGAGTAAAAGAATATTTCGGGAACATTTTCAATATTCCGTTACCTGGAGGCGCCCTGATGCTTCCCTTGTGAATATGTCTATTATGAGAAGGGAATTTACAGGACGAGGATGTGAATGGCCGGCCGCTTGTTGTGTTGGAGGCCGAAGTGAAGAAACCGATGAACTCTTGCATTTCCGAGATGGATGAAATGGTCACAACGGCTCGTCAGTGGCTTCCATTAGTGCTTATGGATCTAAGGTACGAGCCCCACGGACGAGTTTCAGTGAGCCTATGAGAATCTTGGGATGAAAACAAAAATGTAAAAATGTTCTGCAGTTCTCATTTATTTGCAGTATTAAAAAAAAGTGTATACCATTCCATGGCTTGCAGCACGAGAACCTGTGTACTACTTGACGGAACGGAAGTTGTTCTTGATTCTTATCTATCTTATTCGAGTTAGTTGGTTAATTGTACAGAGAGTAAGTTAGTTAGAAAGCTAGTTAGTTTACTATTTCCGCAGTAAGTCTGCGGGTGAGAACGGTTATGGTAAAAGGGAAAATAAGATACTAAAAAAAAAGGTATAAATCTTTTGGAAATAAATGAAACGTAGCGATAATTATCCTCATTAATGGTAAAAAAAAATACATCATCCTTGATAATTGGGATAAAATATCATGATGGATGTAGTCGAAGAAGAGGAGAGTGATGGAAAGACATATGGAACATCAATTAAGTAAATGCAAACATAAAGTTATCAGACCTAGCAATTCCGTACTGGTATAGCTACGAGTGTATTCCGACCACCGGAGCCATACACCATACAGGGGATACCAGGCGTCAGGATCTGGGTGGTGGCAGGCGTCAAACAAAGGATTGGGTGAAGTGCCCCATGCAGGCGAAGGATGAAAGCATGTATTAATGGAAAAGAGAAAATAAGTACATTGTGTGTGTGTGTGTGTGTGTGTGTGTGTGTGTGTGTGTGTGTGTGTGTGTGTGTGTGTGTGTGTGTGTGTGTGTGTGTGTGTGTGTATGTGTTAAATAAGCTCAACATGGGATAGCGTAGGTAAGCTCTGAAGTAAATTACATAAAGCACATGATACTCGGCACTGACTACTTTTTTTTTTCATCAGAACCTATTGACTTGCTACCCGGGCGACTCATTGAAGCCACAAAACCACCGTCAAAACAAACCAGTACACAAAACTTCAAGGGTTGAGGTTTACTGTTTCGGTGTTTAAGTGATCAAAGCTTCGAGACGTGTTTCAGTAATTAATCCCCAACACCACCACCACCACCACCACCTCCACCACACTACACCAGCAACTTGAGACTTTCACAAAACAGCCACACGAACATTAATTGAAAGTGTCTAACATTCCTGCTAAAACACAAGGCAATACATCACGTGTGTTGCATGTACAATACTGTAATAAAAAGTGACTCATGTCCACTGAGCCAACAATTCACATTATCGGGGTCGTAGTCGTGCTGGGAGTCCTCACGACGAATTACTACCATACATGAACCTTTATGTAGCTAATTTTGTCTCACCTAAAAATAGTAAGTGCAGAGGTCTTAGGGAGGGGCACCTGGTAGCGAGGGGCCGGGTGGAGGAAAGGGGTGGAGGGGTTGATGTAGGGGAGTGGGAGGGAGCGTAGCAAATGGTGTCTGCTTTACAGGACTCAGGTTAATTAAATTTTTAATTAATTAGATATTGATTCCAGGCGAGTGGTGGACAGCAAGTAAGATAGCAGGGTACTTTTGGGACGAAGCGGGGACGGGAAGTGGTGGTGGTAGTGCTGATGGTGTTGATGATGGTGGGAACAGCGGCGAGGTGAGCAAAGAAGGAATGGTGATGCTAAGGATGAATAGGATAGGGCGATAGTAATGGTGATGATGATTATGATAGTAATGGGGAAACAGAGGATATGAGAGCAAGGAGGAAGTGATAATAAGTTTGATGGTGAGGAAAAACAACGTTGAGGTAAAGAAGTAGTTAGATAATGGTGAATGGGAGGAGGGAGTATAACATAATGATGAAGTGATGGTGAGGTTATGGTGATGATGGTGGTGATGTTGAGTCTCTCTCTCTTCTCTCTCTCTCTCTCTCTCTCTCTCTCTCTCTCTCTCTCTCTCTCTCTCTCTCTCTCTCTCTCTCTCTCTCTCTCTCTCTCTCTCTCTCTCACACACACACACACACACACATTTTTGTTCTGTCGTCACGTAGTTTCATTTACTTCTGCTTCCCTTGCTATTCTTTGTTCTGTCTTTTATTAGTATTTATTTTCTTTTAACAACCGCCTGACCCTGCGTTCGGTGATGCTATTTTCAGCGTCAGTGGTTTTAATCTGGTGCTATGGACACACACATATATATATTTTTTCCCCTCAAGCTGGGTGATTTAACGTTGGTTTAAATTTGGACGCAGGTTCTCATGCCGTAAACCTGCTAATTGTTCACCGCTGTAACATTGCGCCATAAGGATAAATTCCAAGCTCAACGATATCCTGTTATTTCATGTGCGATTCTTGTTTAGTGTCCGAAGCACTTTTTTTTTCCCCTTCCCTTTCCTTTTACGCCTTTGAAGCTGGAAATTGTAATTGTGTTCTTCTCTTGATTAGAACTGAGGGAGCGTGAGGTTGTATTGTGTTGTATTATTAAATAGTCCTGTAGCGATCCTGCTTTGTATGTGTTGCTGTTAAGGCCTTGGCTGGCGCGGGCTTGGGTAGGGCTGGATTGAGGGTGTGCATTGCCGTGGTCCTTGACGCGCAGCTGATAAGGTTGTCACAGCACGGAGGTCTCAGCACAATGGATGATGCGGTGGACTCTCGATATCCTGTCTCGGTTGTGGTTTGTCTTGCCTTTCTCCGTTTGGTAGATGCTGTGATGTCGCTGCTGTATTGCTGCTGTGTTGCTGCTGTGTTGCTGCTGTGCTTGACGGAACTCCTATTTGTTGTAGTGAGGAGTTTTTATGTGTTTTGTTGGTGTGGCGTCGCTGTAAATGGATTGAGGCTGTGTAGCACGTTGTAAGTGTAATGACGTTTTGACTGACTTTGCCTGCCTCGGTCAAATTGATCTTGCCCCGTAATGATGTTTATGATTGGTTGAAACAAGCCACGGTTGAGAATCAAGTTGGAATCGGCGGAAACAAAATTAAGACATGTGTTAGTGCCGTGCGTGGTATTGTGCACGTCAGAACGGTGCACAGAGACATTGTGTACATGGCGACATGTGTGATAACTTGTGTAGGGTCGGTTTAAAGAGCCATTGAGGCTGCGGCTAGTGGAGGCTGGTGAGGTGCGTCCATGGCTCGCTCACCTGCGTGGCGTCATGAGCCGGCTTCCGCCACCAACCAGGTGTACCACTTTCCTCATCCTTCTCTCCCGCATCCCTCGCCTTCTCCGGGTTACATCTATCAGGGGTGGGGTTGTGTGTACATCTACTTGGACTTATGAGTCAAATAAGAACCTCGCTTACATTATCTGACTTTATATTGCCTTGGTTTTAGGGGGGGAAGACCTTCAAGCCTTAACCCTGAAGCTGTGTGTCGCACCCTGCCGCCGCCAGGGTCGGGGCGAGCGCCGGACCGTGCGCGCGCAGATCGAACTGGCTCCAAGCGCAAGGGGGTCGTGGGCGCCAGCCTCCCAGTCGATAGGGAGCCCACGGCCGGAAGGGACGCTGGTGCTTCTGAGGGCCGCGGTGCGCGCGTGTGTGTGTTTGACGGTGCTAGCAGGATTGTTCGTAGCCCCGGTGGGTACTTGCTGAGGCTGCCTCGTGGCGCGGCGTCTCCAGGGAGCAGTGGATGATACTTGTGTGTGTTGCTGTATTGGTGCTGGTCCGAGGCACTCAAGTGTTGGCTGGAGCGGCAGAGCTGCCGTTGTGACCGGAGCTGTGGAACTGAAGGGCCCAGAGTGGCGGATCTGGAGCTAGAGCCCGAACCGACGGTACTCTGCCATCATGATGGTGGTTGGCGGGGAACGGTGATGATGCTCTCTGGCTTTAATGTTTGCTCAGGCAGTGGCAGACGAGTGGTTAGCCCCTCAGGGGACTCCAACAGCAGCAAATTCAACAATTACTACATCAGCAACGGAAGTGACAGGAAAAGCATCCTCAGCATCAGCAATATCGAGCATGGGGCCCGCACTGCTCACAGCTTCTCCAGTCTCTCCCCGAAAGCAGTTCTCTCTCTTGGTAATCATGCCGTTGTTGGCCTGCTTAGTCCTGGCGCTGTTGGTGCTGCCCTCGTCAGTCGTAGCCACTGCTTCCTCGTCTTCGTCCTCCTCTTCATCCTCAGGGTTTAACGGATCTCCGCGAGGTGAGTAACTTATTTTATTAGTTTACGTGTAGAAGTTTGTAGCGGTGCTGATAGCCTGTCATGCTGATACGGGGGAGGATGTGAGGCTGGTGCTGCCGCCTGTCAGACGAAGGAATGTGTAGCAGGGGGGCGTGTAGGAGTATGGGGAAGGGAAGGCAATTTCATGTTTGACCTAATTTTGCACCACAAATAGGCGTTTCAAAACACATTTATCTGAGTGTTTCTTGGGTGTAATGCGCACTGTACTCGACGGTGCGTGCGCAACTGCACACATAAATCTCGCACATACAAGCACGCACGCACGCACGCACGCACATGCTCGGCACTGACATGACATTATTGATGATGCTTCACACCCTCCACAGCATGATGGTTCCAGGGGGACGGGGCGCTGCTACTCACCTTCTTAAAACCCGAACTCATTTGTCTAAATTTCATGAAAAACGTCCTCGCTACAGGGCCTTCCTTTCGTCTGATTGCAATGTAATGCGTCGCCAGGTCTTGCAGCGTCGTACCTGAGACTTGCTTCAGTATTAATCATTATCTGGCACGTACGAATATATAGGTCAGTCGCCAGCCATTAGTTTCC
Organism: Metacarcinus magister; assembly: GCA_029783475.1. Classification (NCBI taxonomy): domain Eukaryota; kingdom Metazoa; phylum Arthropoda; class Malacostraca; order Decapoda; family Cancridae; genus Metacarcinus; species Metacarcinus magister. The sequence continues at coordinate 8,230,655 of JAPQNM010000005.1, forward strand.
CCCTTAGCAGCACTGTTTCCCTTGACGTTGCTGTCTTGGCATCGCCCGCTCGGTACTGTCACGAACGTTTCCACTGTCTCATGGCTTTACTCGCAGTGTGATTTATGATTTGTTTACCTCACGTTTTTTTTCCTTGGCACGCAGCAGCTTTTATCCTTCGTCGGTAGAGTCTGACAGAAGGGGCGTGAGTGTGTTCACCTGAATGTTGCCTCACCTGCCATCTGCTCCTCCCTGCCAGGTGGTTGTGAGCCTCAAAGCTCCTAAAAGATCTGTAAATAAGCTGCGAGTTTTTATGCAGAGTTTTTTTTTCTCTCTGCTATTAGTCAGTCTCTTGGTGGTGTTAGTAGCGGATGAGAGGGTAGTGGTGGTGGTGGTGGTGGTGGTGGAGGGAAGGACGCCACTGTGATGACTGCTGGTAATAGAGATGATGATGGTACTGCAGGAGAAGATCAGTAACTCTTTGTTTTAGCATTACGTTTGTTTCTTGCAATACAGGAAGGGTGAGGCATGTTTGACCTTACGGCGTATTAGTCTGGGCGAAGGCAATAGCAAAGAGGTGCCGCGCCACACACTCTCCTCAGCTTTGCGATATCTGTAGCGGCAGGAAAGATGGAAATCAATGCTTGTGAGGGAAAAGGTGCGCACAAGGCATGCAAAGATACATGTGAGGGAGGAGCGAGTATAAGGTGTGTAGAGTTACCTGTGAGGGCACGGGTGAATATAAAGTCGAAACGAAAGAAAGCAGATACCTGTGGGTAAAGAAAAGGTGCGTGCTGTGTAGCGATACCTATTAGAGAAAAGAATATAAAAAAGTGTGAAGTAATGCGTGTAAGGAAAGACCAGATACAGGATGCTAAGCGATAATACGTATGTAAGGGAAGGAGGCGTACAGTCTAAGATTCTCCTTGTAAAGTATCAGTAACATGGTGTATGATTCTTTTTTTTAATTTGATGTATATTCACAGATCTATACATGGTGTGAAAATATGCATATTAGTTACAATTCCTCCTAAAGGAAACTTGAATCGGGTCGTGAAATTAATTAAACAAATATATTATTACTTTTAAAGGATGAACAAATACAAGATATAAGAAAAGTCTATATGTTGTTGTTCCCGTGAAATGAAGGTTGTTAGTCTTACAATTTTTATCAAGATCGTAAAGTTTTATATCTTGTTACTGTTTGGTGCAAGGGTAGTCCTGCAGCCCCGCACAGCCTCCCTCGTCCCGTCGCCGGAGGAAAGACGCTGCCGTGCCGTGCCGTGCCGCTAAGGACGGTGATCTTTTAGGGATAACTCAGATTTAGAGATCGTTGATGAAGGCTGATTGTGTTTGTTTTGGAAATTGTGTGTGGCTGATGTGTCACAGTATGTGGCTGTGGTGGCGGATAGATACTTACTAGTAAAGGGAGGACACAACACTTGCTTAATTCTGGGATGAACATTATCACAAAGATAATTAACAATGGTGACTTAATATAGGACAGAACACTTATGTATCGAAAAGAATGTCACCAAGATGATAGTCGTACATATTGGTTATTTACTACCGGAAAAAATACTGATTCAACTACAAGTGAAACAGTCACCAAACTGGTACACATTGATACTTTACTAGAGGACAGAATACTGGTTTAACTATAAAAAAAAACTAAAAAAAACGCAATCAACAAAATATCATATCCTGTTGACCTACTGAACAAAACATTGATTTAACAGGAAGAACATTTGGACACTTAATATAATATAATATAATGTATTTGCTCAGACTTTATGAATTAGACATGGAGTACAGTTCCCACAAAATACAGTATAGTTAAGAAAGAAAATTAAGAAAAATGTTATAGTCCATTTTCATACCAAAGTGAAAGATGAAATAATACCATTATGAATAATCCATAACCAGTTACACATGTTAGTTCATCTGAACGTACTTAAAATAAATCAGATGAAAAAAGACAAGTTTCTAAGGACATTTACACTGGTACCTTGTATTAAAGTAACATACTTGAAATGCTTAGGTCTAAGTGTGTATAAGTGTTTGGTATATACATATCCCTTAGCCTTACAATTTTAAGGTATACAGCAGTGACTTACTGTAAGACTCACAACTGACTTACTCAAAGAGACATAATTAGTCAGTCACGAAGGTAGTAGTACACCGCGGAGACTTACTGCACAACAAAACGTCGTCTTATTCAAGGATGAACACTGTCAACAAAATACATACCATTGACTTAACACACACACAAAAAAGAACGAACACTCAGTCATTCATGATAACACATACACACATACACACCCATACAAATTTCATGGTAGTTCCTATACACATTCCATGGTAGTTTTTCCATACTACATGGTATCGCTTCGGCTGGAGAGAGCAGTGGGTGAGAACGAGTCTTCCTCTTTGCTGTTAGTTTGTCTCTATCATATAGATACTATAGAAATAAAGTGTAGCCACACGGACAGCCTCGTTAGGTCCAGTAGAATAGTTGCTGTCTGTTCTTCCTTTGTACTCCATTTTACACACACACACACACACACACACACACACACACACACAAAACACGCAATAAATACTGAGTCACCATAACTAGACAACTTAACACTCAAGAAGGTAGTATCACCAAACAAGGGAGGCAGAAGTCACAGAACAAGCTGCTGGGGCGGGGAGGGAGGAGTGAGAGGAGAATCAGTAGAAGAGTGAACGGTTCAGACCAAAACACAGACCGCAGGCACAGGCGTCACGGCACATCGTTAATATTCCGCGCGGAGGTAAAAGTCTTGGATCTGGTCTGATCACAAAACAACGTCGGCTAAACACCCACCTCACTGCCTGCCACAGGTGGACGGCAAAGAGTTGGGAGGAGGAGGAGGAGGGTGTGTTGGAGGGATTGAGAGAGAGAAAGGGAGGAGGTCGAATCAGAGGTTGATGAAGGAAAATGACTACATTCGGTTTACTTTTTGAAGTCGGTTTGTATTTTTCGTGTGGCTGATCCGTCGTCTTTATCCTCACTTAGCTTGAGTTATAGCACAGCTTGTCTTATATATCAGGCGAGAACCATCACCTAAAATACCGCCCCTCCTCGTCCTCCTCCTCCTCCTCTTCCTCCTCCTCCTCCTCCTCCACCATTACCTGGTCAGCATTATGAATCAGGTTAGGAGTTAATAATGTTTTGTAGATTAGGAGATCTGCGTTTCCTGCTGGTTAAGGCGAATATACGTTTGAAAAGAAAACCAGGGAGGTGCTTTGATTACTTGTGAAATAGAGCAACTATTCCAGCGGCTACAAAAAGCTGCTACTTGCAAGATTGATTTCCTGATGGTAGTATGGTTTTGGGGTGGCTTATAGAACACTTTTGGTGATAAACACACACACACACACACCACACACACACACACACACACACACACTTCTTACCATGGTTTATGATGGAAAAAGAGAGGAAACTACGTCAAAGAAGAAAAAAAAAGTTATCTGGTGGAACATACTCAGGATTTTTAGCGACTTTATGCAACACGACGGTCATGAAATATTCAGGGGAAGCATAAATATAGGTTATGAATCATTAATCAAGAAAATATTTGCAGGCTGGCATCAGATATCACTACTACTGCCTCACTAACACACACACACACACTCTCTCTCTCTCTCTCTCTCTCTCTCTCTCTCTCTCTCTCTCTCTCTCTCTCTCTCTCTCTCTCTCTCTCTCTCTCTCTCTCTCTCTCTCTCTCTCTCTCTTAGCTGTAAAAAGAGAGCTATATGAAAATAGGAAGATAGAGATAGGGACGTGACACCCTTGATGGTTATACACCGTTACCAAGGTGAGCTATGACCGTTGTTAATGAATGTATTAATATTACTCACGAAAAAAAATCATCTTTGTGAATTCACGTTGTTCTTTGCCGCGATTCATGGGTTGAGTTCGTTAACAAATTTTCTTAACTTATTCGTATTTTTTTTCTTGCTATTTTTGTCTTTTTATTATTTTTTCATACATAAATTTAATGTATGTAGATCGGAAACTTTCACAGCTCATTTGCATTTATTATTTTTTTTTTTCGTATAAGTCATAAAGTGCTGAGAAGAAATATTCTCAACTTTATACATTTCTTTTTTTTCCCGTGTGATTTTTTTGAAAGAAAAAGTTAAATGTACGTAAATCGAAATTTTCACGATTTGAAAACAATATTTTTGAATTTTTTTTTGTGTGGTTAATTTTTTAGCTTCAAATGTATGTAAATTAAAAACCACACGTACAGTACATTATATAAAGTGTTTCCAACTTAAATACGTACCACTGTATCTTATTACATGCTGTAGGGATGGTCGTGTTCAGTGTCTGTCTTTAATCTCAGTATTTGACGCAGGATGTTAAGAGTGACTAAGATCAACATTTGTTCGTCTACAGGGAGCTCAAAGTGATATGAATCCACACTTTCTCTTATGGGAATTATAAGTGGTAAAGATCCACATATAGAATTTTGAGAATCAGAATTAGTAGTGATCCGTTTGTTCATGTATTCTCTGCTACTCAAAAAAGGTTTGTTACTTAAAAGTAGTATGTATCCATATTTTTTCGTCTTCATGGACCGTCATGTGATACGGATTCATATTTTCACGTCTTGTTCATATTTTAGCAGAGACCAGTCAAGCCTCCGCGATTCAGGCAACATTATTTACTTGAGAGACGGTGGTACATAAGTCTCCGGCAGGCTTTTATGTACGAGAAAGAAACATAACAGGCTATTCTCACGTAAGCATTGGAGATCTTTTCGGCTTAACAATTCCATCTTTTTCATCACATCCATGTAAGTATTTTGCAGTGATTCGGTCTCAAGTATCCTACATATTTCTTAAATTTTTCGTAAGAACATTTTTCTCTCCCAGAAGAGAAGAATACATATTGTCATTTGAATGGGTATATATTAGGAAGAAGAATAAGTCCTTTGTCCATATCGCCAATAATAGTTTACACGTCTGTTTTATTACCTCTGAGGATGTTAGTTATGACGTGTGTAACTGCAGTGAGTAAGACAGACAGTGACTTGCGAAGCTGCATGATTCTAGGGAGTAAGTGCTTGTAGATGGTCATTTCATGGGTACTTAAAGGAGGTGAATCGTGGAGAGAGAGAGAGAGAGAGAGAGAGAGAGAGAGAGAGAGAGAGAGAGAGTGAGAGTGAGAGTGAGAGTGGTGCAGGGCAGACAACAGGAAGGAATATAATATCAAAAAAAGAGGAAAGTGAATGAGAAATGAAGAAGCTAATGGGTGATAGATAGACATGCTCATTCCTTCCTTCCATTATCCTTGCCCTTCCTGTGGCGGGCGAGAAGGTTACAGAGATAGAGAGAAGGGAAGTAGTCATGCAAATGTGGTTTTTTTTTTACTTCTTTTTCTCCTTTTTACTTTTTATTTCTTTGGTTTCATACACACACATACTCTCTCTCTCTCTCTCTCTCTCTCTCTCTCTCTCTCTCTCTCTCTCTCTCTCTCTCTCTCTCTCTCTCTCTCTCTCTCTCTCTCTCTCTCTCTCTCTCTCTCTTTCTTCTTGCTCTCTATTTCTTCTCTCTCTTTCTTCTCCTTTTTTTCTTCTTCTATTCTTTTGTCTCTCTCTCTCTCTCTCTCTCTCTCTCTCTCTCTCTCTCTCTCTCTCTCTCTCTCTCTCTCTCTCTCTCTCTCTCTCTCTCTCTCTCTCTCTCGTTCTTTCTTCCTCTCTCTTTCTTATCCCTATTTCTTTTTTCTCTCTTCTCGCTCTCTCTCTCGTCTCTCATTTTTTCTTCTTTTTCTTCTTTTCTCGCTTTTTTTCTTGTTTTTGTCTCTCTCTCTCTCTCTCTCTCTCTCTCTCTCTCTCTCTCTCTCTCTCTCTCTCTCTCTCTCTCTCTCTCTCTCTCTCTCTCTCTCTCTCTCTCTTTCTCTTTCTCTCTTTCTTCTCTATTGCTTATCTCTTTTTTCTCTTTTTCTCTCTCTCTTCTTTCTCACTTCTCTTTTCTCTCTCTCTCTCTCTCTCTCTCTCTCTCTCTCTCTCTCTCTCTCTCTCTCTCTCTCTCTCTCTCTCTCTCTCTCTCATGCACAACGATGCCTTTATCTCGTATTGTTTATTTGTAGAGGAAAGAAATTTTGAGGATACTGTACATACAGGAATTAGGGTGAATATTTATTTATTTATTTATCTATTCATTATATTTTATTGCATTTCTTTATTTTTTTTTATTTATTGTAATTATTATTTTTTTGGTTTTATTTATTTATTTATTTATTTATTTATTTAATTAATCATTTTTATTTATTATATTTATTTATTTATTTATTTTAATTTTATTTATTTATCTATTTAATTGGTGTGTGTGTGTGTGTGTGTGTGTGTGTGTGTGTGTGTGTGTGTGTGTGTGTGTGTGTGTGTGTGTGTGTGTGACATATTTGCGGAGGTGTTGTTTGATTGATTGACCGCTTGACTGAATAATGAGTTGGCTGTCCAAGTTTAGCTCTGAATGACTTAACGTGTGACGGATTGCCTGACTAACGCATGGACTGTGTGTGTGTGTGTGTGTGTGTGTGTGGTGTGTGTGTGTGTGTGTGGTGTGTGTGTGGGTGTGGGTGTGCGTGAAATAATATATATCAATGTAATGGTGGTTAGCATCTTCTGTCATGAGAGAGAGAGAGAGAGAGAGAGAGAGAGAGAGAGAGAGAGAGAGAGAGAGAGAGAGAGAGAGAGAGAGAGAGAGAGAGAGAGAGAGACCCGTGTTGCCTAAATATTTACCATCAAAGAAAAAAGATATCAACAGTGATTGTTTTGTTTGTACATTTTGACACCACAACTGTAAACAAACAGAGGGATATATTGAACTCACTCAACGTAACACAGGGGAGCAGCGAGGAGACTACTTACTTACTACACACACACACACACACACACCGCTATAAACTGTTAAAAGTAATGGCAAACAAGATAGTAAAGAGTGACACGGAACAGTAAGATAGGTTAAAAAGTGATGTGGTATATAACCCACACACATTAAAAAATTGTTGTAAAAGTGGTGACAGTTACGGGCAGTGTGATTGTGAAGATAGTTTAGAGATATTATAATAAAAAGGAACGTCCGTGCACTAAGATTTGCTGTAATAAACATAAGTAAGAAAATAGTCAAAAAAGATAAGGTAAGTTGGAAAATTAAGTGAAATGTCCTTGCACTTAAGATTTGGTAAGATGTGGTAAAGATAAGTTGAAACAATAGTAAAGAGATGATTGATTAGAAAGTTAAGAAGAACGTCCTTACACTAATATTTGTTGTAGTGAATATAGTTACGAAATAGATTGGTCAGAAAGCTAAGTGGAATATCACTAGGAATAAGATGGATAAGATTGGATGGAAATAGTTAAGATGAACTCCACAACCTCTTAGTATTCGTTATAAGAAGACCTACAACTGCCTCGTGTATATCTCATAACTTGCAGCCCGTTAGTTTCAATGATCTCGTAGAAGAAATACGTGAATGCTCTCTACATATAAGTTGCCCCACGTGACGAGTACTTAGGTGACGTTTTATGGGCAGTAAATATGCAGTGTATCATGTATTGCTTATCGTACTCTTGGTGTGTGTCCATGTGTTGTGTTTTGTGCCGTAGTGTTGGAGTGGCCCATTATTACGGTAAATGTATAGTTCTTTTGTTCATAAGATCGTCGATTAGTCATGTTTGTGTGTAGTAGCGTTAAAATAGGTTGTTGTATTAGAGCGAATGTGCGTACCTTGTTCTGCTGTAAGGAAGCCATGTGTGTGGTGCCTGTACTTGCCTTGACGTTCAATGATGTGCCACTGTGATGAAGTGGTCAGTCATAGGAAGACAAACATGTATCTATTTTTTTTACCTTTAATTCTAGTGGTGTATGGTCAGGGAGTGGAACCATCTTTCCTCAGAGTGTGTGTAATCAATCCTGTAACAATATTAACTGGAAACACAAAGTAGTTACATCTTAAGGTTTTCGTTTATTCATTATTGATTTCGTCTACAATAGGGTAGACTGAAGAAAGTTAATTCGCTGGCTGTACATAGTGACGTATATGTTTTATGCCATGGTGTAGTGTTGGAGTTACTTCATTGACTACATAATGAAAGTGTTTTGTGTATTAGTGTTGGTGTTAATCCGTTGACTGTACATACATAATGACGAACAATCTCAATAGTTTACTGTGTTGAAACAGTCTCACACGACACAGTATACGTTCACATGTTTGCCTCTACGTCTACAGCTGCACATGATGGCGGTGTTCTATGCACTGTGACGGTGCAGGGTACACAGAGGAAGTAGTGGTGTGTATAGGCGTCATACAGTAAGGAGCATATCACTCCCCCTCCCCTACCAACCAATACTACACACGTACACACATCATTTTCATCACCATCATGTTTATTGAGCGTGTCTATGGTTATGGCTGAACTATTGTCAGCGTGTGAACAGTGCCAGGGGGATGGATGGGTGTCACACTGAAATGCCTTAACTAAGTGTGAGGAGTAAT
>JAPQNM010000005.1:8244172-8254172 GCA_029783475.1 Metacarcinus magister
CCCCGTCTTGCTCGCGGCCTCAGCTGTGCGAGGTATTGTGAAAAGATTTTATTTCCCAAGCGACCGTGAGTAAATCTTTTATTGAAGCGGCTGTTGATCCACGACGGAGGCCAGCCAGCCAGCCCTCCAGCCCGCCTGCCAACCAGCCAGCCAAGCAAACCACCCAGTCAGCCAACCAACCCTTCCTTCATCCAGCCTCCTCTGACCGGCCACTCTCTTGGGCCACCCTCGCTTCCTGCTCATCCAAGGAAGAGTTAGGGAGATGCTGACGCAGATGCATTCTTTGAAGCTGCGAAATTCAGTGAAGGGACGTAAACTGAGGCGAAAAGCGCAAAAAAAGTAGTATTCTTTGTCTTTAACCCTTAGAGGACCGTCTTCTCAGGGCCGCTTCTCCAAGTCCTCATTACATTTAACGACTCCTTAGTTTCCCCTTCCCAGTGATCGTAGCGGAGGGAAAACTGGTCCAGTCTCCTCTGCACATGCAAAATATATTTTTGTACTTTTTTATATTTTTCAGTCACCCATTGAAAAAAAAAAATAGAGAAAACGGTGCAATCCATGTAATTCGTAGCATGTGAGTGTACCTTTTAGAATGCTTATTGCGAGGTTTTTTTTCGTTTTTTTTCTTCAAAGTTCAGCTGTATTGAGAGCAGTGGAAAGCGAAGTGTATCTGCACCCGGCATGATAATGGGCTTTTCATTGTCTTGAGCAGTAGTGTTGGCGATAAATTTAAACGGATCCTGGAGATGTATTGAAGGCTTAAGGAGCTCTTGACTTGTGTTATCTGAGGGTGTGCTGCGTGGTGGTGTATTAGTGTTTGTTTGTGTGCTTTGTGACCTGAATATAGTGTGTTTTGTAGGGTGATTGACGTGTGATGTGCGCTGTGTGTGTGTGTGTGTGTGTGTGTGTGTGTGTGTGTGTGTGTGTGTGTGTGTGTGTGTGTGTGTGTAGTTTTAGGAGAATTGATGGTCCTGTTTGGTTTATGATTTTATAGTATTATGAAGTTACATCCCTTAGCAGGATGCATGGCCATGAATATATACTTTATAAAGTTTATTGGGGAATATTTCACACATTTCCTTCTTGTTATGGTATTTCTTTCCGTCATTCACTATGCTTTGTGTTCTGCTTTACTCTTTAACATGGATTGTGATGTACTAAAAGGAGGGCTGAGGCTCTCTTATACTCTTCTATACTGTCTCGTATAACTCAGATTACTGCCTCGCTGGTCTTATGGTGTCCATGATATGTGTGTATGAGAGAGAGAGAGAGAGAGAGAGAGAGAGAGAGAGAGAGAGAGAGAGAGAGAGAGAGAGAGAGAGAGAGAGAGAGAGAGAGAGAGAGTATGTGTGACTGACTGACTGACTGACTGACTGAGTGTGTGAGTATGTGTGTGTGTGAGATCGGCCAGCCACCGTGAGTTGACTGCCTTGTTGACATCAGCTTAACAGTCTTGGCAGAGGCTCAGCATTTACACGCTACCAAATGATATCACACAGACAGGTAATAGCTGACGGAGGGCACATCAAGGGCTTAGCATGAACACATTAACCTGGCAACTGGAGTGACTTGGAAGGGGTGGGTGTGTGGGGGAGGTTCCTGAGTCACGACACGGCATTATAGTATTTCTTGACGGGGAAAATGATTGTCGTTTTCGGAGGTTGAGTTCAGTAACTTGGCTCATTAAGCAACACAAAAGGAAGGTTACCTCACTGTGTCTGTCTCCGTGACGCTAATGATAGATGGGTGGATATAGGAATGTCTCCTCGGTGGCACTGCTTGATGGATCCTACCCTAATCATAAGGGACTCCAATCCTTCATATATTTTCCTTGGCTTTAATTGAAGGGCTTGCCAGGATAACCAATGAAAATGTATTCTTTCATCCATTCCTGGTCGCTGATTGGATCCCGGGTTAGTAAGCTTGGTTGTGATTGGCCGAGGAAATTAAGCTGTGATCAGGTAGGCTGGATGTGATTGGTCGGCTATACCTGATGGGGGAGTCCCGGACGTGTTAGCCGCGGCCTCACGAGGGGACTCTTTGTGGCCCTCGTCCCGCCGCCTTATTGGCTCTTCACACCACCCACCGCGACACCTGCCTCGGAGCACTGGGACTACGACATCCTTCCCTCCTCCTTCCATCCTTCCTCTTTCACTTTCTTCACTTATCCTTATCCTCATTATCCTGTTTTTTCTCATTTTCTTCCTCTTTCTCCTCCTTGTCTCGTCCTTATCACCACTTTGTTCTCTTCGTTTTCATGCTATTCTTCCTCCTACACCTGCTGCTCCTGGGCTTTTCCTCCTTACTCTCATATTCCTTTCTCTTCCTACTTTTCTTACTTGTTCTTGTCCTATCATTTTCCTTTTTTTCCTCTTCATCTTCCTCTATTCTTTCTTTGTACTCCTTTGTGCTGGGTAGATCCTGCCATTAACAGTTTTCCATGTGTTGAGTGCTCATTCCATTCTGTCACCATTGTCGGGTGTCAGTAAGTATACTCATTTACACCGTCTATGTATTTCTTTCACCTATTCGGGTTCTTGAAATAATGTCATCTGGCCCACATAATGTGCTTCTATATTTTATGGTGTATATGAAATTTAAAGCGCTGCTGTCTGGTACACTTGGGTTTCCTAATCAAAGTTGTATGCTGACTTTATATTTTGCTTCCATATTGCATTGCACGTCGGCGTTCAGCTCCCTTACATTATTGGCGAAGCCACACCACTACCCTCCTCTCCCACGCCTGTAATTCATATATTCTGGTTCGCTTACTTTATTTGAAAGTCCTGTCTTCTGCCTCTCACCAGATCTGAAAGTTCTATCTGCCGGCTCTCACCGCTCTGAATGCCCTGTCTTTCTGCCTCCCTTGTGGGGGAGTCGAAACTTCCGCCGTGGAAAATATTTTTGGTTCGTCTCAGGGTACGACGACGCCGTCATATTTTCTTAGAGACATCCAGGCTGCCTCTCCTTTAGACGTGGCTATGGCGGCGCGACGTTTGTCATACTTTGCGAGGCCAGGCCATGGAGAAGTGGGCGGCGGGAGGCTGAGGTGCGCAGGACACACACTGGGGTGGTTTGAGTGTTGCTGGTTAGTGCCCTTGTGCGCCTCCCTCTCCCGCTGGTCCTGGGGAGGGGAGGATAGAGGGAGGGAGACAGGCATTGTGGTGGATGGTGGCTTTGTGAAGGACTTGTTACGACTCTTCCTTGTAAGTAGTCCTGTCACTCTCCCTTCATGACTCTTGTCTCCATCACATTATATGAACCATTACACTATTTTTTTTCTTTTTTTTCTTTTTTAAATATTTTTAGGGATGGTTTTAAGGTCCATTACTAGTGCTAACGCAACCGCCTGGAGGGGAGAGTTCACTCTACCACCGCGCTCTGCCGCCTCCAGATTGAGCAGGAAACGCGCGTGAAATTTATAGGTGACATAATATCCATTGAGTAGTGGTGTAGATCAGCGGCGAGGCGCGGGTGACTCGCTGCGGATTGGACCACACCATTACCCTTATTGATGATGGCAAGTTTTCCGCCTTCACTTTGGCCCCAACCCACTGGATGGCTGTACAGTGTGACCTTAATCAAAGGAGTCTGGCCCATGCCTCACCAGGGTTGGGTTATTATTTAGTTACCCATGACGTAAGTGGCCTTCAAAATCCTTCCTTACATCTGGCTGTGAAGGATGAGTGATATGTAAAGAGCCAATATTGCGGTCGGCTGGATGACGATGAGGTCATTAATAATTATTTTATCTCCGTGACAGACTCTTAAATGATTGAATTAGTCATCATTTATCCCAGGATGGCAGCTGGCCCGCCGTGACCTCGTTAGTACACCTTCCACGCGGGCCTTCGCTACCAGCTTACTCTCGTCTTGTGGTTTATTTTCTATTCACATATCACTTCAATATTATTTTTTTTACGTTCCTCCTCCTCTTTTACCCTTCTCCTCTTCCTCCTTTCCTCCTCTCATACACCCCTGGTCCCCAAAACTCCCTCCATCGCCTCCCCAGCAACATGTCACCGCTGATAGCAGTCCAATCGGGCGTGGTGCCGGCGCCCTATCACGTACTGCCCAGTTAGCTCGCCGCTGGGCTGTTAACTACTGGTTATACTGACTCCAAACTAACAAGCAACACACAACTTTTAGCCTCGGGTCAGTTAGGCACATAACCTACAGCCTCTGGTTATGTGGACAGTGTGGAAAAAAGAGGATTGGTCAGGTCATGTCCTTCACTTTTTTCCTTGATTGGTGGGACGTGTTTCAGGTGACTCCCCCGGTGTGTCGTGTCGCGTCGTCACCTGGATGCGTCTTGTTAAGGCGAGAACAACCCGGCACCTAACGGCTTCCTGGTCATGCTCCAGGATCAGGCAAACTATGGCAGTCCTGGTGTTTCCGAGCCCGTGGTAACGTTATGGGGAGAGGGATACAGGGGCTTGTAATATGGGTGTTCCACTTACAAGGTGACGTCGGGAATGGAGTCAAATGGATGTAACATTTTCCTCTTTACATTAATGCCTCTCTCTCTCTCTCTCTCTCTCTCTCTCTCTCTCTCTCTCTCTCTCTCTCTCTCTCTCTCTCTCTCTCTCTCTCTCTCTCTCTCTCTCTCTCTCTCTTTTTCCACTGAGAGAGATAATCAACATAGTAAAAGTGTTCTCTCGCAAGAGGTATTCGATTCCATCCTTGTACTCAGCTGTCCCGTGTTTTGTAAAGTTAAAGGAGAGTAAAATGGTACCCTTTCAAGGCACATTAGGTTTTACGCTTATATTTATACACTTTTCTCAGCGTTAGGTTTGTAAAGTTAAATGAGGGTAAAATTAGACTGTTTCGTAGTTGTTTATTTGGTTGTGTACGTGTGTGCCCTTCCACTTCCTGAAATGTACGGATCCTGCTTTAGTAGAAAAAATAGATCAGTAAATATATAAATTAATGAATAAGAATAATTAGATTAATAAACAAATATGTGCATATAATTAAAATCAAATCAAATTATAAATTGATAGATAAATAAGTAGATAAATAATGAACAAATAGTTGAAATGGCATTGTATTACTGCTTCTAACTATACAAAAGATTTATTTGAAGTATTTGATACAATATACTATCTTCAGGCATTTACATTTTGACTTAATTTTGTTTTAAGTATTACATATATTAAAGGAATCGAGATGTTATGACCAATAACTATTAACGTTATTACCATAAGTATAAAGATTATGATCATTAGGAATCCATCTCCCTTTCTGGCAACGATAGTGTTTAAGGATCATACTAACACACACACACACACACACACACACACACACACACACACACACACACACACACACACACACACACACACACACCTTAACTGGGACACCCTCTACTATAACAATCTCAGTGTGGATGACTGTGGTCGTGTCTGTCTTCTTGCTCTGTATGCTTTCCCTATTGTCATAATGGGGTCGAAGTTTCTTATCACTCCCGTCCACTCGCCTCTTACACTAATCCTTTCGCACAGACATGTATACACCATCTTTCCACTATCATCATCATCATCATCACGGTTTTCATTGTTTTCTTCGTTGTTATTACTATTGACACTTCTTCCAGATACGATGCAGGATTCGTAACATTACCTGATCACTTCCTTCCTTTGAACACACTGAAAAACGCACCTCCCCCTCCTCCTCCTCCTCTCCTATAACCCATGACTCAATACTCATCAATTTATCAACTTTCTACACGTTCCTACACGCCTGCACAACCTCTATCACGTCCCCACACGCCTCCCATGACTTCGTTGCCTGCCTGTTACCTTTCCTCAGCCTTCCTACACGTACCTCCGCCTCATACACGCCTCCACAAGCTTCCACGAATTTGCTGTACTCATACCTTCACACATTTTCAGACCACCACATTTCACCACAGACTTCCACACACTTTCACACACTTCCACATGCCTGAACACACTTACACACGCCTCCCACACACGGTCACACGCCTCTTTGTTGCCTCCTCCTCCTCGGTTTACTGTAGCCACACATGAAGCTCGTAGGACACATATTATTTTCGTTCATTCCATTCCACTCTGTCCTTTCTCTCTCTCTCTCTCTCTCTCTCTCTCTCTCTCTCTCTCTCTCTCTCTCTCTCTCTCTCTCTCTCTCTCTCTCTCTCTCTCTCTCTCCCTCTCTTTGTGTGTGTTTGCTTATTATTTATTCGTTTCTGTCTTTTGATAGTATTTTTCACTCAATTTATTTGATGTATTTGGTTCAAAGGCCGGAATTTCCAGGCGAGGTGAAGGAAAAGGAAAGGAGGAAGAGGATGAGGAGGAAAAAGGGTGGATATATTAGGTCAATTTAAGGGATCAGTGGAAAAGGGGGAGAATGGATATAGGACAGGAAAGGCGTGTAGGGAAGGGAGTGGGTAGGGTAAATGGAGGGAAAGGAAGGTTGGGGAGGCGTTGAACGTGTTGTAATATACCATAAGAAGAACAACAACGATCCTTTTCCTCTTTCTAAATCATCATAGTATCATATATTTTCATTATCATATATTTTCTTCTTCTTTTTCTTCTTTGTCTTCGTTCTACCACCCATTAGATCGTGGTCTTAACTCTCTTCTTCATTCACACAATACACGGACGAGAGTGATCAACGGAGCATCATCATCGTACTCTGATCCATGTCGTGTAGTGTGATATTCAAATCAGATCTTGCAAAGCTGTCCTTGAATTTTTAACCTTAACCGGTACCTTTCATATTCTCCTGATCACCCCCTGACCTACATTACTCTTCAGTGCCCTGCCCCCACAGCACCACACCTGACCTTCATGTGCTTACTCCCACCTTTATGTCCCAATACATTTCGCTGCTGCTTTCTCCCACCCTAGCACAGCCTACACCACACCTGTCCTTCACTAGTGTCCACACCACATTGATGAACCTCCACCACACACAGCCTCCACAGTTCATCAATTTAATGTCATCACCCTTCATAACACCTGCACGACGCACAACCTCCACCGTCCACAACACATTGCCTGTTCAGCCTCCTTAACACCCAACCACACCACCACAGCCTACCTCCCCTCCCCTCCGTGCCTTGCCTCACGGTACACACACAAGTACGTGCATGTTGTACCTGCGGGATATTGGTCCCCATCCAGCAGTGTTCTCCAATCATAAATAAATCTTTATGGATGCAAGACGCCGGGTCACTAGTTTTCCATAATGACCCGAGGTTTTGAAGAGCGTGCGTCCCCATTTGAAGAGGTGAGGGGGTGAGGGGCGGCCTGCTTTCCATGTCTCCTCGTTCCTGGGCTTAAAGAGCAGGCAAGAACAGGTTGTAGATATAGGTACACTCGTGCAGGCAGGCAGGCAGACAGGCACAAGGCGGGTCGCGCAGGTCGTTACTCGCGGCCTGCAGCTTGCGGTTCATGGCATCCCAGTCACTAGCTCAGGGATTATAGCGAGTGTGTATTAGTCTTCATCAGCCGCCTAATTTCACGAGGATATACACGATTGTCCATAAATTGTCTATTTCCTGTTTATTTGCGTTCGAGATAAAGCATTTTAAGCCTGTTATTGCGTATTATGAAATAAATAAAAAAAAAAAACGGGGGAGGTTGTCTGGCTTTGTGACAGCCACTCTTCTGGTTAATTACAAAGCAATGAAAAAAGTTTGTTGTCCATTTGATGCGATATTCGGTAATTTTGTGCGCACGTGTTGGGTGTCTTGCTGTGTTGCTCTGCGGTGGGCGGCAACCTACTTTACTGTTGTAGGTTGGAGGACATGCTCGTGCCTTCAGTGTGTATCTCAGACTTACGACGACACTCCAGATGGAAGGGTGAGGGTAACGGCGGGCGGGGAGGCGTGTGGGGCGAGGATCACGACTGCCGCCATCGCCGCCGCTGCCGCTGCTATTGATCACCTCCCGGCCTTCGCGTAATGTCACCGGCCATCAGGGGGCGCACCGATAACAGCAGACATTACCGACAATTTTATCACCGCGGATGCTGTTGCCTTCCTCTTTTGAAAATACCTGAAAAAAAACATGTATATTTATCCAAATCTTTTTATTAGTAACATTGACCGAGTGTGTTATGGCCCACCATCACGAGATTTTTATGATTTTTATAATGATTTTCAAACTTTTTAAGGCCGGCGTCCGTGTGTGCGTGCGTGGTCGTGATGATGGGATGGAAATGCCGGCCTCCGAGAGCACCCTCCCACAGGAACACTGGAGCTCGCTCGCGCGGAAACTGGTTGCGATGTGCGGGATTTTTGCCTTTAAAAATTTCCCTGCCAACGAGAGGCTGACTGACTGACGGGGCTGTGGGTCGCCCGTACGCCAGATAGCACGACAGGTTGACAGGCGGAGTTGCTGCGTCAACGAATGTCTAAATTCTGTGGTTCGTCACGTCAATAGATGATGGACTTTTGATGAATGAATGCTGGTAAGCCTTCGTGGTTTGAGAGACGTCCTAACTAGGCTGTGGTGAAGCCACGTTTAATGTAGGCGTTAGGGAAGACAGTCGCCATGTTGTTAGACTGAGAGTGAGACTGCTTGTGATGCTGGGCGGAGAAGAAGCTTATTTCGAGCAACTTGATCAACACAACACAACGCAACGCATATACATGGTTATATATCGTATGTGTATATACAGAAAGAACAACAGATATGTAATGAACGAGGATGTATGATATCGTTACTTGTTCCTTGTGGCTGTTGTTTAATTTATGAACAAAACTTGACGCTGACGGATAAATAGAAGGTGAATACGAACATAACTCACCACACGTATCGTAAACACTCATCATTTTCCTTTTTTTTGCGCAAGTTTTAACCGAAATTGAGGGAACAAAACACAAACACACACACACACACACACACACACACACACACACACACACACACACACACACACACACACACACACACACACACACAATGATGGACTGTGTGTGTGTGTGTGTGTGTGTGTGTGTGTGTGTGTGTGTGTGTGTGTGTGTGTGTGTGTTTATTCATTGTGCTCGTGGGGTGTAGTGTTGTCATGTATCATTCCCAAAGGAGTGTTTCCTCTATCCACATCTTTCCCTTTCCTCTCCTCCTTCCATTACTTCCACCCTCCTCCTCCTCCACCTCCACCTCCTCCTCCACCCTCCTCCTCCACCTCCTTCTCCACCTCCTCCACCTCCTTCTCCGTGCCCTACCGCAGTTCAAAATACTAAAACATTTCTCCCTTTTTTATTATTTGTTTTTATTCCTATCATTCTGTCTGATGTATTCTTTCATGGCTGTTGTTCTAACGTACGTACATGTGTCTGGTATTCATGGTAATAATGCAGTTTTTTTTTTTTCCATTCTACTCCTGTATTTTTTCCTTTTATTTTCCTTCTTTTCTGTCAAATATTTGTTTCGAATAATTTTTTTTTTCTATCCTTTGTGTTATTATTTGTTATGTATTTTTTGTGGTTTTATTAATGTTTTTTTTGCTTCTTGATGTTCTGATTTTTCTTTATGAGAGAGAGAGAGAGAGAGAGAGAGAGAGAGAGAGAGAGAGAGAGAGAGAGAGAGAGAGAGAGAGAGAGAGAGAGAGAGAGAGAGAGAACAAAAAAAACAAAAAAAAAGTGGATGGATGGGCGGCAAATGGTGACAAAAAATAAAAGGAGAAAGAAAAATGGAAAAGACAGAGAGAAAGGACACGGGAAACGAGGGAGGAAGAGCAGCAGCAGCAGCAGCAGCAGCAGCAGCAGCAGCAGCAGCAGCAGCAGCAGCAGCAGCAGCAGCAGCTTAGGTCGCGCCTCACCCGGACAATATTGCTGGCCTGGTCCTGACTCCCTCCATTGGTATTTAACGATCGAATTTCCGATAGTGTGTGTGATTGTTCCCTGATGGGCGGTTTGTCCCACTTCTGTATCGGATATCTTAACGCTGCTCAAGATTATAAAACTTTCTTGCTAGGGGAAAAAAAATCGATTCACTTCCTCGTTCATGATTCCCGGTTGAAAGGG
>JAPQNM010000005.1:8266672-8276672 GCA_029783475.1 Metacarcinus magister
TGACATGTACCAAATTAATTAGGATAATGGTTTTAAGTTCATGCTACGAACGAAATACATTGAGCACAGCATTACATAAATGTTAGATTCGTTGGTGGTTTTGCGCTAATAGTCATTATGCATGGCGTGGGTCGTGTTGTCCCGGCGGGTGCGGCGGTTCCGTAGCCAGGTCGTGTTGCTCCTAAAGCTGTGCTCGGGACGACATACCTGCCGCTCTGCGTCACACCCGCCACCTGTTGACGCTGAACCTAACTGGGACGGTGATCTGGCTGACCTCTCACGAGTGATCAGCAGTGGCACTTTGCTCACCCGCAGCGCCATAAGCAAGGCTCACCACTTACGTGTCTGGCATCCGCCGCCCCACACTAGCAAAGCCGAGACTCCAGCGACCCGAATGTGAGGTCCTCCTGGAGTTTAGCAATTCTGAAGCATGTGAATGATGGTGTGACGCAGCGGTCACCCTAACTTCCCTAACTTGCTTATACTCACTTCATCTTGATGCACGGATGAGTTGAGGCTCTCCATCCACACGCTCCTCGGTCAAGGCGGATAAACATACACAGGGAAGGAATGAGGAAGGCGTATAGATCATCCCTAAAGCAGCCGTGTGTGAAGGATGAGGATCCTGTTCAATACTACTAACAAAGGGATGGGAAGTAACGCTGCTCATCGAGAGAGAGAGAGAGAGAGAGAGAGAGAGAGAGAGAGAGAGAGAGAGAGAGAGAGAGAGAGAGAGAGAGAGAGAGAGAGAGAGAGAGAGAGAGAGAGAGAGAGAGAGAGAGAGAGAGAGAAAGAGAAAGAGAGAGAGAGAGACAGAAATAGAGACAGAGACAGAGAGAGACGTGTTGCCTCGTCCAGGTGCTCCCTTGACCTATGTATCCCTATAGCCCTATTTTGATCCTTGTGAAGGGTGAGAGTGTGTCGTGTGTCCTGGTGCGGCGGCTGTCAGGACTTAGTGCCCGACGACGATCAGAGGAAAGGGTTGCGGGATGCGTGGATGAGGCAGCTTTAAAGATGGAGCTGCTGCAGGGGTGCCGAAAGGAAGAAGAGGAGGAGGAGGAGGAGGAGTTGTTTGGCCTGCTAGTGGCTACGGGGCACAGGTCATCACGCCAAAAGGGACCACATACAATCTCTCTCTCTCTCTCTCTCTCTCTCTCTCTCTCTCTCTCTCTCTCTCTCTCTCTCTCTCTCTCTCTCTCTCTCTCTCTCTCTCTCTCTCTCTCTCTCTCTCTCTTTCTCTCTCTCTTATTGATTTAGTTGCAGTTGTGATTCTAGCAATTTTTTACAGCCCATAGAAGTATAGCAATCATAAGGAAATGTCGCGGAGGGGGGGGCGTGAGGGGGGTGCCTGGGAGAGGGGAGGGTGACTACATGGTATGACCTCAACTAGGCACACAGAGACACAGAGAGGCAGGAGAGAGAGAGAGAGAGAGAGAGAGAGAGAGAGAGAACCAACCTAGATTAGTGAAGGATATTTCGACCTTAATTGGCATTTCTTATTACCACTTTTTTTTTGTCTCTCTCTCTCTCTCTCTCTCTCTCTCTCTCTCTCTCTCTCTCTCTCTCTCTCTCTCTCTCTCTCTCTCTCTCTCTCTCTCTCTCTCTCTCTCTCTCTTTCTCTGTCTTTCATCACAACATATATATATTTTTTCTCCCTGCAGTAATTGAACCCGTTTTTTATGGCTGAATTGATAATGGAAACAGAGATAGTGACGGTGATTAGGAAAACAGGTGTGAGCTACAAACGAGCGACGAATGAAACCTCTGCAATCCCTCTTGAAGCACCGACCGAAGCACCGCGGACTCGAAGCCTCAGAATTATATAGGAACATCGTGCAGTTTTTTCTTTTTTTTTCTGCTGGAATTTACTGCTGCTTCGTGGTTGACGTTCGGATCCGGTTCGTGTTTTTTCCAGTTCGGATTAGTGGGGAGGGAGGTGCTTGATGAGAGGTGCCCGGGATGGAGGTTTGGTTGAGAGGATTACTAATGAAGCTCGCGTTTGCTCTCTCTTATTTTTTTTTCTTCTTCTCTCTCTCTCTCTCTCTCTCTCTCTCTCTCTCTCTCTCTCTCTCTCTCTCTCTCTCTCTCTCTCTCTCTCTCTCTCTCTCTCTCTCTCTCTCTCTCTCTCAACGTATGTGCCTTTAGTTGTATTTGTCATATAATTTGTATCATGTGTCGTTCGTAAGTTTTTTTTGTTTTTATTTCACTGTTTGTAGCCATGTTTGTGTGTTTGCCTCAACCTGCGTGATGCTTCCGTTCTCCATAGGATCATATATTTGTGTTTGCAGACTACGTGTTTATATTTACGTTCATTAATACTTGTTACAAACTTACCTAGTGCCGACATGAATGTTGTCAATTTAACGCCTGATACAACTGCCAGTTTTGGTAATCTTAAATTGAAAACTAAATCCATAATTAGTGTAATATGTTTATAAAGAATGGACAAAAAACAAGAATTCTGTTTTTTTTTCCCCTGTGTGAGGATTGCAGTACAACATTTAGGATAGCCTCCGCGGCACTAAATACACCAAATAATGAAGAAGAAAAAAAACGTGGTTCTCTTGTAAATGTAAACTGTCACTTGTTCCTTGCGGCTATGAAAGACATTATTAAAAAAAAATGCGCTGGTTAAACACTTCCTGAAGGCACAGGTGACGCGATGCTCAAGGAAAAGTTGACAATGCGGTGGTGGTAAGCTGAACTCCAATATTAATTTCATAAAGAAAAACACAATTGTGGCAACTGTTATTCTTCCGTATACAAAGTAGTTTTGATATTGCGATACGAGTGTACATACATCTAGCTAGTCGTCATCCACTTTAATGATTTTAGTCTTTACTTGCATGGTCGGAAAATAGTGTTATAATAATTCTTATGGATCAAGGCTGCACACATTTCTACAGATAGGATACATCTTACTATATAAATCGTATATCCTCTTTTCCTATATCTAGATTAACTTGTTAGACTTTGCTTAGTAGATAAAATGAATGTTTTATTATGAAGTTAGTGCGGGATCTGCAAACCTCAGTAGGATCTTAGACGACGCAACAGCGATGGAAATGTTGATTGGTTGGTCATTGTGCATCTTCATTCTTCACTCATCTCTGGGGAAAACAGGATATCCTTACTAGTGATAAAAACAGGATATCCTTATTATTGATAGTTATTCCTGGGAGGAGGATGACATGAATTGAACACTTGTTTCCCACCCCACCTGCTCTCTCTCTCTCTCTCTCTCTCTCTCTCTCTCTCTCTCTCTCTCTCTCTCTCTCTCTCTCTCTCTCTCTCTCTCTCTCTCTCTCTCTCTCTCTCTCTCTCCCACCCCCCTGGTTGCCATGTGATGATTGATTTAACTCTTTCATGCAGTCCACTCGAGCGTCTGGCATCGTTCCCCTTCCTTGGTTTGTACAGAATGTGGTTGCAAGGCGTTCTGTTCTTCCTTTTCCTCATGTTTACTTCTGATCATTCACTATACGTATGAGTGTTTTTATTTCCCCTTTGATAATACATGATGGGCGTTTAAGTATGTATACCTCTCCTTGTGTGTAGTTGTGGTGTGTTTATTCGTGTGGTGAGGAAAATGAAGCTCTCTTTGTTTGAAGTTGTTTTGTGATGTTTATGAAGAAAAATATATACATTCATACGTTATTGTTATTATATTGTAAAAAATGTGCCAACTAGCCCCGGTCTCCCCTATATCCACTTTTCTTGGCTGACTTGTATATCTCAGTCACTGGTACGTACATACACCATACAATACACACACACACACACACACACACTCACCCCTTGACTGTGCTATGTCTCATCCACTTATACTCCGTCTTCCACCTCCACTGATCACCGCCAGTAACATATCTTCCCTCTCCTTCCCAACACGAACAGACAATTTCTCCTTTTTCAGTAATTTAATATGTTTTCCCAAGTCGTCTATTTTTACCAGAGACTCAGCTCGCTTCCACCTTCTTTTCCACGTTCATTATGGGCCCGCCGCTCCTCGTTGGCCCGTATGTCTCGCCTTCTCCTCCTCATAACTACAAACAATGTTATCCTGAAAGAGCCTGACCAGAGTTGTTATTCGGCCGCTTCCCGCCCCCCGGCCGCCCGTGCTCCGTGGATTTCATTACGGAGACACGTGACTCACTTATACAGCGGAATTGTCTTGTTTACCTCACAGGGAGAGACTCACGACCGGCTTCCCTGCTCCCCTTTTGTTCTTAGCGGTGTGCGTGGGCGAGGTGGACGAGGAGGAGGAGGAGGAGGAGGAGGAGGACGAGGAGGACAAAAAGAAGCCTGTGAGGAAAGGAACTTGTATGGGAGTTTTGAATCAGTGGGACAAGGTAGTGGTGTGGAGTGTGATGTATGTGTCTTAAGAGGTGGTAAGTGGTGGAGGAAAGGAGTGTATGGGTGAGGGAGTGGATGATGTGGGTGTTGACAGTGGTATTTTAAAGGGTCTTGAGGGGTGAGACGAGGGGAAAAGAAAGGTGGAGTCATGTTGTGTAAGGGTGTCTATGAGAGAGAGAGAGAGAGAGAGAGAGAGAGAGAGAGAGAGAGAGAGAGAGAGAGAGAGAGAGAGAGAGAGAGAGAGAGAGAGAGAGAGAGAGAGAGAGAGAGAGAGGTTAAAGGGAGAACTGTGTGTTTGTGTCTGTGTGTGTCTGTCTGTGTGTGTGTGTGTCTATGGCTGTGTCTGTGTCTGTGTCTGTGTGTGTGTGTGTGTGTGTGTCGTATGAGTTATTGGACGGAATGCTGCACTGTCGTTTATTGGTGTGTGTGTGTACGAGTATGTGCATGTGTGTGTATGTTTTGTGAATAGCCATCATCATCCACTACTACTCTTCATCCTAGCTGTCCCTTCCCCCTCACCACCACCACCACCACCACCACCACCACCACCACCACCACCACCACCACCACCACCACCACCACCACCACCACCACAGGAACACCAACAACAAAACAAACCACACACCTTTACACTCTCTCCCTTCCCTGCCTTGGTAAATACACCCATCACCCTGTCACCTCACACACCTCCCTGTCACCCCATATCACCCCCATCACCTCATACCCTTAATGGCTGTGTTTACTTTTTGTTCATGCCTCCTTTTTTTCCAGTCTAGGGTAAGGAAGGCGTTCCTCAGCCTCTTATGGCCGGCAAACTTTCCCCAGATGACCCATTTAGCTTTAATGGAAGAAATTTAGGCTGGCAAGGATTTTTTCTTTTTCTCTTCTTTTTTCCTCTCTCTCTCTTTTCTTTCTTTTTAAGTCAAGACGCCAGTGTGCAGCGTCTATTGTCTACTGGGATATGCGTAGGTGGGTTTAGGCGTAGGTGTTATGTGCGTGTGTGTCTGTGTGTGTGTATATGTGTGTGTGTGTGTGTGTGTGTATGTGTGTGTATGTGTATGAATTAATGTATGGAAGCGGAACATGTATGCAATCATATATGGATAGATAGATACACAGCTTAAAGAATGCATAGATTAGATAAAGACCCAGTTATAGATGAACAAAATACTCCTTCATACATACCTGAACACACACACATAGACAACCACCAACACACACACATTCTCACATCTACACTAACCACTCAGGTCACTAATCAACACCTCACCCTTAACTAAAACCTTGAAACACTAATAAAAAAAAACACACACAAGAAATGACATCGATAACAGAGCGAAGGTGACCAAAGTTACCTATCAGCTCCATGCAGAAAGAAACACCTCCACCACCTCGTTAAGAGAGAAAGACACTGAGAAAGAAAGAAAAAAACAGAGAGAAAGAGAAAGGAAGAGAGGGAACAATCAGACAATAATTATTTCCTGAGGGTATTAGTTGAATAAGGAAATGATTAGCTTTCAGGCGAAGAGTGTCATTTGGCCCTCCCCGTTTCGAAGGATTACAACATTCGTCGTTGGTAATTGTTCTCTGTGCAGTATGGTAATTACCTAAGCAATTGCAGCAGCCTATAAATAGCGGGCATGGGAGACAGGTATAATAAGCTAGTTAATTAGTGAGGATTAAGGCAGGTCATTATTGGCTATGTAATTCTACTTGCCTCACTTTCTGACCAACGAGAGGATATTTCATTTTGCTCTTCCTGCCTCCCCTCCCTCCCCTCTCTCCCCTCTCGACTCTCCTCCCATTTCCTTTCCCCCTCTCTCCTCTCCGTACCTGCCCTTCCTTACTTCCCTCCCTCCCCCTCTTTCCTCTCCCTACATCTCTTTATCTTCTCCCTTTCCCCTCCTCTCTTCCCTCTTTTCACCTCCCTCCTCTCTCCTCTCATTTTCCTGCCTCCCCTCTCTTCCTTCCTGTTTCCTCTGTCTTCTCTCCTTTTTCCATCTCTCCACTCCCTTTTCCCTCCTCTTCCTCCCTTTCCCATCTCTCCTCTCCTTCTTTCCTTTCTTTCCCCCTCTCTCTCGTTTTCCTTCTCCCTTTCTCTATTCTCTTTCCCATCATCTCTCCCCTCCCTTTCACTCTCTCAGCTCTCTGCCTTCCCTCTATTCTCTCCATTCCTCCGTCTACTTTATCTCTTTTCTCTCCCTTTCTTTCCCCTCTATTCTCTTTTCTTTCCCCTTCTCCCTTTGCCCTTTCCCTTCGCCTTTCAATTCCCTTTCTCTGTTTTCTATCCCTCTTTTCCCCTCCCTTTACCATCACCTTTTTTTTCCCCTTTATCCTATTCCCCTCATTCTTATTTGCTTTCCCCTTTCACCTCTGCCACTCAAACCCCCCCTTTTCACTCTCTCTCTCTCTCTCTCTCTCTCTCTCTCTCTCTCTCTCTCTCTCTCTCTCTCTCTCTCTCTCTCTCTCTCTCTCTCTCTCTCTCTCTCTCTCTCTCTCTCTCTCTCTCTCTCTCTCTCCTACCTTTCCTTTTAGCTTTATTCCATCTTCTTAACGCATCCTTCTCCTGCACATCTCCTTTCGACCTCCTGCTCTTCCTTCCCCCATGCAGCCCTCAACCATCCTTTTCTCCGCAGCCCCCGACCCGCCAGCGCTTCCTTCTCATCTCCAGGTCTCCCCACCGTCTCTTTACTGTGAGCGACGTAGCACTGGAGTCTCTGTTTACTCAGGAACCTCAATTTTCACGGAGTCAAACATTTGCATTCATAAAATATCTTTACCAAATCTTCAATGCGTCTCAGAACCCAGAAATTGGAAACTCGTCTCGGCAAGCAACCGTTTTTGGGGCTTCTGTGTGTGTGTGTGTGTGTGTGTGTGTGTGTGTGTGTGTGTTGATGGGAGGAAGGAAGGAAGGAAGGAAGGAAGGAAAAGAATCGAGGGAGTGTTAGTCTGTTTCTCGTCTAATCACAATCCGCCGTCTGCCTGTCATCGTGGTGAGCCGAGATGGATGAGCGTGTATTATGGACAATGAGGTTGGCAGCGGCGGCACCCACGATGATGATGATGATGATGATGATGATGATAGCGATGACTATTAAGGTGCTGTGTGTGTGTCTGTGTGTGTGTGTCTGTGTGTCTGTGTGCGTGTGAGTTCTCCGTCCCATTTACTTATCTTTCTTAATTTTGTCTATCTATTTAATGTTTATCTGTCTGTCTGTCTGTCTTATCTAATAATTCAAGGAAGATGGCATTTTCTGGGGCGCGGCGGGTGGAGGCGGCGGGGGGCGGGTGTGCAGGTCTGGGTGGCGTGTGGGATGCGAGGATCACTGTGCTATTGAATTCATGGTCTGACTGACGAAGGCACCATCACCCTGAATGAGCTGGGGCGGCCTTGATGGTGGACGGGTGGGTGGGTGGGTGGGCGGGGGCACGGAAGGAGAAAGAGGAGGAGGAGGAGGAGGCTGGTGGCGGGTCATGGGGCTGAGGAGGAGGACTAGAAGGGTAGTGGCGGAGGGGGAGATGTTCCAGTGAAGGATTATCGGGTATCGATCAAAAGAGGCAACGGGTACCTCCCCTTTTGTTTTGCCGGGCACCCCTGACTCCCACTCGGCCCACGCTGCTTGCTTCGAGTGCCATGCTACTGTGAGAGGGTCAAATAAGGGAATGGCGGATGCAGGAGGCGCAGTAGTAGGCACGGCAAAGGTCACCCCGCTGGTACTTGTGTCGGTTGGTGGGGCGGGAGGGGAGAGGAGGCGAGTGGAGGATCAGGTGCCGCTGGGAATGAGGACGAGGAACTTGGTCGCCTGGAGTGGTAGGGTTATTAGACTGGAGAAGAAAAGTGTGAACGAGATTGCGGAAGTCGAGGGAGGCTGTGAGAAAGAGGAGGTAAGGAGTTGTAGGAAAGGAAGAGGAGGAGGAGGAAGAGGAGAAGGAGAGTGAGAGGCAGGCAAGTTAAAGAGGAGGTAGCGAAGAGAAGTGAAGATGTGGTCATAAACACTTCAGAAGGGTGGTGTGTTATCGGCGAGGGGAACACCGCGTCGCTAGAAAACATTTACAGTCCCTGAAGTTGTCGAGGTGGTGGCGAGTAGAGTTGTACGAGAGCTGCCACACAGGAGGGAAAAATGTCTTTATTTCCATGTTTATGCGTCAGTAGGTCGTGTTCTTGTGCATGACCTAAATTCTATCACATCAAACCACCGGGTGTGACATGTGGTGAGGCCCTGCAGAACACTGGGCCAGGCACCACCGTCACCCCAACACTAACTCCTGCTGTACTGCCTTTATTTCGTCCCTTGATGGAGACAAAACGCGGTCGCATGTGTTTGTGTCGCGTTCTTGATTTCCCTGCTTGTGTGCGTGTGCGTGTGCGTGTGCGTGTGGTGGTGGTGGTGGTGGTGGTGATGATGGGGAGGGATGTGACAGAGGGTAGGCGGCCACCCAGCGGGAGTAACGGAGGTGTCGTAGAGTTTTAATGCTGCAATTCTTTGGCAAACATTATGGCGGAGCGGGAGGCAGAAGTGCAGTGTCGCATTACCTTAGATATTATTACATTTATTACAGCCACTGATGCTGGCTCACTATTGTTTTATTGGCGTGATTTAAGTGCATGATTTTCCCCGTTACTGCTTGCACTTTATTTCTACATGGCGTCGTAGCCGAGCTGATATTATTACATACTAGCAGAGGTAACCGGCGCTGCTGGGAAAATAGCAGCATATTTGACGGGTATTAAATATCACAGAATTTCAACAGTTTGATTTTTAAGCATTTGACCCATGGAAGACACAACGGGGGTCCTACTGAGTACCCCCTCCAAGTTTCAGCTCGATCCGACCACATTTAAATAGGTTCTATAGCTAATATACACACAGACAAACACACACACACAGAATTTCACCTTTATATATATATAGATACTAAATTTACTGATGCTGGTGTGCTATTGTTTTGTTGTCCTGCCGTTTATGTGTGTGTGTATGTGTATATATATATATATATATATATATATATATATATATATATATATATATATATATATATATGTATGTGTGTGTGTGTGTTGTGTGTGTGTGTGTGTGTGTGTGTGTGTGTGTGTGTGTGTGTGTGTGTGTGTGTGTGTGTATCTGGATTTACCTCTCATGTAGCGCCGGCGTAGTGCTGCTGGTCGGTCGTCCTGTGATGGGCGCCGCGGAAAGGGAGGTGCAGCAGCTGTGTCTTGGAACCATTCAGAAGACTTATTTTGCTGCACAGCTGTTTTGAATTGTTAAAAGCTGCCGAAAGAAAAGTGTCTTAAGGTTTTCAGAAGAGTTTCCACCCGCTGTTAACGCCTTGCGCAAACAGACGAATGGGGTGCATGCGTTGGTGTGCACATTCTCGTGCCTGGAAATCTAAGGAAAGAATTTGAAATGGAAATACGGGACGAGCGACGCTTCTCCCTCCTCTCCCCTCTCCTTCTGATGACAGTGCCACGTGTGGAGTGACAAGACTGAAGGAAGGAGAGAGAAGTGCATTATACTGAGATTGTTCATTTTTGCTTATAGTGTGTATGATGGGATGGGGATGGTGTGGTAAAGTGAATTCCTGAAGGAAAAACTACTCTCTCTCTCTCTCTCTCTCTCTCTCTCTCTCTCTCTCTCTCTCTCTCTCTCTC
>JAPQNM010000005.1:8286672-8304172 GCA_029783475.1 Metacarcinus magister
TCCAAACCCTGAACCGCATTGGGCTAGAATATCGAGAAGAGAGGACGAGGAAAAGATACAAACTTACATTGACGAAGATAAATCCAGGAACACGTAGGAAAGTTCGAGATTAAAGGGCGTCCATCTTTTGGAACCCATCCACTGACCGCCTTGTTCTGCCCCTGAAATAGAATCACACACAAAACAGTAACTTGAAACACTTAAAGCAGCTGCACTTACTTCCCTTACTTACTTTAATGTGCCCTTGCCGATCTGCTCTCATTGCTACCCTCACTGTACCCTTTTAGACGTGTTAACATATCTTGATCACCTACCCTTACTTACACTGCCCGTACCCGTCCCTCCGCCACCACCCTTACACCGTCCACCGTCTGCCCTCCAACACTAGGGTGGGTGTGAGGTGCAGTTGGGAGTCGCGCGCATCATGGGACAGATGAGTGTCATTTTGCCTAATTCATGCACACTGCAAAGCCGATCCTCATAATTTTGCATTAAAGAGTGATACAATGTGCAGTTTGTGAGATAATCTATTTTGTTATAATTAATTTTAAATAATTAAATCACTTTTTTGCAATGTGTGTGTGTGTGTGTGTGTGTGTGTGTGTGTGTGTGTGTGTGTGTGTGTGTGTGTGTGTCAGATATAATTAAATAATTGAGGTTGCTGCTTGGAGCTTAACGTAAGCCTGTCATAACACAGAATGAGGTGTATAAAAAGATATAAAGCTAAAAAAGAAATAAATAGATAAAACTCCCTCGTGGCGCAGCTGTAGCTCAGGGTGAAAACACACGGCCTGTCTGGGGGGATTTGAGCACTTGGTGGATTACAGAGGCGTATCAGGCAGTTAATTAGTGAGGCAACGTCATTCTAGCCGACGTTGCAGCGCTGTAATGCCTCTTTCAGCAGCAAAATGAGAGCGGCAGCCAAGTACATACGAATGCTAACAACAACTACGACTAATAACAACAACAACAATAACGACTACAACTAAAAGCACCAACTAATATTATCAGCAACATCTGCTACTCCCTAATCTACTGCTGCTTTCACTGTTTGTGTTCTGCTGCTGCTGCTGCTGCTGCTGCTAATAATGCTGCTGCTGCTACTAATGCTGTTATAACTTTTTCTATTTTACTTTCATTTCTGTCTTTTTATATATTCTTTATTTTTAACTACCACTACTACTACTACTACTATTACTACTACTACTACTACTACTACTACTACTACTATTACTACTACTACTACTACTACTACTACTACTATTACTACTACTACTACTACTACTACTATTACTACTACTACTACTACTACTACTATTACTACTACTACTACTACTACTACTACTACTACTACTACTACTACTACTACTACTACTACTACTACTACTATTACTACTACTACTACTACTACTACTACTACTACTACTACTACTACTACTACTACTACTACTACTACTTCTATTACTACAACTACTATTACTATTACTACTGTTAATACTGGGTCGGTAGTGCAAAATTACTGTTGTGAGACGAATGAGTCGACATAAATACGAAGCTTAAGGCCGCAAGACACTAAACGTAACACTAATGAAACGAACTTTGGCAATAAAAGCAACACTCAATGACCACACACACACACACAC
Source organism: Metacarcinus magister (assembly GCA_029783475.1). Lineage (NCBI taxonomy): Eukaryota > Metazoa > Arthropoda > Malacostraca > Decapoda > Cancridae > Metacarcinus > Metacarcinus magister. The sequence continues at coordinate 8,288,316 of JAPQNM010000005.1, forward strand.
ACACACACACACACACACACACACACACACACACACACACACACACACACACACACACACACACACACACACACACACCACTATCACCACCATTATCATCACCATCACACTCTTATTAGGTAACAGGAGCCAGCCATCTATCTACACTCAACAGTAACACGAGAAGAAGATCCATTCGCTCTCTCTATCTCTCTGTCTTCCTTCCTCTCTCTTTCTTTTTGCGACTCACTCCTTCCTCCATTCCCTTCCTTCTCTCCCACCCTTCACGCACCACTAATAAGGCTTTTGTGTGACTCTGATTAGGCTTAAAGGGTTTTGTTTGTTCTCTTCCTCGCGCCGATATTGCTTCCTCCTTTACGAGAATCGGTAACCCTGCACCCTATGGGGGGGTAGGAGCCACAGACTGTTTGGGGGCGGCTGGCGTGTTGCGAGATGGTTTGGTTAGGTTAGGTTAGGTTTGATTGGATTGGGTTTGGTTTGGTTTAGTTGTGTGTGGTTGGGTTGGGTTTTGTTTGGTTGTGGTTAGGTTGTGTTAGGTAAGGTTAGGTTTAGTTTGGTAAGGTAAGGTAAGGTTCAGTCAAGTGAAGTCTATATAGAAGATGAAGAGTGTAAGATTAGGTTAGGGTTAGAAGGATGGAGAGGGTAAGTTGAGGGTAGGGTAGGTTAAAAGAATGAAGAATGTTACGTTAAGATACATTATGATCGATGATATAGTGAACAGAGGAAAATTTTCGGTACTTTTTTCATCAATGTCATCCTTTACATGGCTCTATCGATACATATCCTCTCACCCCCCCCAAAAAAAAAAAACATGCGATAACGATTAAGGAGAGCAAAAAAAGGGAAGGGAGCGAGGGTGCGTGTGTGGCTTGTAGGAGACGTGAAGTGTAGTGTGTTCCCCTTGTTTGTGTCCTTGTTGATGGCTTGAAAGGGAAGGGCTCTGCGCGACACTTGCTACATCAATGTTTTTTTACTTTAAGGGACTGCGTGCTCTCCTTTTAATTAGAGTTGAGAGAGAGAGAGGAAGTGGAGAGAGAAAATAAATAATAATGAACGCTTTATCATGAGAGGCTCTGTGTTACGCGTTACGAGTGACGCTGTAATTATGCTTGCAATACATAGTCCGTTTACATTCGTTAAGCTCCACTTGCAGCGCTGCATTTGCCGATAATCAGGTGTAACGTTCGTTCAGCATTCTGTTGTTATCGAACAAAAGAAAACACTCGGGCGTATTGAATTAAGGCAGTAATTGTAGTTTTATCACTGAAATGAGAGAGAGAGAGAGAGAGAGAGAGAGAGAGAGAGAGAGAGAGAGAGAGAGAGAGAGAGAGAGAGAGAGAGAGAGAGAGAGAGAGAGACAGAGAGAAAGGCTAATATTGCTTGATGTTTCCGTCCTCACAATTGAAGACTACTGAATGGCAACACTCTTACTTACCGTAGCAAACAAAACTCAGGAACTAAAACCTAACAACCAACGCTAATCATGGCCCCTTTACATAAATAATCACCTGTAACATTCTTAATTATAATTTTTTCGCCACATCAACATTACGTAGATTGACCCCATTTCCGGCATCCATGCCCATCGATATTGGAAAGATCATAGACTGCTGGAAGCCTTTACATTTAATCACTTGAAGTTTAGATAAGAGTAAAATAATAATGCTTGTACTAATTTTGGTCCTTTGCCTCATATATATATCTTTATGTCTATATTTTTGATGATATTAATTGGTGTTTATTTCACAGCACGGGTAACTAGTGCTTTCAGTGATTTTGAGATACAGGAATACAAAGGCACTACAGTTTGTGTTATCATAAGACAACAAAGATATGCATCAAGTGAATCAAAGGCTCTGGGAAGGACAAAGGAAAGGGTGGATGGCGCAAGGAGGCTGAGTGGATGGTAGGCAAGGAGGGATGTACTCGTAAATTGATAAGTGGATAGGGATGGTGGATGAGGAGAGGACGGATAGGTGAGAGGAAGGGTGGTAGGAATTGAGAGCGGTGAAGGAATGAAGGAAAGGAGAGATGGGGAGAGGGAATGAAGGATTGGGTGAAGTGCGGGCTTGGGAGTATTGGAAAAAGAATCTGGGAAGGTAAACACGAGAAAGGAAGATATTCATATGAAGAAGAGATAGATCCATCAAATCAGAGAGAGAGAGAGAGAGAGAGAGAGAGAGAGAGAGAGAGAGAGAGAGAGAGAGAGAGAGAGAGAGAGAGAGAGAGAGTTTCAGACAGATGAGCTTGTATAGCTTAATTTATTACCTGCACTTGTCATCCTGTTTATCTTTCTCACTGCTATTAACCCTCCACACGCTGTCTGAATGATGTCTTACACCACCACTCACACCACCACCACCACCACCACCACCACCACCACCACCACCACCACCACCACCACCACCACCACCAAAGTTACCCACCCAGGTAGTCTTAGCGCCATCAGGGTTACCGTCACCCACATTCGTCCAATGCTTAACATAACCCTTCCCTCAAACTTCGCATCGGCCTCCGCCTGTTGCTCCTCTATTTAAGCGCTGCATAATGAGATGGAAGAGGAGGTGGAGGAGGAGGAGGAGGAGGAGGAGGAGGAGGAGGAGTATAACATGATATCTTTGTCAAATCTCTTTAAACCCAAACAAGTGTAAAGAAATGGCTCTTCTGTTGGCGGGCGCTCTAAGTCATTGCTTCTTAATAAGGTCTACTTTACATAATAACGCCAATTAACACGAGGCTGAGACGTTAATGGGGCGGCCACGTGATGTACCGTCGCTCTTTGGGGGAAGTGACCAGATTTATGACCCAAGCGCGGGCAGGCAGACCAACCTTCTGTTAGGCAATCAAGAATAGAAACGGCCTTAAAGCAACGATTAGGTATGCCGGATCACTTTGTTCATGCAGTAACCAATGTTTTTATTACTTAGTCTGAAGCTGAAAAGTGAGAGCCATGTGACGCCAGGTAACGAACGTGCAGGAAAGTGTAAGTTAAGTGGCGGTGGTGTGTAGTCATCAGGTTAATAAGAGAGTCATCATCCACTTACTCCTCCACTGGGTCCTTCTTATCACAACTTTATAAGAGGAATGAAATAAAAATCGTCAGACGCATACAGAAGGTTTGACGTGTAAGGAGCATTAACTTTATGAACGAGATTATAATTAGATAAATAATGCATAACTAATGAGCCATTTTTCATATACTCTTGGTAATTCGTTTTAATGGCGTGTGTCTGGTAAGCTTGACCCGCACGCGATGAGTAGTGTGGCGCTGTCCGTAACACAACACAACGCGCAGAGTAGCACATGTGAAGCGACACAAGTGAAGTGGTGATGACAAATTACTAGACACCTACACTTCATTGCAGGTGTGACAAATACTGGTGACCGCAGAGGTAAAACTACTGCAACACAACGTGCTCGATGGGAATGCAGAGTTTTGTTACAATAAAAACGAGGGGTGGAAAAAGAGCATGTTAAATGATACCTCAAATTACGATACCGGAAACACGCATGCATTCCTACGTACACACCTGCACACGTACACACACCTCTAACTACCTACACTCACGCACACATACATACCTACATTTATACATACCTTTATACCTTCATAACTATGATGCCGTCCTGTATACATATATACATACGTACATAGTACATGATTGCATAGTACATACACTTATTATTCTCACTTCATATGTGTGTACTAGATGTAAGTGTACTAATAAAGATTTCGCAAACATGTAACACCAATGTGTCAAAGTGTATGTACGTACGTAGACACGGGTGGATGTGTGTGTGTGTGTGTGTGTGTGTGTGTGTGTGTGTGTGTGTGTGTGTGTGTGTGTGTGTGTGTGTGTGTGTGTGTGTGTACATAGACGTGTACGTGCCTACATATATTACAACATGGAGCTGTTAGTCAATCAGCTGTAATCTACACTTTTTTAAATGATTCCTGATAACAGCACACCTGTTCATCTACCAACCAACGAACGTACTTACCTCATCTTATTCTCCTAGATGTATTTTCATTAATTCACTATGTATGTACTATCTACATATGTATGTATGTATACAGTATGTATGTCTGTATGTATGTATAATAAATATAACTATAGCAAAGTGAGAAGTTGAAATAAAGAGATCCCTAGCCTTAGATCTCCTCCTCCTCCTCCTCCTCTTCCTCCTTCTCCTCCTCCTCCTCCTCCTCCTCCTCCTCCTCCTCCTCCTCCTCCTCCTCCTCCTCCTCCTCCTCCTCCTCCTCCTCCACACCTCACACCCGTCGCCGTCTTCCTCTTACCATATCTGTGTCATTTTTTCCTCACCAATTTTTCCAAAGGGTGGTTTCGGGACCTTCGCTTTCTTCTTCCTCACCACCACAGCCCCTCCCTCCACAGTCCCTCCCTCCACAGCCCCTCACCTCCACAGCCCCTTACCTCCACAGCCCCTCCCTCCCTCCACCCCTTCCTTACCCAACCTTTCCTCTCTCAACGACTCGCATTGTTTACCTTCGTTTCGGACAATTTCCGGCGCCACTGAATCGATGTCACTCGGTGTGGCGACAGAATTGATTTACTCCCGACGGCGGTGGTGTTATTTTTTTTTTATCCTCCCTAAAGTGTAACAGTGTTATCTTAGCGGCAAGTGTCGAAGGGAGAAGAATGGAGGTAAAGAATAGGGGGAAATATTGGTCTTTTTTTCTTTTAATTTCAGTCTGGGGATTTTTATTTTCTTCTGTTTTGGGGGAAAGGGAGGAAAGGCGGGGAGCGAGGAGAGAGAGATGTGTGGAGGCGAGTTAATTGTGTTGTGTACGGTGTGTGTGTGTGTGTGTGTGTGTGTGTGTGTGTGTGTGTGTGTGTGTGTGTGTGTGTGTGTGTGTGTGTTTAGGAAAGCGTAAAGGTATTGCATGCTGTGGCAACTCTTCATGCCGGCCCTTCCTGTGCAGCTGTCTAAAAAGGTCACACACACACACACACACACACACACACACACACACACACACACACACACACACACACACACACACACTTAAAGCAAGAGAGAGAGAGAGAGAGAGAGAGAGAGAGAGAGAGAGAGAGAGAGAGAGAGAGAGAGAGAGAGAGAGAGAGAGAGAGAGAGAGAGAGAGAGCCGCACTAATAGAAATACCTCACTCTCGCAAATCAACATAAGTGACCCTGCGCCGCACACTAGAATGAGTAAGTACCCCACAACAACACACACACACACACACACACACACACACACACACACACACACACACACACACACACACACACACACACACACACACACACCTTAATTCTACATGAAAGAGAGAGAGAGAGAGAGAGAGAGAGAGAGAGAGAGAGAGAGAGAGAGAGAGAGAGAGAGAGAGAGAGAGAGAGAAAGAGGAAATTTACATATATTTCCATACAAATATAGTTTTCAGTTAAATCATGATTCATAGGAGTCGGTCTGCACTTACACACAACATATACACAAGTTACCACTGTCAACTTTACGAGAGAGAGAGAGAGAGAGAGAGAGAGAGAGAGAGAGAGAGAGAGAGAGAGAGAGAGAGAGAGAGAAAGAGAGAAAGAGAGAAAAAGAGAGAGAACACACAACACAACACACCACACTCCGTACAGCTGCAACTCTGGGTCAGCTGCTGCTCCTGGTTGAGGGTTAAGGAGGGAAGGTAGGAAGGGAGGGAGGGAGAGAGGGAGAGAGAGAGAGAAGGGAGGATGACGTCACCCTCTGGTCTTCCCCTTAATGACTCGTTTCGGTTCAAAGCTCGATCGATAACAGTACCTTGGAGGCTGCCTCGACCCCTCTCCCCTCTCCCCTCCTCTCTCCCATAACTTCCCCTCTCTTCTCCCCTTCTCTCTCTCCCCCCCAATCTGTGCGCTTCTCCCCTTTCTCTCTCACCAGTTCCCCTCCTTCCTCCCTCCCTCCCTCATTGCCTCTCTACAGTCGCCTCTCCTTCCTCCATGATGTAATCTTGCTTCCCTTCCTTCCCTTCACTTTCTCCCCTTGTCCCTTCCAAACTCTCTGCCTTCCCCCCCTTACCTCCTCCTTATCTCCTCTCCTCCTTCCCCCCTCACTTCCCCTTCTCTTCCTCCCCCCTCACCCCCCCCTCATCCATATTATTCCTCCTTGTCTTCTTGTTTTTCCCTTATTCTGTTTTATTTATGCTACTTCTCCTCTCTCCCCTTCCTCACCTATCCTTCCATCCTCCCTTTCTCTCCCACCCCTCCCTGCCGCGTCTCTCTCTCTCTCTCTCTCTCTCTCTCTCTCTCTCTCTCTCTCTCTCTCTCTCTCTCTCTCTCTCTCTCTCTCTCTCTCTCTCTGAATTTCTATGAGTCTCCAAGTCTTGTTTGAATTAGTCACCTGTGTGTGTGTGTGTGTGTGTGTGTGTGTGTGTGTGTGTGTGTGTGTGTGTGTGTGTGTGTGTGTGTGTGTGTGTGCTTCAGGTTCTGTGCAGGTTACAAAGACGCCTTTCTAGCACATTGCATTAGTAAGTACATCCTTGGAACGGGTGTGTGTGTGTGTGTGTGTGTGTGTGTGTGTGTGTGTGTGTGTGTGTGGGGAAAGTTCCATGTGTCATCCGGTAACAGCACATCAAGGTAACCGTCCCCTCCACCTGCACACCTTTACCTGAGCCGTGTTTGCACCTTTTATTACCCCTCCCTCCCTCCCTATCCTTGTGTGCCATCCCCCACCCACCCTCCTCTCCCTCCTATCTGATTAGACAGTGACAAAAATAACAACTTTTCCTCTCTAAAAACCCCCCAAAAAAGCATCATGAAAATATACTCCCAACCCCTGCAACGAAAAAATCTTTAAACTACACTTGTTGGGGGTAAGACCACAGCTATTCCTTATTGGCTGATCTACCCTTGACGTCATATGCTGAGATATAATATACATCCTTCCATTAGTCGGCCGGGCGATGACGTGTCGTACCTGGGAACAATCTTCACGCTCATTGGCCGCCGCTGGTCTGACGTCAGGCACCTAGATGGCATCGAGCGCCCCATTGGTGGAGGCATAATGACGTCACCACCAGGGGATAGGCTGGCTGCGAGAGGCGCCTCTTTGCACTGATGGCGCTCACCTTTAAAGCCACGCCCATTATACACTAAATAGAATTATCCAGTGGGTGATGCTGTTGTTGCAGTGTTGATGTGTGACGCCTGGACCACATCACGCTGCTACAGAGAGAGAGAGAGAGAGAGAGAGAGAGAGAGAGAGAGAGAGAGAGAGAGAGAGAGAGAGAGAGAGAGAGAGAGAGAGAGAGAGAGACTGACTGACTGATCAACTGGCTCAAGGAAGAAAGGCATTCATATATTCATCTTTGCAATGCATTACTTTTTTCTTATTTTAATGAAAGCAGTAAAACTTCACCTAAGAACATTAATTATCTCTCTCACACACTCTCTCTCTCTCTCTCTCTCTCTCTCTCTCTCTCTCTCTCTCTCTCTCTCTCTCTCTCTCTCTCTCTCTCTCTCTCTCTCTCTCAGTAGTCTATAAAAACATTAACCCGCCAATTAAATACTCAGAGAGAGTCTTTTTGTATACTTTTTAAGGGAAGTTTTTCAGCAGTGTTTATGTTGATTTGGAGTCAATTATGCATGTTGCTGTCATAGAGATAGAGAGAGAGAGAGAGAGAGAGAGAGAGAGAGAGAGAGAGAGAGAGAGAGAGAGAGAGAGAGAGAGAGAGAGAGAGAGAGAGAGAGAGAGAGCTTGCTGGACTGTTGAGAGCTTGGGTGAATAGAGTTGAGGAGGGAAAGAGGTAAGAGTCGTGGGGTCGGAGAGAGGCTGGAAGGACTGGAGGAAAAACAAGAAAATGAAATGAAATATACAAGTCAAGAGAAAAAGGAAAGTATATAAAGAGACAGAGAGAGAGAGAGAGAGAGAGAGAGAGAGAGAGAGAGAGAGAGAGAGAGAGAGAGAGAGAGAGAGAGAGAGAGAGAGAGAGAGAGAGAGAGAGAGAGAGAATAACAAAGAAAAGAGACTAAAAACGACTAAAGCTAAGAATAAGAACACACACTAAGGTTATGTATGTTGATGACGTTCTGATGTGGTGATGGTGATGGTGGTGATGGTGGTGATGGTGGTGGTGTGGTGGTGGTGGTGGTGGTGGTGGTGGTGGTGGTGGTGGTGGTGGCGGTGAGTGTTGGCGTGGAAGTAGAGCATCTCAACACACTCGCCTCAGGGTATGAATGTGCATCAACGCGGCTGGAAGAGGCGAGAAAAAATTATTATGGACTAAGAGGAGAAGGAGGAGGAGCAGGAGTAGAAGCACAAGAGGAAGAGGAGGAGGAGCAGGAGGAGGAGCACAAGAGGAAGAGGAAGAGTAGGATGAGAATTACATATGTTTACTTATTAACAGACTTGTTGGTCTATAACGAGACTATCTGTTCAACTAAGCAGAACTACTTGTGAGAGAAAAGAATAGAATAGACCATTTCCTATTTTCTGTTCTCCGCCCACCTATCCCTCCGGCAGCGTGATGGCGGGAAAACACAAACGCACGGGAATTTTGGTCGAAAGAGTGAAAATAAAGGAGATACTATACTAGCTAACCGGTGGCACTGGAGGGCAGTAATTTTCATATGATAATCCAGTGCTGTTGCCACACCTCTCATCTATAAAAAATAAAAGTAAAGCAAGTTATTAACCTTGCACATACCAATATCATATTATTGGATAGAAACACACCACACAGAGCCAAGGGTCCGGACATGTCTGCCTGCCCTTAACTCATGCCAAGGACTGTCATCACTTCTATCCGTGATTATTACAAAGGATACGCGACCACCACTGAAGGATTCCTTGAGTGAAGACTCGAATTTCCCGTTAACCGTCAGACACTAGTCATCGTTCAGGTACCTCACTAACTCTTCAGGAGGAGGAGGAGATGAAGACGAAGAAGAAAAATGAATGAATGAAAAATAGAAAAGAAAGAAAATTGAGAAATCCGTGAGGTATAATTCTTATCTTACTTATCTAATTCATCTTTTGGCAGCAAACACTTTCTTTGGGGTTGGTGATCATGTCATGATAATGAAATTATAATGCATTGTCTTCCATTTATGATAATAATGATAATAATAAGAAGAATTATAATACTAATGACAAAAATGATAATCAATATGATGATAATTATAATAATAATAATTATTATTATTATTATTATTATTATTATTATTATCATCATCATTTGAATATATTTTGTTATTGTTGTTATTCATATTTATATGATTATTGTTATTGTTATTGTTGCCTTCATTATCATAAATGTAAGCAAATGTGTTTCTATTATATTATTACGAATCAGGTTTCTTTCCCTTCCCTTTCTCTTCCCTTACTTATCCTATGTACTTCAAAACCCACACCCACACCCACACCCACACCCACACCCACACCCACACCCACACCCACACCCACACCCACACCCACACCCACACCCACATGCTGTCACCCATACGTCAGCCCAATCAGGTGCTCACAAGTACACTTTTATGTTATTGTACGTCACTCCTGCTTATCCTGAAACAATGTGTGAACTTAATAAGATGGAAATAGATAAACAATATATAGGTGATTAAAAGTAGTTACTAGAGATAAACGAGTAGAAAAATTATAAAGTAGGTCAGTAAAGGAATATAAGATGATACAAATTGAATATAATGGAGATGTAAATAAGGCAACTAACTATAAAAGAAATTAATAAAAGGATTTTGAATATAACAAAATAAATCATAACATTTCTTTGCCTCCGAAAACAACTCATCAGGAATAATTACCCACCTGTTGTACTTTGCTACAAAAAAAAAAAAAAGAGAAAAAAAAAAGAGTTGCATCAATTACCTGTTGAATTTTTTTTCTTCTTCCTATTTCATATAGAAGAAACAAAATGCACTGTGGTACATGATGCGTTGCCTTGTCTGGTCCCCCTTGCATGTAAGCTGCATTAATAAACAAGCAACAGGGAGGGTGAGTCTCAAAAACACAGCCAGCCTTTACATACCCAAGAGCGATGTGATCTTGACTGACGCCTAGCAAGTCAGTGGCCAACCTTCGAGGGACGTGCGATGAGGTTTTGTGGCCCAGCGGGAAGGGAAGAGAAGGGGGAAAAAGAGAGAGAGAGAGAGAGAGAGAGAGAGAGAGAGAGAGAGAGAGAGAGAGAGAGAGAGAGAGAGAGAGAGAGAGAGTGTGAGTGTGAGTGTGAGTGTGAGTGTGTGAGTGTGTGTGTGTGTGTGTGTGTGTAAAAGCAAAACTGTGTGTGTTAGAGAAGGGGACAGCGTGAGGGGAGGGAGGCAGCGGGCAGCAGTGTGTTTCCAGGAGATAAGGTCAGCCTTCAACGCCCTCCCGAGCATCTTAACTTTTATGCGCGGCTGCCGGAGCGGAGTGGAGCATAAAGCATCATACTCTCCCTTGGCCAGACATGCGTAAGCGGGGCCAAGCATAACACTGGTCGTTGTTGCCAGAAGAGACCCGTGTTACTACGTCCTCGAATACGATGCAAGTGCCACTAGGGCGACGAATGACTCACTCTCCCTTATGAAACTAGGAAGGAATTGGCGGAGAAGCGGTGAAACATGCCTTTTGGGGGGCGGGTCGAAAGGCTCTTAAAAGGGACGGTTTCAGACGTGCATGTCTCTCCCCACCACCACCACCACCACCACCACCACCACCACCACCACCACCACCACCACCACCACCACCATCTCTGAGGCAGGTGTCCAGCATTCGGTACTCGGCTGTAAAAAGAGTGAGCAAAAAATGTTGAAGTGGATGGCACATGTTGCTGTGAATTAATGTATGCAAGCGGTGGTGGGCCACAACAAACATGTCCTTATGTGGCAAGATAAATGGTTTGTCTTTTTTTTTTTTTTTTGGGTATAGAGTGAGTGGGCGGTTGTGGTTGTGGCTGGACGGACTTTTGATGGGAAAACATTTGAATTCTGTTCTGTGTGTGTGTGTGTGTGTGTGTGTGTGTGTGTGTGTGTGTGTGTGTGTGTGTGTGTGTGTGTGTGTGGAGACAGTGTACATAGGAATTTACAATGGGGTGCAGTCTGGCAGGCTTGAGGCTTTATGTAGTGCAGGAAGGTGGTTGCCAGGCGAGGGGCGGCGAGCTAGTAGGAGAAATGACACTCACTGGCTAGACACAAGGCTGAGGCGGCCTGGTGAGGGGAGTGTGGAAGGAGAGAGAGAGGGGGAAAGAGGGAGGGAGTGAAAAGAGAGATATATAGGAGAATGGGAAGGGATTGAGGGGACGTGATGGTGTGAGGGAGGGAGTGAAGGCAGGTGATGGGTGGCGCTGTAATGGTCGAGGGTAAGTCGTAACTACCTCATCATGATGCGTAAGGCGGAGGCTGTGGAGGTGTTGGAATGCATGTTAAACACCTTGAAACACCATGGATTGAATTAGATTGGCGTGGATCTATTTCGTTCTGTTGTTTATATATGTTACAGTTAAAACACGAAATTAGTCAAAACTGGTTTAAACTAGTCAGAACCAGAAGTTACATTTATTGTACTTAACAATTAGTATTACCAAGGCAGAACTAGTTGCACCAAAGGAGGCTGGCTAAAACACCAACTTAAGGACGGGAATGATTGTATACCTAGTTTTATCTGAACACTTCACTCAAAACTGGTTTCATCAGCTGCTTTGTCTGAGAGAACTATGTGTTCTAGTATTTACCTGGCAGACACCTCACTGAAAACTAGGTGCTATACCAGTTACTGTGTGACACACTTTACTAACCTAACTAAATTTAAATATTTTTGTCTATTTTTACCTCTGTTCACTGTGGTGATTTGTTACATTTAGTTTTGACATACAGAGCTGTTGTTGAAAGTAGTTTTGACTAAAACGTTCAGCTAAACTAGGTGTAACCTTTTTAATCTTGACATTGCAGGTGCAAATAGTTATGTCTAGGTAATACTAGTTATACACTAGTGCATCGGTTCTGACTAGTTGAAACCAGTTCTGACTAATTTCTGGTTTTAACTGTAACATATACATGAATGCCAATTAACATGTGCGGGAAATGGATGAATGCTGAAAAAAATTTAAATATTGATATATCGAGGAATGAATTTAGACTTTGGACTGTAATTACCTTCACTTATAATTATTGTAAGGTAGTAAATATAATTGAAATGGTGCTCTCCATATGCTCTCATCAAGTCCTTTGTGCATTTATTTTTTGTTTGAAAGGCTATTTTATATTTTAGATTTGTTCATAGATTTATTATGCCTGCTCGTCCTCGTCTACGTCCCCCTCCTCCTCCAAACCCTTCTCTTCCTCTTCCTTTCCTCCTCCTCCTCCTCCTACTACTACTACTACTACTACTACTACTACTACTACTACTACTACTACTACTACTACTACTACTACTACTACTACTACTTATTTTACATCACTTGCTACTACTTCTATTACTTCATTATTGTAGTAAGAGCAACAGTAACAACAAGAACAACAGCATTAATAATGATGATGATAGTAACAATGATAATAATGATAATAGTAATAATAATGATTTTAATAATAATAATAATAATAATAATAATAATAATAATAATAATAATAATAATAATAGTAATAATACTAACAATAATAATAATGATTAGGATGCTGCTACTACTACTACTACTACTACTACTAATAATAATAATAATATAATAATAATAATATAATAATAATAATAATGATAATAAAAAAAAATAATAACAATAACAATAATGATAATAATAGTAAAATCAAATATAATAATAATAATAATAATAATAATAATAATAATAATAATAATAATAGCAATAATGATACTAATGATGATAATAATAATAATAATAATAATAATAATAATAATAATAATAATAATAATGATTCTAATAATTATAATATTAATTATAATAATAATGACAAGAAAAAACATTGTTTAGCCCCACAGGTAATGCTTTCATCTCCTGACAGATAATCAAGTAAATATTTCTTGCTCACATTAAAAATTTACTCTTAATTTCTACTTGTATTTCCTATTTAGCAACATACTCACTTGTGTCGCTGATATCCTACTATCTATCCTCCCTCTCTCCCTCCCTCCTTCTCTCCCTCATCCCTGTTGTCTTCCTTACTCTACCGCCTCTCTCTACCCTCCTCCACCCTCTTGCCTCTACAAACAATATCAACAACAACAACAACAACAACAACAACAACCACAAATAGCATCGTGACAGCATGTGGATTAAATAGGATTCCAAGTTTTAATTCCCACGTCGGGCACCAGGAAAAGAGAGAGAGAGAGAGAGAGAGAGAGAGAGAGAGAGAGAGAGAGAGAGAGAGAGAGAGAGAGAGAGAGAGAGAGAGAGAGAGAGAGAGAGAGAGAGAGAGAGAAAGCTGTAAGACCCTGTATATATTTCCAGCTCCTACTTCGTTAAATATTTTCGTTTTTTTTTCCCCTCATCAACACAGCGGAAGCCTGAGTAAGAGATGGATATTATGTGTTGTAATTATCTACACAAACACACACTTTCTCTCTCTCTCTCTTACCTCTCTCTCTCTCTCTCTCTCTCTCTCTCTCTCTCTCTCTCTCTCTCTCTCTCTCTCTCTCTCTCATCCTGCCCGTGATTTTCCAGGTGGTGGGCTCAATTCCTCACCCAAAAGATTTTTTTCCCCTTTTCATAACGTTCTGAAGCAGATTTCTCTCTTCTTCCTCCTGTCACCTAGCCATCATCCCCCTTCCTTCCCCACGCCCTTCCCTTCGCCCTTCCCTGCCTCATATCTGTCATCATTACCAGACTCATATTACCTTATCCATCTTAGGACCTTCTGCTATCCATTGTTCCCTTTTTACCTCCCATCGGCAGCACCTTGATTGATAAAGGAGAGGATGTGACTGTCGCAGGAGAATCTTTGGTTTTGCTTGTGTTAGTGTTGTTAGTGATGGTGGTGGTGCTGAGCTTATGGTGGAAAGGTGGAAGGAAGGATGGATGGAAGGATGGAAGGAAGGAAGGAAAGTAGGAAGGAAGGAAGGAAGGAAGGGAAGGGAAGGATGAAGGGTGAGGCTAGTTGAGACAGTGAGTGGGTTCTGTCTGGTGTTTTGTTAGTGTGTAAGTGAGTTTGACAGTTTATTATTTGGTAACTTTGTTAGATGGCCAGACAAAGAAGCTGTTATTTATTTTCCTTCCTTCGCTCATTCGGTTTTTATTCGGTCAGTCAGTGGATCAGTGAGTCAGTCAACCACCCACCCACCCAGTCAGTCAGTCAGTCAGTTTAGTGTCAGTTCAGTCAGTCACATAGATAGAGTGAGTGAGTTAGTTTGTTAATGAGAAAGTTAGTTGATCGTTCTCTTTCTGCAATCATATCTTACTGCTGATTGTTGATAATTGTTGCTTTTATTATTGTTGTTACTGTAGTTATTGATGATGTAATCTTTATTGTTATTATTATTACTATTATTATTATTATTATTATCATTATTAACTACTACTACTACTACTACTACTACTACTACTACTACTACTACTACTACTACTACTACTCTGGCCATTGTGTTGATGATTGATGCGTTGTGTGTGTGTGTCTGTGTCTGTTTGGAGGGTGATTGATGGTGCCCCAGTGATGCCTCGGTCACTCGTGCACGTCAAGGTCGAGACCATTCATTATGATGCTCTGCCTTACCACTGTTGATTTGGAGCATCTCTCTTCACACACCACACACACACACACACACACACACACACACACACACACACACACACACACACACACACACACACACACACACACACACACACACACACACACACATTTATTTTTTTTCCCTTTATCTCTTTCTCTCATTTTCTCCTTTGTCTGTCTCACCCTCCGTTTCCGCCGCATTCTTGACACCTTTGCTCGTTACGGCTGCCTTCCTTTCACACACTCCTTCATCCCCTCACTCCACTCCACCCTTCGGCCTTCCACATCACCCCTTCCTCTCTGCACTTCCTTTCCCAACTCTCATTACCCAGAGGCGCCGTGTCGACAAAGCTATTTGATCAAGAGGAAACAAAGGCGGAAATGGGTTCCAAAACAGTTTCTCTTTGCCGCTGCAAAATTCCGAAATTGTTTCACATTATTTCGGGGCAGCTCTTTCACGGGGGCGGCAGAGCGTCTGTGTGTTCCTACCCCGACAGCCGCATATTATTTCCTGCCGCTGAAAAGGTCGCATTATTTACTCCGTGCGCTGCTTCACTCCGTCAGCCAAGTATTGGAAAGCAAGTCGTGTGCAGTATTGACGTGCCTGGCAAGTTGCTGCTGCCGTACGTCCGACGTGCTGCTTCGTACTGGGGGCACGACCACCACGGGGGCGGCAGCCTGAGTAGAGGGAGGAGGGCAGGCTAGTGATCGTAAAGTTAGAGCGAAGGAGTGTGAGGATGCTTCTGAGAGAGAGAGAGAGAGAGAGAGAGAGAGAGAGAGAGAGAGAGAGAGAGAGAGAGAGAGAGAGAGAGAGAGAGAGAGAGAGAGAGAGAGAGAGAGAGTTGGGGGATGTTCCAGGGGGTATGCGTGCCTGGAACACGTGATATCAGCTTTCTGTGCCTTGCCGTTAATCTCCTGGTAACCCGAAGCTCACCGGGCTACAATCACTCCCCGAGCCGCCGCACCACACGGCCGACGGTGATTAAATGCCGTGTTGCTGGTGCCGCCCCTCAGCCAGGCTCGCATGCAGGGGCGGTGAGGCGGTGGTAGTGAAGTGGTGAGGAGTGGGTGGTGGTGATGTTGTACCCTTGACGGTGGAGGAATGCTTTTTGATGCTAGTTGGGTTGGTGGGAATCTCTCTCTCTCTCTCTCTCTCTCTCTCTCTCTCTCTCCTC
>JAPQNM010000005.1:8306672-8314172 GCA_029783475.1 Metacarcinus magister
ATTTATCTTGTGTATTGTGGCGAGATGAATTGATTTTGACACATTGCTTTTATATATGACAACTCTCTCTCTCTCTCTCTCTCTCTCTCTCTCTCTCTCTCTCTCTCTCTCTCTCTCTCCTCTCTCTCTCTCTCTCCTCTCTCTCTCTCTCTCTCTCCTCTCTCTTCTCTCTCCTCTTCTCTCTCTCTCCTCTCTCTCACCCCCCTCTCCACCCACCACACCACACAACACACACACACACACACACACACACACACACACCACACACACACACATACACAAATCAGCAAGTGTTAGTGATGTATATATTTTTTTTTCTCTTCATATAGACGATCACAAGAATATAAAACAAAACAATAGTGTGTCATGTGACGTTACTATTTTTTCCTTTGTTGTTGTTGTTGTTGTTGTTGTTGTTGTTGTTGTTGTTGTTGTTGTTGTTGTTGTTGTTGTTGTTATAGAGTACAGGTGTTTATGGAGCGTGTCCGTGAATTTTTTTTTTTTTTTTTCTCTCTCCACCTCTACTACGTCAATAGCTTGTAAAAGTTGGGATACTCGTGATGAACGCGCACACACACACACACACACACACACACACACACACACACACACACACACACACACACACACACACACACACACACACACACACACACACACACACACACACACACACACACATACACACAGAGCGAGAGAGAGAGAGAGAGAGAGAGAGAGAGAGAGAGAGAGAGAGAGAGAGAGAGAGAGAGAGAGAGAGAGAGAGAGAGAGAGACAAAAAAAATAGAGACAGACGGGCAGGTAGACAGACAAAAAACGAGGAAAAAACAAAAAAATAAACAAACAGATAGAAATACAACCACCCTTAACAGACAATAACATCATAAAAAAACACATATAAAAAATAACATTCCAAATAACAAAATAACAGACACAGAGAAAAGAAAGAAAAAAATATATAAAAAAAAAAACATCACCACCACGACTAAGAACAGAGAGAGAAATAAGACAAAAACAACCCACTAAATAAGACTCAATGCAGTACAAGGGATGCTGGGTAACGACAAATTTTTCTTGCCGACACTCAACAGAACTTACTACTGAGACGAATGTGAAGTGCCAGAATGAACACAGTAAGGTACGGAGACATACTACCGACTCTTATTGTGAAGGGAAAGAGGGAGCTGCAGGAGTGAATGTGAGAATGTAACTGCACAGGGAGAAGAAGGGGATGGAAGAGGGGGAATTAGAAGAGAAGAGGAGAGAGAGAGAGAGAGAGAGAGAGAGAGGAGAGAGAGAGAGAGAGAGAGAGAGAGAGAGAGAGAAGAGAGAGAGAGAGAGAGAGAGAGAGAGAGAGAGAGAGAGAGAATATGGCTCTTTTCCCTCTTTCAACCTGGTCATAAAATAGTCAAAATATCCCACTGAAACGACACCAATAAAGTACCACACACACACACACACACACACACACACACACACACACACACACACACACACACAACACACACACACACACACACACACACACACACACACACACACTCACTGACACTCCTGCAGTACCACCACGTGTGTCACCGAGTGTGGGCGGACAAGACATTCCCAACACAAAGGAACCAAACGGGCCTGTTGGTATTGCTTCTGTTCAAATCAAGTCTTGTCATGATATTTGTTCTGTGTAATGAACTTGGAGTCAACACGCCTACGTCACGATAAAGCGCCTCCCTCCTTCTCCCAAGTGGGCCAGTGTGTGAGAGTGTGTGTGGGAGTGAGTGTGAATGGGTTGGGGTTGAAAGTGACGTGGTAGTGAGGGTGATGAAGTGTGATGTGGTAAGGTATAAGGGTGATAGTGAGGAAAGTGGATGGGGTAAAAGGGTGTAGGGTAAGGTGTAACTGGAGTGGGGAGAAATGGTGTTGAGGGGGAGGAAGGTAATGAAGAAAAAGAAGGGGAGAAGAGGTGTTAGGGTGGCAGGGTGATGTAGAGAGTGGCGAGGGTGTCACTGGAATGCAGAGGGTGATAGTGAAGAAGAGAAATGCGACCAGGGGTGTTGGGGTGCCGGGCAAGATAAAATGTAGAGTACGAGAGGAGTAAAGGTGCAGCTTCCTTGCCCCTTTTTGACCTGGAATGGCTGCTAATACATTGCTGACCACGCCATCTCGTCCCCTTCTCCCTCCTCTACATAGTTGGAAGGGATAATAGTTTTTTCCTGTATTAAAGGTAGCGTAGGATAAGGAAATGATGTCCACCTAGAATGACGTGTAGTAACCTCCTCACTTGAGTCCTTCCTCCCATTAGTACTTAGGGTGGCAGAGGCTTGTGTGTGTGTGTGTGTGTGTGTGTGTGTGTGTTGGTAAAGGATAAGACTAACCGTTATAAACAATACATCACTTGCTTTCCCGCTCAAAATTAAAAAAAACTTCACTCGTGCAGTTTCTCTCCCTGTATCGAGATGGGACGGGAGTAAGGGGATTGGTGTGGTGTGGGGTTGGGGTGGTGGGGGTTTTATTTTTTACGGAGCTCAAGAAAATATGGCCCTTTGTTGAGTCACGTCAGAGGGCCTCTCGTCCCCCTCGTGATCTCAGGCGATAACACATCAGCAGAGGAAGCGAATTACTTGCTTATCGTCCCACAAAAATTATATGTTGAAAATATTACCTCCCTCTCTCTCTCTCTCTCTCTCTCTCTCTCTCTCTCTCTCTCTCTCTCTCTCTCTCTCTCTCTCTCTCTCTCTCTCTCTCTCTCTCTCTCTCTCTCTCTCTCTCTCTCTCTCTCTCTCTCTCTCTCTCTCTCTCTCTCTCTCTCGTCTACGTCCATGGGTTTGAGTGGGGGCATAGCACGGCAGTCATTGTTGGCAGGTGAATCTAATTTTGTATGGTAAATAAGTGTCCCGCGGCTCACCAAGCATCACGTCTCCAGGTTATTTACATACCTGCCGCCGCGTCAACTAATGGGTCGCCGCCACACCTGATCCTGTATATTAACACTTGGCAATTGCTGGGAACAAAATTTTTAATATGTGAAATCCACGCAGCGTGCTTGCTAAAGAATTCGAAAAAAACTGGTGAGTCGTATTTTTTTTTTCTAACATTCAATATTTATAACGTACATACACACGGTAAAAAGTTGTAAATAAAATGGTAAGTGAAAATTTGGGTTTTGGAAAAGTAAACTAAAAAGTAACCATCAAAAATTAAAGTTTAACCTGATACTTTCATCTTAAAAATGTTCACGTCAATGATAAGTTAGGAGGAGGTTCAGTCGGTACTTGAATCAGTAAACAAGAAAAGAGACGAACAGTTTATATAACGTTTAAATTGTTATAAAGAAAAAGGCCAGTAATGTATGCGTAAAGTACCTCCATGTAGAAAGTATGCGCGTGTACTTTTATAAGGTAGTAGCTGCAGAAGGCTGTAAAATATAGTTGAGGTGAATGAATAAGTAAGTATAAGAGTGCATCATGTACTTAGTGGCTTATAAGAAAAAAGCAAAATAGTTACATACAAACATATACAGTATTTGTCGAGTAATTTGAAGAAAAAAAATTACACGTATATAATTTATAATAACTTTTGAGATCTTACAAAACCAAACGATACACAGAAATAAGAATAATTTTAATATCACACGTTACTTAGGCAGAGTTAGGTTAGGTTAGGTTAGGTTAGCCACCATCACCACTGACACATGCCCAGGACAGGCAAGGACTACTTACTGCACCGGGGGAACTTATAAATACGACACCGGTGCCTCGTTCGGGTCAATATAGTGCGAGTATGGTGTCATTGTATTAGTGGCGTCATTGGCAGCATATATAGAGGAGCAGGACGCCCTAATTGGTGGTGGTGGGCCTCTCTCTAATCGCTGTTTAATCCACACTCCATTCTGGGCAGTGTGCAGTGTTGGGCTGTAATGTAAGGCCGCGGGTGTTTGGCCAGCGGGGTCGAGGTGGTGGTGTTGCTCCGGTATTGGGGAAGGGCGGGGGTGGGGGGACTGTTAGTGCTGCTTGTGTGAGATAGTGGTTGTGATTGTTATGGTGGTGGTGGTGGTTGTGATGGTGGTGGTGAAGTCTAGTATGTTATTGTTCGTAGATTTTGTGTGATTTTGTTCTTGTGGTCGTGTGTGTTATTGTGTTGTTGTTGTTGTTGTTGATGGAGGTATTTTTGGTGTTGTTAGGGTAGTGTTTTGTTTTACTCTCTCTCTCTCTCTCTCTCTCTCTCTCTCTCTCTCTCTCTCTCTCTCTCTCTCTCTCTCTCTCTCTCTCTCTCTCTCTCTCTCTCTCTCTCTCTCTCTCATTCTCTCGCAGAAGAGGAAAGATAAAACTTCATCAGGAAGCAACAAAACATAACAGGATGAGGACACACACACACACACACACACACACACACACACACACACACACACACACACACACACACACACACACACACACACAAACACACACACACACCACTAAAAATAACACTTTGCAACATACAGCAATAACACACACCAAAAAACACTTCATATATAGAAAGCAACACAATTATAACTCACAACGCAAGACAACGCAACACAACACAGTACAACACAACACAACACAACACAACACAACACAACACACTACAACACAACACAACACACTACAACACACTACAACACAACACACCACAGCACACCACGCACACAAACCCACAATCAACACATACGTTTAGAGATATGCTCGAACTGGAAACACACTCAACACTTGCAACACAACACAACACAACACAACACAACGCAACACATAACACACACAAAACGAATAGTAATGATAAAAAAAACACCTACACCCACAATTTAATGAAAGAGAACACACAGGGTACACACAGCACACGGCAATCCATAAGGAGGTGTTGCAAAAATAAGGAGATTAATTGCAACACACTAGACTGAAGAAACACAGTAACTTATGCCTCCAAATAAGCTATATATCGCCATGTCTTTTTTTCTCTCTCTCTCTCTCTCTCTCTCTCTCTCTCTCTCTCTCTCTCTCTCTCTCTCTCTCTCTCTCTCTCTCTCTCTCTCTCTCTCTCTCTTCCTTCACTTTCCTCTAACTTTCTTTCTCATATTTCCCTCCTACTCTTTTCTCTATCCAATATATTTTCCTTTCTTTTTCTCTTTCTTTCATTTTCTGTGCTGGTTGTCTCACTTTTTTCTCATTTTCTTTTATCTTTTCTTCCTGACCTACTACTTCCTTCGTTTTTCTCTGATCTTTAATCTTATTTTTCCTCCTCTTCCTCCTCCTTCTCTTCCTCCTCCTGTTTCCTCCTCCTTCTCCTTCTCTCTTCTTCGTCTCTCCCTCTACCCTTACTCATATCACCCTCATAATCTTCCCTACCTGCTCCTCCTGTGTCCCTTCTCTTTCCCTCCCTTGCCATACCCTACCTTCATATGCATCCTCCTTTCCTTCCTCCACCCTGTCTCTCTCTTCCTCCCTCCCTCTAGTCCCTCCCCGATCAAGAGGCGTCTCTTGTCCAACACCACAGAACACGACACACCAAACACCACACCTCTCACACCCTCTCACAGCCTTCTCCTGCTCCCCCCCGCCAACCCACGGCCTTACTCTCGTCCCAAGCCCCCCGTGCCTGTGTCCCTCGCCTCCTATCCATCACAGCAGAACGAAAGAAAAACAAAGAAAGCGTGAATAACGAGAGCCCGTGGAAAGGGTCACAGAACAGGGTGTGGAAGGATAGGACAAATAAACAAAGCAATGCCAGATGAACACTTAAAAACGAAAGGTATGGAGAAGGATGATAGCTGTGTGAGGAAGACGTGCCAGCGTGTAATAACGTGGCTATACCTCAGGGAAAGGGAAGAACGAGAACAGGAGGAGAAGGAGGAGATAAAAGGGGAAAGAGAAGAAGACTCCACCTCCGTCATGAGCCGAGAGGAAACAAAGGCATAAAAAGGAGACTTAATGAATGTCGAACAAAGACCGAGAAGAAGCTAATTTTGCCAGCCAAGTCCCACAACAAGGAGAGAAAATGGAGCAGTTAGAAGGAGTAAAGAGCACCACCACCAACATCTCACCATAATAACCATTTAGACACTAATGGCCTGAAACGGTGCGCGGCTGGCAGCGGTGATGGCAGCAGCGGCTAGGGAAATGAGGACGGCTGGCTGTTTGGCGGCTGAAAAATATGATGAGGGGCGATGCATTCATTAATAGAAAGGGTAAAAGGAGGAAAGAAGAAAAGTAGATACTGTATATTCTCTCTCTCTCTCTCTCTCTCTCTCTCTCTCTCTCTCTCTCTCTCTCTCTCTCTCTCTCTCTCTCTCTCTCTCTCTCTCTCTCTCACTCTCTCTCTTTCTCTTTGTGTAAGGTGTGCCAAAAGAAAATAAAAACATTCCCAACCAAGAAAATAGATCCTCGAACTTGAAAATTGCTAATCAACCCGGAACACAGAGGCGAAAAGTTTGGGTGAGAGTGATTACTAAGACGGTGGACAGAGGGAGGACAGGGAGAGAAAAGGGGAAGGGAGTAGTAACCTAGAGGGTGGAGGGAAGTACAGGAAGAGGGGGTAGGTAGGTAGGTGTAGGTGTTAGAGAGGGAAGGAAGGAAGGAGGGAGGGAGAGAGGGAGTGAGATGCCCAGTGTTCCAGGAGAGGAAAAGAAAAAGAAATGGAAGGGAGGAGATTTAAGAGAAGGACCGGTGACAGGGCGAGGAGGACTCACTGATGCAAAAACTGGGAAAGAATGGTTAAGACACACACACACACACACACACACACACACACACACACACACACACACACACACACACACACACACACACACACACACACACACACACACAAGTAACAGTAACACAAGAAAGAAAAAAACAAGAGGGAAAGTGATATTTAATTTTTGCATTAGCTTTAAAACCATTTCCAATTTTTTTTCTATCCAACATAACGTTTCATGATCCGCAGAGTTTGCCTTCACAATATATACTCATTGACTTCCAGGTGGAGTGACGATTGTGTTATAACCATTCGTAAAAATATTTCAAACGACGTATATTACTTATGTGTTAAACGCCATTGGCTCTCTTTATACCTGAAAATTCAATACGTGCAGAAAGGTTAAAGTAAGGGAAGAATGATTTCGTCTAAATAATTCTCTATGAGTTTATTTTTTCCGTAATGGAGATGAATATGAAGTTATGATAGTGTGCAGCCGTGGATTAGAGAGTGTGTGTGTGTGTGAGAGCGTGTGTGTAGCGGAGGCAAAGGAAGGAATGTGTGGCGTGCACTCTCGCCTCGCACACAAGAAAAATATAATGAAAAAGAAAGAAAGAAAGAAAGAAATTGTAATATAACCACGACCAACACCGAAAAGAAGAACAAGATGAAGAAGAAGAAGAAGAAAAAGAAAAAGAAGATGTGAATAGAAAATAAAGAACAAGGCCACCTACTCCTACAACAAAGAGAAGACAAGGAAGCAGCGGTGTAACTATGAGGAGCCTAAAGGGACGAGATCCTCCACCCCCACCA
>JAPQNM010000005.1:8319172-8321672 GCA_029783475.1 Metacarcinus magister
ATTTTTCTCTAGTGTCTGTGTGTGTGTGTGTGTGTGTGTGTGTGTGTGTGTGTGTGTGTGTGTGTGTGTGTGTGTGTGTGTGTGTGTGTGTGTGTGTAATTTGCTTTTGATACAACAAATATACGTATCTTTCCAACACCTTTTCCTTCCCTTCAAACCTGTAGCCACACCAGGTTTTTTTAGTGTGTTGAAAAAGTGTTGCCATGCGTTGACTGAATCCCTCTGTGGTGCTCCTTTTAGCTGGCAATGCTGACACAGGGCGGGCAGACAACAGGCAACGGTGTGGGGGAGGGTGGGAAAAAAGGAATGTAGGGAGGATAAACAAAAGGCAGAGCGATGGAGAGGGAAGGAAACTGTCATTGGGAGTGGAAATAAGGAAGGATAGATAGAAAGAATAGGAACACTTTAATACAGAAAAAGTGAGGTATATAAGAGGAAAGGAAGGAAGATGGTAGGAAGGAGGAAGAGGAAATGGGACTGGAAGGAAAGGAGGATGGAAGAGAGTAGCTACCCGGTGGAGGGAAGGAAGATGGGGAGGGGAGTACTAGATGGAAAAAAAGAGAGAGAAAAAAAACTGGTATATGCAAGAAATGTAACCAACTTAGGAAAGGAGGAGGAAGAGATAATGTAACGAAAAAAAAAAAAAGGGGAGAATGTAAGAGTACGGGCCAAGTAGCAACGTCGTAACCCCAATGGACCTTCCTTAAATCTACCTACCTATGGGCGGGTCACGCGATGTCACAGCGACGCCCGTAAGTCATCCCCTGGAGCGGCACGTCATGTTTTATCGCCGGAGAGAAGGTCTTTTTTTTTTTTCCGGACTCAATCCCACCCACTTCCGCCTTCAGCTCACACACCCACCATTCCACCCAACCTTCCACTGGCACTTTCTCGCCCTCCACACCTCTCCTCTCCTCGCCACTCCCTTCCTCTCCGGCATAAAGGAAGGTGGAGAAAAAGAGAGGAGAAAGAGAGAACCGCGTCTTATCTTAAATGTTCCATAGGTCATTTGATCCTGTTATCAGCCTGGGTGCGTTTTTTAATCTTATATTTTAAAGGTAAAACTGGTGCTACTGCCGCTGGTGTTAAGTTAAGTTTATCATTCTCTTTCTCACTTTCTTTCTCTTTCTCTCTCTCTCTCTCTCTCTCTCTCTCTCTCTCTCTCTCTCTCTCTCTCTCTCTCTCTCTCACTACTACTACTCCTACTACTACTACTACTACTACTACTACTACTACTACTACTACTACTACTACTACTACTACTATTACTACTACTACTACCACTGCTACTACCATTACTATTATCACAGTTATCATCATTACGTTCCTATTCAACATTTTATATTTTCTTTTCACATTTCCTCCAGTTTTTATCCGTTCCTCTCGGCCAATTGCATCTTGTCCAACCAACCACAGAACAGAATCGACCTTCTTCTCTAGTTTCCTTCCCTCCTTTCCTCTGTTGCCTCTCTCTCTCTCTCTCTCCTTTCCTCCCTTTCCTCCACCCCTCCCAACACACTTCTTTCCGTCCATCTCTCTTTCTAGTCCTTTTTCTATCCATCCATCCATCCATTCCCTTCTTCCTTTTTCTTTTTCTTGCGTTCCACTCTCCCCTTTCTTCTGCTCTCTCTCTCACTCCTTTTTCTCATTCTCTTTATCCTCTATCCTTCCTTTTCCTTCCTTTACCTTACTTTTCTTCCTCCCTTCTCATTGTTTCCTCTCCCATAGTTACCTCCCTCCCTCCCTCCCTTTTCCCATCTCAACACCCTCATCCCTCCATCCCTTTCACCCTCACTAACTTTTTTACCTCCCCATCTTATCATCTTCGTCCCCACCACCACTCACCATCACCACCACCACCACCACCACAACCACACTATAACTTTCAATCTCTCCCTCCCTCCCTCGCTCCCTTCCCCCGCCTTCCCCCCTCCGTGACGCTCCCCTCAGCATTACCTTAATCCTTACAGTCATGAGGTGTTCCCAGCAAGACTCTTCGCTAGATAATCCTCATATGATGATCCTCATTATCATGTGTGCCGTCCCTGCTGCCTCGATTTTCTCTTCCCTTGATGGAGAGTTGCAAGGGTGATCCTCCTCCTCCTCCTCTTCCTCCTCCTCCCATCACCACCACCACCACCACCACTAACTCCACCTCTTCCTTCTTCCTCTCTTCTTCCTCCTCCTCCTCCTCGTTTCCCTCCTGCTACACTACCACCACCACCACCACCACAAGCGTCACATGCAAAACTTGAAAAATTGTGGGGAAAGTCATGATACCTTCCTCCTCCTCCTCCTCCTCCTCCTCCTCCTTCTCCTCCTCCTCCTCCTCCTCATTTTTATCTCCATAGTGAGGGTTCCGGAATGAGGGGAAGCACCACGATTATGTGCAGCTGCCGCGTCAGTAATGAGGAAGGAAAGGGGAGGCAGGTGGAATTTGCGTCCGTGTGCTGCTTTCTCTCTCTCTCTCTCTCTCTCTCTCTCTCTCTCTCTCTCTCTC
>JAPQNM010000005.1:8326672-8336672 GCA_029783475.1 Metacarcinus magister
CTCTCTTTCTTTCACACACCATTAGTTTTGATTTTCCTCCACTAATACAATCGCTCATTCTCCAGACCAGAAGCCATTATTAAACTGTTAACTTACGGGGCCAAGTGTGCTTTTAGTGGGAGAGAAAGACGCAGAGAGGAGGAGCGGAGATAAGAGAGGAGGAAGGCAAGGAAATGAGAGAAGGAAGGAGGAGGGAGGAGGGAGGTGAGGAATTAAGGACAGAAAGAGTGACCTGGGTGGACTGTAAGATGGATGCGAGGAGAAATAGGAAGGATGTAAGGAGGAAAAGTGTAGAGGGAATTGGTTTGATAATGATGATGGCATCTAAGAAGGGAGGGCAGGGAATTGCAGAGGTGAGAGAGAGAGAGAGAGAGAGAGAGAGAGAGAGAGAGAGAGAGAGAGAGAGAGAGAGAGAGAGAGAGAGAGAGAGAGAGAGAGAGAGAGAGAGAGAGAGTTTCCTTGATAATAAGAGCGTGAACGGAAAGAAGTGTTGAGAAGGAATTGCCTTAATAATGAGGAGGAGAGAAGCGGGAAGGGTCTAGAGGGAATGGCTTGGTAATGAGAAAGAGGGAGGAAGCTTAAAGAGGAAGGAGCGAAGAACCTCAAAGACTAAAATCTGATCCTCTTAATTGCGAGAGAAAAGTATAAGTGGAAGATTTGTACTTTACGCACGAAAAGCTTGTCATTATGTATGGATGTTAGTTTTCAACTACAGAATGTATACATGTAAGTAATATATGTACGTATATGTGGGTATTTTGTTACCGGAGAGAAAGAAACAGATTGAAAGAAAGAAAATACATGAGAATACATGAGAAGAACAGACACCAGAAGGCCTATTGGCATCTGCTGGACTACATACTACTACAAGTACACTAAGAGTTAGAGAATAGGATGGAACAGAACAAGGCTCTCTCCCCACCCTCCTCTCCCTCCGGTAATGTGCCGGCAGGAAAAATAGATAGAAAGGAACGCTATGTCCTTTGTAGAAAACATGGACATGGAAATTTTGTAGTAATACTATACTAGTATAAACTTCCATCCTAGTTGGGAGTAGCTATAATAACAGTAACAAATGTTGCCAATACACTTCTAATCTGATAAATAAGGACACAAGGTTAATTTTGTAGACATAAAAAAATTCATAGATGCTCATGTATCTTACTCTAAATCGGCAGTCAAATAATTTATGTAATGCCATAACTAGTTAACGCTCCAAGCCCGTATGCTCATATATAAAGGGAACTAGTGAATTTGACATATCCTAGTTCCCTTTGCCTAAGTTATTCACGGTATTTATCTTTCTGTCGCAGTGCTCCAAGGATGGTCTAGAAAGACACATACTTAAAGTAAACCTGTTTCTCGGAAATATTGATCTAATCTGGATTTGAAACTATCTATGGTTTTAGATACTGATGCTAGGAGTCTGTACCAATGGTCAACAACTCTAGCATTGAAGTATGACTTACGAGCAATTGTGTTATATCTTTGTACTTTTAATTGCATGCCGTTACCTCTCGTTACTGACGCATTATTTATCTCAAAAAGTACTTCTGGATTGATTTTATCGAATTCATTTAGAATTTTAAATAGAGAGAGGAAGAGAGAGTGCTGGGGACATGGACGGACATATAACACATTTGGTGTTCGTGAGTCATTACTTTACTCATAGTCTCTTTATGAGTGATGGTATAAGGTAACGTTACACTCAGGTAACATTTGACATTCATATATATCTGTATAAAAGCGACACATTATAATTTATTATTAGATTTAGACCTAAATTGCTAGGCACCTCATCCATATATCATTGCCTTATTTTTTTCATTATTATTTTTTTCCCTATATAGTCTCGCCCCGTGTGGCCGTCCCTCGTCCTCTCTCCTCATCCCGCCGGTCATCCTATGACCTCCAATTCCCCGACTTCCTCCTCCCGCTCCCTTATCTCCTGAAATTATGCCTCCCACCCTCCCTCCCTCGCGTGCTGACCCTCCCCCACTCCTCACCGCGGGACGCCTTGCTTCATCCTAGTTAGGAAGCAGGGCCGCGCCCTGATTCTTGCTATTAAACACTCATTTCACTCGCTTCCACCCTCTGAGCGGCCAATTGCCTTCTATTCGGCCACAGGGGGAGACGCGCCGCTCAGCAGGGACTAAGAGTGAATTCCGTGGCGGTGGTGGCGGCGGCTCACTCAGGGCGTCGTTATGCAGGTCATCAAAGGGGAGGCTGCGGCCCGACTGTCTGTCCAGCGGCGGTCTCGCGTTGACCGACTGGAAATTACTACTTCATATTTTTTCCTGGTGCGTGTTGAGTCAGGCCACATTGCCGGCGACGCAGTGCTTGTGGCCTCACTTTACGACGTGGAGGACGGCGTAGTGCGGGCTGCCGCTGAGGCAAAACTGCACAACTCTGGGGGAGAAAGGGGCCATTGAGGGGCACTGGCGCTGTTTGCTCCCGTTAGGTTCTCGCGGCGCGCTGAAGTGTTAAACTGTGTCCGCCGCCTCATGGCCGCTGTAATGCCCTTTTTTGGTGTGTGAATGTGTACTGCAGGAGGAGGGAAGATCTATTTTCTTTTTTATTATTTGTTTTTCGCACCTTGTCCCTGTAGTTGTCATGGTGGTTTTTTTACATTTGTTTTTTGCAGATGTTTATTATAGGTCACCAAAGTTTATTTTAGATCAATATCTGATATCAGTACATACATCCTAACATTACAAGTGCCAAGGTCAAAGTTCCAAAGGCAGCCTGTCCGAACCCAGAGATTCTTAGCACTCCCTGATCTGAAGCAGGTTTGATGGCCGCCGTGACCAGTTGTTCCATCGTTGCTGAGGACTGAGGGTCATGACATGAATGTAGTGGTCATAATGGGGGGAGGTTTAGCCGATACCACACCACGCTAGCCTAGGACGTCTTGGGAACACTTTTAGTTGAATGTCCTACAGTGGACCTGCCCAGTTTGATTGCACCTGTCTAGTTTGGCGCCATTGATCATTGAAATGTTTTGTTTTCTCACCACGATAAGGTAGTGATCTAGAGAGAAGGGATGGCTGATATAGTGGGCACATAAACACACACACACACACACACACACACACACACACACACACACACACACACACACACACACACACACATGGCTTCAACACTATAATCCATCATTTCTGTGCGTGCGTGTCAGGCATGTTGTGCATAGGAATCACACACACACACCCTCCAGAAAAATAATTCCCAGCAATATATATCATACGTATATGTATATATGTATTTTTCTCTCTCAAAGGAGTTATACTTGAATTCTTTATATCTTAAGGCGATGCTTCGTTTGTGGAGTGTTAATTAAGAGATGGATCAAAGCGGCGAGGACAATAGTACCTCCACCAGGTAACATACCCCCCCTCCCCCCCTCACCCCCTCACCCCCCTCACCCCCTTCACCCCCTCCACATCCACTCCCTCCCTTTCCGCCGCCCACTCGCCCGACCCTCAGGAAACTTCGTAAGGCCATCCCTCTAAACTAAATAATAACACCCTGATGGCCGAGGGTGTCCAGAAAGACTGTGTGTGTGTGTGTGTGTGTGTGTGTGTGGTGTGTGTGTGGTGTGTGTGTGTGTGTGTGTGTGTGTGGCTCCACTTATAGGCTCGTCGGCTAAGCATGATGTGGATTGGGGTTTGGGGGTTGGGGGGTGAGGGGGAGAGGGTCGGTGGTGGGGGGTCGGGGGGGGTTAAAGTGCATTTTTTTTTTTTTTTACGTTAAAAGGTACTGGCTAAGGGACAACAAAAATACGTAAAATAATCCCGCTTATCGCCAGACCCTGTAAAGAGGACAGTAGGAGAAATAGAAGCACACACACACACACACACACACACACACACACACACACACACACACACACACACACACACACACACACACACACACACAGAGTAATTCCGATCCCTTCAGTTGTCTAGGAGGAGATAGAAGACAGACGGACAGACACACACACATACAGACACACAGACAAATTTTGGATGGGGGGTCTTTTCGTAACTTCCAAACTGGTCCCTTCACTCGCAGTTTGAAATAACAAAGACAACTCCAACTATCCTAACATTTCTAAATACCTAAACAAATCTAACTTCATTAAATACACTTTATTCCAATCCGAACAACTTCCCTTAAGCTCCCTGGGTACAAGTTTACTTCCCGCTATTGTGATGAAGAGAAGGCAGCAGCATTAGGCAGACTCGATTGAAGGTTTGCTCATTATAACATGGACGCTGATGACTGTGTCGAAGCCAAGTGATGGACACCAGACTGGTAATATCATATCAACACAACTGAATTACCTATGAAGAATAAAAAATAATGATGACTTTCACGGAGGCGAAGCTATCTTTCCTATGTCTAGCTGTCTGTCTGAGTATGTTTTTTTTTAATTCTCTCTCTCTCTCTCTCTCTCTCTCTCTCTCTCTCTCTCTCTCTCTCTCTCTCTCTCTCTCTCTCTCTCTCTCTCGCTCTCGCTCAAAGGTACGAATCTTCTCATCCTGGACGAGGTATACATATGAACCATAAAGACTCAACACACACACACACACACACACACACACCGTTCACTTTTCTATGCTGATCAGTCTAGGTTATATGTGAAGAAGAAAAACACATAAAAAAACACGAGTAATACCTATAGCAATGTTGAGAGTTAATAAGTATGTTGTTAATTTCTTCCATCGAATGTTGAGTTGAAAGTTAAACAGCAAACATCACCGTTGTTAAATGTCGCGTCACAGGAACATGCCAGACCCTGTTTTTCCCCTTTATTTTTTTTGGCTTCACATGCATATGGATGCACGTCAGTGGAGCACACCAGAAACCAGGCAAAAATTAACACAAAAGTTTACTAATTCCTCTTTTTTTCCCTACCTCTCACTCCCTTTTTAACAAAGCAGCGGTTGTGGCCGGTGTGGTGAAAGGGAATACAGCCGCCGCAGTTTGGTTGAGGGCGAGGGTTAGTTAGTAGGCCGGGGCAGGGCGGTGGAGGGATGGCATGGGTAGCAGAAGGGTCCAGATGGCAGGGTGGGAGTCGGGGTTGGTGCTTGCTGCAGGGGGAGGTGGATGCTACTCATTATGCATCGGAGGGTCAGGCCTGGCCACGTGCTGTGTCTGCCTGTCTTCCTGTCCCTGTGGATGTTGTCCGGAGCCGCTTGTTTGGGTGGGAAGTGCGCCAGGGGGGAATAGTTTGGGAATTATGACGCTGTTGTGAGTACTGGCTCTGGGCTGTGTGCCGCTGAGTGAGGGAGTGTTGGCAGGGAGGGACGCGTAAGATAAAGGGGAAGGTTGTGGAGGAATGTGTGAATGTTTGTGATGTTATGTAGCGTCTGAGAGAGAGAGAGAGAGAGAGAGAGAGAGAGAGAGAGAGAGAGAGAGAGAGAGAGAGAGAGAGAGAGAGAGAGAGATGAGAGAGAGAGAGAGAGAGAGAGAGAGAGAGAGAGAGAGAGAGAGAGAGATAATCAAAGGTGGGGGTATTCACGAGGAACCGACCGACCGACTGTATTAAAGAAAATGAGAGAGAAAATGAGAAAATGAGATAGAAAAACAATCCTATGAGACTCGAAACCCCACCATATTTAGAGAGATAATGGCGGCAAAGATTATCTATAATTTTCCCTTGACTTTGTGTGAAGTTTCATTAAGTTTCGCGTTATCGCTTGGAGGCAGGTGTCGGAATGGGATGGTGTGTGGGTGTGTGTGGGTGTGTGTGTGTGTGTGTGTGTGTGGTGTGTGTGGGTGTGGGTGTGTGTGTTTCCTGTCAGTAGGGGACGTTAGGGTGAACCTCGTGAACCTTGACATTTCTCTTTGATTCTTCCAGTCTACATAGTTAATCAGTATGTCACGTCACCTGTATTTATGTGAGTGTTTGTCTCTTTCCTTTACTCTCTGTTTGCAGGTGTTTCCAAAGGTGCAATAATAGATCAACAGTTTTACCGGTTTTCAGCTCACCTTTGCACAATTTTCCCCCCGCTGCGTGTCGTGCTGTCGTCCTTAAATAATGTTTTCGTGTGTTTTATCGCCACATCGTCCCCGCGCGATCTTGTTTGGACTGCCGATGCCTCTGATCCATACACAACGATTATCTTTCACCCATGCAGCAGATCACTACCGCCATTCACAACAGCGGAAGGCTTTGTCCACGTAACAATGATGCTATAACAGTACTGATATATACTATGTTAATGGTATCATAGCTCGAAGGGCCTTTCATGGAACTTACATTGCATTATCACGGCTTGGCAAGGAAGAACATTGCGTTGAGAACAGAACAGAAGGCGCCTCGAGTTGCCTTTCTATCGTAATTCTATCGTATTCTAACGTACGAATAACTTAAATGCTATGAAAACACATGTACATACCTATATACATGTGAGATAGAGCTGGTTTCCTTAGTTTGTCATGCAGGTTATTGTGCGTGATGGAAGCACAGTACGCCCACAACCAAGCAGGAAATACATAAATATGAAACAGAAGCGTAGCCGAAAAAATGGCTGTAAAAGATAAATATGGAGAGTGTTGGTTTCCCGCACATTAAAAGGTGGAGCCATCAAGGGAATGAGAGAGGAATTCAGGGAGGAAGGGAGGGAGGGAGGGAAGGAGAGATAGCCAAAGAAAGATAAAATAAAAAGGATAGAAGAAGGAGGATTCACGTAGATGTAAGAAGTTTCCAGGTGAAGGAGAGAGAGAGAGAGAGAGAGAGAGAGAGAGAGAGAGAGAGAGAGAGAGAGAGAGAGAGAGAGAGAGAGAGAGAGAGAGAGAGAGAGAGAGAGAGAGAGAGTACCAAGAAGATTGTCTGGAGAGTTGGAGTGAGGGGGAGGGAAGGCAAGTTTTGAGACGTGACTGCCAATTGGAGTGGAGTGGGGGAGGGGGGGAGGAGGGGGCAAAAAATTGAGGTTGGGGGGCTGGAGGACGAAAAATATGTGAGGAGTATCAGTGGTAGGGAAGATTGAAGGTGCAGCTATTATGGTGATGGTGATGATGGTGATGTTTGTGACGATTGTGATGTAGTCGTAAAATATACCATAATCATTAGGTCGTTGGTATAGTGAGTCATGGTAACACTGTAGCCTTCAACTCTATGTCTAGTATTGTGTAATCATTATGTGTTACGAGTCGCTTGAGTAGAACCGAACCTCTAAAAAAACAGAACTTTGTAGTAGGAGTCATAGGCGAAGGGAGAGGAATGGGAGTACAAAGGAGTGCAGAAGAATACGAGTCTGTCCTTGTGGCTACACTTTACTACTCTAATATCTACATGTTAGAGACAAAAAGGACAACAAAGTATAGGAGGAGGAGGAGTGCAAACTCAAATACAAAAGAAAAAAAAAGAGAAATAATATATTTCCATTGTATGTTAATATTTATGTCAATCACCAGTGATATTGTTAACTATTTACGTTCATATTTTTACGATTATATGTTATATTTTATGGGAATTTACAATATTTGAAAATTATTACTAATACTTTATACACTATTACTACTACTACTACTACTACTACTACTACTACTACTACTACTACTACTACTACTAATAACTAATAATACTACTAATAATAATAATAATAATAATAATGATAATAATAATGATAATGGTGAAGTATTTTAATCTTTAGTTCTCTTACAGTGGTTGCCAAATTAAAATGTCATACACTTTTTAGCCAGCCATTTCTTCCCCATGTTTCCCTTCACGTATATTCTCTCCTATTCACCATTCTTTTATTAACTATCCAACCTTTTACTCCTAACGTATGTATTGTCTCTTCACCAATTCCATTATGATATTTCTTTCCTTTTCTTCCTTTTCTCTCCTCTTCTATAACTTTGGTAATTTTTTCCTCCCTCACATTATGCAGTTCCTCTTCTATTTTTCTTGCCATTATATTATTATATCTTGAGTCAGTCAGCCTCGCTCCCTCTCTTTCTGCCTCATCCTTTGTGCCGTGTAAACGCATTTTCTCGTACATACTCTATATATATTTTACCCATTCATCTTCCTTTAATGTTCCTGCTCTTGTTCTTGATCTATTACTACTACTACTACTACTACTACTACTACTACTACTACTACTACTACTACTACTACTACTACTACTACTACTACTACTACACTACTACTACTACTACTACTACTACTACTACTACTACTACTACTACTACTACTTCTTTTTCTTCGTTTTCTTTCTCTTTCTCCTCCTCATCTCTTTCTTCCCTCTGCTTCACCTCGGTCTCGTCCATATTCTGGTCTTTACTCCTGCATTTTATCCTCCTCCCAACTATCTCTCACTCCTGTATCTCTTTTTCTCTTTCTCCTCCTCCCCAATCAATCATTCCTCCTCCTCCTTCTCCTCCTCCTTCTCTTCCCCCCTTTCTCTAGCACTTACTTTAATCCATTCCTTGGTTGGTGAAAACTATCTCTTCACTCCCACCAAATACCTGGTACTTAAAGGTGTCAATATTCTGCCTCAGGTACGTGTGTGGTGATGGTGGTGGTGGTGGTGGTGGTCAGGTGTTGCTCTTGCTGCTGCCCGACAGGTAAGTGGTCCTCCTACGCGCCTCAATTTGTCTCCGGCTCGACCAAAATAGACCAAGTAAGTGTGTGTGTGTGTGTGTGTGTGTGTGTGTTGTGTGTGTGTGTGTGTGTGACGTTTTTTCCTATGTTTTCCGTCGCTACTGTTCTTATTGATTTTTTTATATATATGTCGTTTGAGTTTGTACACCATTGTTTTAATATTCACTTTGGTCCTATGTCATCATTATAGTCTTGGAAAACCTCTGTTAGATATTGACGTATGCATGTGTTATTGAATCTCCTGCAGCATTGTAACCATCAATTATCCTCCTTCTTCTCCTCCTCCTCCTCCGCTATCATTACCACCACCACCGTCCGATTGTACTGTAGGGCACGATTTGAGGTTTGTCACTGTTTTCCCCCTGACGGCAGCAGTTCATCACCGCCACAATTCCTCGCGTCCCACCCCTGCCGCCGCGCTGAATTTCAATCCAGTTTGTCCTATTTTCCTACAATTTGTGTTCGTAATATCTGGCGGCGTCAAGTTTCGCGTGTGTAACTAGCGTGAGTCACGGGGGTCGAGGCAGCCAGCTTGTGTGTGTGTGTGTGTGTGTGTGTGTGGTGTGTGTGTGTGGTGTGTGTGTGTGTGTGTGTGTGTGTGTGTGTGTGTGTGTGTGTGGTGTGTGTGTGTGTGTGTGTGTGTGTGTTGCCGTAACATAGAGCAAGGGTCGGGGGTGTCCCTCTGTGATGGATTAACTGTTAATCCGCCTAAACTCTAACACACGTAATCTGTCTGAACACATACACCAAACAATTTCATTATGGCAGCATAGAGTACAGTGTTTTTGGCGGCGTTCAGCTGTTCTTTGTAGTTTTGGCATCACACATCGTTTTATGTACTTACCATGAGGTCATTAAAATGGTGTGTTGCCTCAGCAGGTACACCAATTAGGAAACCATAATTTAATCAGTGCAATATCACAGTTTTGAAGATCATGTTTATCGCAGTTTCAGAAATATAGACAACACAGGCGCCGTGCTCCTTAAGAGGCTACCTTTTCTATTATGCTAGACAAAACGTGATCTCAGTTGACCCAGAATAAAGCCAATTTAGTAAAAAAAAAAAGAAAAAAAAAGTCTTGTGCAGTTGATGGAAATTTGGCAGGACCGCAGGTGGGGCAAACAAGGGAGGCAAACAAGGGCCTGGCTGCGCAATGTCTTTATGTCTGGAGCTGCCGTCTCAGCGTGAATGTCAAGTGTGTGTGACGTGCCTGTCGAACTCAGGCCCCACCCACCTCGCCTTTCCCTTCCTCTCTTCCATCATAGTGCGGCACTGTTGGGTAGCGTCTCGTCCCCCCTCGGTTGCACATTCTCTCTCTCTCTCTCTCTCTCTCTCTCTCTCTCTCTCTCTCTCTCTCTCTCTCTCTCTCTCTCTCTCTCTCTCTCTCTCTCTCTCTC
>JAPQNM010000005.1:8349172-8350455 GCA_029783475.1 Metacarcinus magister
GGATCATTATATTGTACATGTTTTTGTCCTTCGTTAGGGTATGAACATGGGAAAGTTACCCGAATGGCTTACATTATCTTTATATTGGAGAGTTATGCCTCAGGGCCGCCGCGTGGAACTAAGGTTCCCCTTTGCTGGGATTTGGTGACCCTTTTCCCTGGCAGCCTGCGGCCTTGCCTCCCCTGTGTTCCTCCCCTCCAGTCGGTGCAGCGGCCCTGAACGCCGAACATTTAAACAATTTAGGCGAGGGTAATAAAAGGCTTTATTAAAAAAAAAACATAAAAAAAGCCAAAGGAAGTTAAACGAAAACATTTTGGTCCGTAATAAAGAGATAAAAAAGCATCGTTGCAGTATGGTATTAATAGGAATATTAGGAGGCTGTATTTGGAGGCTGAAACTGTAGCAGCGGCGGGTAGGGCACACGTGTAGCGGGGCGAGGCGGCAGGGCGGGGCAGGTAGCTGGATCTTGGGTATCGGTAGTGTGGTGTGGGCAGTGACATCACAAAATAATTGCTACAAAAGTTAAATATAACGCAATACTTGAATTTGATGAGTGAAAATATCTTATCGTAATCCATGAAATCAATTAAGTTTCCTGTTTACCTTCACGAACCGAAAGATTGTGTTCGTCATTACACATTAGGCTGATTAAAGGAGAATGTTATGATCGTGTTATGACGTGTTGTGTTACTTGATGTTTACGGTGACAGATGATTAACAGAAACACACTAGATTGTACATTTGTCGGTGTTATTTATCCCAATGTATGTGTCACTTTCATCTCCTAATACCTTCTTCAAAGAAAGCTTAATTGCAGAATCCTATATATCCTTTCCCTCTTCCTCCTCCTCCTCCTCCTCCTCCTCCTCCTCCTCCTCCTCCTCCTCCTCCTCCTCCTCCTCCTCCTCCTCCTCCTCCTCTTCTAGCCAAAAAGAATACATCACAGGCACCACAAACTGTCTGGTAATTACAGTATAGGACAAGTCGTTTGAGGAGAGCCGTATTACCTCTTAATTACCCTCATTAAGACGCATTGGGCGGCGTAAGCGTTAGTTTTATGATAAATGGCACTATTACCAATTGTGTTCATCAGCAGAGTGCCCCAAACACTGCCTGCCCTAGTGTGTTAAAGGGGGAGTAGGAGGAAGACTGGCTGCTGAGAGAGAGAGAGAGAGAGAGAGAGAGAGAGAGAGAGAGAGAGAGAGAGAGAGAGAGAGAGAGAGAGAGAGAGAGAATAACACCGCTCAGTAAAGGGACAATAACCATAATTTTGCCATCCGCGC
>JAPQNM010000005.1:8350555-8358055 GCA_029783475.1 Metacarcinus magister
AGAAGAGAGAGAGAGAGAGAGAGAGAGAGAGAGAGAGAGAGAGAAGAAATAAAAAGTGAGAAAGAGAGAGTTGTCAGAGACCCACTCCACCTGTCCTGTAGGGTTTAAAGGACTAAGGTAAGGACAGGTGAGACAATTAGTGAAGGTAAGATTCTCCACACCAAGGAGTTCCCACACCACACCCTAATGATGTCCTAGACGTGTTACCTCCCTCCTCCTCCTCCTCCTCCTCCTCCTCCTCCTCCTCCTCCTCCTCCTCCTCCTCCTCCTCCTCCTCCTCCTCCTCCTCCTCCTCCTCTCCTCCTCCTCTGCTTCTTCCTTTTCTTTCTTTCCTTTTCTCATGTATCACCTCCCTTCCAAACCTTCCTTTTTTTTCCTTCTCTATATATATCCATCCCTTTCTTCTCTCCACCTATCCTCCTTTCATCCCTCCATCCCTCCACCCTGAACCTCCCTCCCTTGTCCTTCCCCCAGAATGAAGCCTTCTTTCCCTTCCTTCCCTCTCCGCAGTCTCCCTTCGTTTCCTTCTTCATTATTCATCTCCCTTCGCCACACATCCTCCCTGGCCTCAGAATCATGCACATCATCCCCTTGTCTCCCTCCCACCCTCTCCCCTGACACTCTCTCCCTTCTTACAATGTCTTGCTGTCATTTCTCCCTTGGCCTTTCATGTCCGCGATTCTCCTGCTATGAACAAGCCTTTCTTTCCTATTCTTAACCTCTATTTGTCATCAGCCACTTAACATACTCTCTGTTCCCTCCTGAAGAAATGTTTCCTTACTCTTCCCCTCCATCCCCTCCTTCCCCTCTTTTACATCATACTATCCCTTCCTCTTTTCTCCTCTGGTATCTCATCGACTGAACTCCTACAGACAGACTCTCTCTTTGCCTTCCTTTGCCCGTCCCGAAAGTCCGTAACCATCTCATCCATATATAATGCAACACAAAATACAAAGCAAATAGACCTTTATTTTTTTATTTTATTTTATTTTTTATTTTATTTTTTATTTTATTTTTTTCATTCCAGCGCTTATATAAATGTAGTACTTTAGTCCGGCGTTTCAAAAGCTCCGAGACGATGGAAATATAGGCCTATGGGAAAACCGCCCAAAAGAAAGATATTTAAGTTGTCAGCAGTAAACCGATTTGTCTATTCCTCCTCCCCCCTTTCCCCTCCCCTTCCTCCCCTCCTCTTCCCCCCTTCCCAAAGAGTCCTCCGTATTCATTTGTCGAAACCTTATTTGGAGGGGGGAAAAAAATCACCAAGATGCGCCTTTAATGCAAATGCGATGGAGACTTTCATTGCAATCTGTGCCTGAGAACCTGACATTCATCTTGGGAATATATAAGAGAGAGAGAGAGAGAGAGAGAGAGAGAGAGAGAGAGAGAGAGAGAGAGAGAGAGAGAGAGAGAGGAGAGAGAGAGAGAGATTAATAACTCTTGACACTAATATTCAGGAAACGCTAATTCTAATTGCTTGGTTATTTCCGGTTTTCTAATTTCGTCAGCAACTTTACTGAGAGAACCACGCGACGCCACCTCTCTCTCTCTCTCTCTCTCTCTCTCTCTCTCTCTCTCTCTCTCTCTCTCTCTCTCTCTCTCTCTCTCTCTCTCTCTCTCTCTCTCTCTCTCTCTCTCTCTCTCTCTCTCTCTCTCTCTCCATATCTGTCATTCTTCTTCTTCCTCAATCCTCACATTTATGACGGCCAGTGAGTGTCTCCATGTCTCTCTATCCATCTCTTTCCCCTCTCCCTTCCCTCTTTGTGTCCAAGTTTTCATTCTTCTCTCTCACTCTCTGTCTCTCTCGTCTCACTTCTCACTTTGTTCCCCTTCTCCTCCTCCTCCTCCTCCTCCTCCTCCTCCTCCTCCTCCTCCTCCTCCTCCTCCTCCTCCTCCTCCTCCTCCTCCTCCTCCTCCTCCTCCTCCTTCTTTTCCTTCTCCTTCGCTTCATCTTTTTTTCTCCATTCATCATCCGTCACGATTCTCTTCTTCTTCTTCTTCTTCCTTTTTTTGTTCTTTTCATATGTACTTCTCCTTTCCTTTTGTTGATATTATTATTATTATTATTATTATTATTATTATTATTATTATTATTATTATTATTATTATTATTATTATTATTATTATTATTATTATTATTATTAATGCTTTTTTTTCGTTCTAGTTTTCCTTTCTACTTATTTTTTCCTCTTTCCTTTGTTCTTTTTTCAATTTTTTTTAATGTTCCTCCTTCTCCTCTTCCATCCACCTCCACCATCTCTTCCTCTCCACCTCCTCCTCCTCCTCCTCCTCCTCCTCCTCCTCCTCCTCCTCCTCCTCCTCCTCCTCCTCCTCTAGTTCTTGCTCATTATCTCCATCTCCCTTCTTTTCTCCTTCTGTTGTATGTCTCCCCGGAGTAATTATTATCCTCTTCCCTTCGCTGTCTCCACTTTTATCTTCGTTTTCCCCTGTCAGTCTCTCACCCTCCTTCCCTCCCTCCCTCCCTCCCCCTCCCTCCC
This sequence comes from Metacarcinus magister, assembly GCA_029783475.1. Taxonomy (NCBI): domain Eukaryota; kingdom Metazoa; phylum Arthropoda; class Malacostraca; order Decapoda; family Cancridae; genus Metacarcinus; species Metacarcinus magister. The sequence goes on from JAPQNM010000005.1 coordinate 8,353,054, forward strand.
TCCCTCTCTTGCTCTCTCCCTCCCTCTCTTGCTCTCTCCCTCCCTCTCTTGCTCTCTCCCTCCCTCTCTTGCTCCCTCCCTCTCTCGCTCCCTCCGTTCCTTCCTTCCTTCCTCTCTCTGTTCCCACTCTCCTACTCTGGCCTCGGGACTCGCCTGAACTTTGACCTTTCTCTCCTTCACTCCTGGTTTAGTGCTTTCCTCCTCGTCTCTCCTTTCTCTCTCTCTCTCTCTCTCTCTCTCTCTCTCTCCTCTTTCTCTCTCATCTTCTCCTCTCTCTCTCTCTCTCCTCTCTCTCCTCTCTGTCTCTCTCTCTCTCTCTCTCTCCTCTCTCTCTCTCTCGTCTCTCTCTCTCGCCTCCTCTCTCTCTCTCTCTCTCTCTCTCTCCTCTCTCTTCTCTCTCTCTCTCTCTCTCTCTCTCTCTCTCTCTCTCTCTCTCTCTCTCTCTCCTCTCTCGCTCATCCTCCTTCTCTATCTCTCTCATCTCTCCTCTCTTCCTCTCTCTCTCTCTCTCTCTCTCTCCTATCTAGTCATCTTCATATATACAATTTTCCCTCCTTCTCTCATCGTGCATCATCATCATCATCATCATCATCATCATCATCATCATCATCATCATCATCATCATCATCATTGGCCGCCATTACTAGTGTACTGCAGAATAAAAGACTGTCTCTGTTGGTAGCCGATTCCAGTCTATTCGAGTGACTTTTTCATTCTTCTTTCTTTGTCTAGTTTTTTTTCCGACACACACACACACACACACACACACACACATTCTCTCTCTTTTTCTCTTTCTCTTTCTCTCTTTCTCTTTTCTCTTTCTCTCTTTCTCTCTTTCTCCTTCTCTTTCTCTTTCTCTTGCTCTCTCTCTGTCTCTCTGTCTCTCCTGGAAGATGGAAGGACGAGCCTGACAGGTGAGGAGTCTTGTGCGAGGAGCGTGGTATTGGTGTCCTTATGTTGGTGTATCATGAGAAATGGTGGTGGTGTCGGTGATGCTGTGTAGCCGTGCCAGCAAGGACTCCTCCGTCTACCTTGCACCACCACCACCACCACCAGCATCACCAGCAGCACCACCAGCAGCAATTTGTTGGGGTTGCGCTCGTTTATTCAGCCTCGTGCACCATAGGACACTCTGTTGAAAACTCAGAGAGGAATCCGACGCCGGGTTCTTAAAGTTTAAAGAGAGACGCTCCTCTGCCTGGCCCTTCAGTCCTGGATGGGTCGCTTCCACAAGAGAATATAAAATTCACAGAATGGTTTAGAGCTCTCTCTCCCATCTTTTCCCCTCCCGTTTTGCCTCCTCCTCTCTGCTCTCTTCCCGAGTCCCCATCTCTTGTCCACCTCTCCCATCTTTTCCCCTCATATCATGCCCCACTCTTCCCCTTCCTGCCCCCCCCCCTCGACGCTCCCCGGGGTTCCTACACTCCACGTCTGATATTATATTCTCTTTAATAAATTTTTCTCTGGCTGCCATTTCAACTCAGCTCTTTTGGTCCTGTTTCATTTTCCCTGACAAATACCATCACCGGCTGGGCACCGTTATCCCTGCGGCGGGGCTCGAGGCAAGAGGTGGTGTGCTGGTGTGGTTTGGGGGTAGTAGGTGGTGGTGTGGTGGGGTGTGGCGGTGGTGCATTGCGGTTAGGTGGTGTTGTGGTGGGAATATGTAGTGGTGCATTGTGATCTGGTGCTGCTGGTGTGGTGGACTTTTACGTGCTAAGTGGTGGTGTGGTGAGAGCCAGGCGGTGGTGTGGTGGAGCTGGGTGGTAGTGTGATGGTTTGGTAGTGTGGTAGAGCCAGGTGGTAGTGTGGTGGTTTGGTGGTGTGGTAGAGCCAGGTGGTAGTGTGGTGGGTGGTGCGATCAGGTGGTGGTGTTGGTGGAGTGGTGACCTCGTTTCCGTCGCTGGGCCTCATCACGTCGTTAGCCACATCTTGTCCCGCTGCCCTCGAGGTGCTCCCAACACGGACGCCTTCCCTCCTAACTGCCTAGATCACTCTCCCTCACGTATTCTTCTCTTTCTCTCTTCTTTCTCCTTTCTCTCCACTTCTTTACTTAGTGTTCAGAGCTGCTCTTCCTCACGTAGTTCTTCTTTTCTCTTCCTCCTTCTCCTTCGTCTTTTTTCCCTTAATTTATACTTCCTCATGCTGCTTTCTCTTCTTTTCTCCTCTTCTTTCTCTTTCACTTTTTTTCTTTATGTATGTAGCCTCACTCCCTAACGTAGTTTCTTTTCTCCTTCCTCCTCCTTCCTCCTCTTACTTTAATGTAGTTACTCACGCAGTAAGCTCTCTCCCTCTTCTTCATTCTCCTCTCTTCTTCTTTCGTTAATGTAATCAATCTACAGACGCAGTGTATGGATTTCTTTACAGAGCTGCAAGATCTTGTGCTTTTCTCTTTTACCTTGTGAATTTTGGGCTTGTAAAATAATGCTACAGATTATTTCATCTTTTCCTTCATTCCACTCGTCACTAAGTAGAGAAATTTATTTTGCGTCACTTGAAGGGAACCACGCACTTGTGTTGATAAGTTGGCAAAAAGTGACAAGTTCGTGTGGTTTTCCGTCTCTTTTTTGGTGTTAATAGAATGTGAAGTACCTGCTGTCAAGACAGTGTTATAAGTTTGTGTTTGTGATTCTGGTGAGCGACGTAAAATGATCTTTGTGAATAATAATGAAAGTGAAAGCTTAGCTCAACGATGACAAAACGTTTTTACCTGAAATGTTGACGTGAGACTCACAATGAATCACACATCACTGGCTGGGACGAAGGGATTACGTAATTTTGAAAGCTGATAATGTCGAAGATTGACAACAAAATTTATTTCCTCATTACGGATGTATCACTCAAAAATGTTATTGCGGGAAAGTCTTGCATTTTTTACTGATAAGTACATACTCTCCTTACGGTGACTATAAATACTTTGTGGAAGAACGTGATGCACCAGTGCAGGTGCAAAGAACAAAACGTGAAGAAATAATGTGCAAGGGTTCACTCACTGCTGTAGAAAATTAACTCACTTGTGTTCGGAAACTGTGAAAGTGGAAAGGTAACACAAATGATATTGGCAGGAAATCACGTTTGTATTGTAATTTGTTCATTGCGAATGCTATCGCCGCCAATATATCAGCCGGTCCTTCATCTTGGTAATTCCCTCATTCTGCTGTTTTACAAGCCGTTCCCATTAATCAGTGATGGCATTTGAACGCGCTTTGATGTTTCTGTGTTCTCTACGCGTGATCCTCTCCTTTCTCGCTGCTATCCTCCTCTAACTCATCTCCAGCGCGGCCCCGCGCCACCACGCCAACGAAGATTAAAACTCCGTTGGGATCTCTGAGTGAGGCTTCCTCTCTGCCCGAAAGATAAATCCCCAGAATCCTATTTTTACACCGAACCGTCAGACTGGACTTGGAGTGACGTCCCTCCTCCTGCAGTAGTCGCGGGAGGCTGCTGGCTAATGCTCACCTCACACGCACACCTCGTTACGGAAAAAGGACATACACCTCCCTCATGTAAGGACAACAAGCGACTGTGGTGTGTTTGAAAGTGTTGATATGTTGCATGCAGTCTATAATTTAGGTTTCTCTTTCATAATTAGGTTCACTGAAAAGTATAGATGATTATTTTTTAATTTTGTTTTACATTCTATTGTGGTTCGATTGTGTTAGGTGTGTGTTATGTTATGTTGTTTTGTGTTGTTAAACCTATGGTTAGGTTAATTGAGGTTAGGTCAGGTTTTAGGTTTTTATCCAGCCCTCTCACAGCAGCGGTGAGAGGAAAGTCTCCCGGCGGTGCCCTAAGCGATCCTCACCACCATCTAGGCTACCGCAGGGGTCTCACTACACACACACACACACACACACACACACACACACACACGCACACACGCACACACACACACACACACACACACACACACACACACACACACACACACACACACACACACACACACACACACACACACATACACACACAGGCAGCATGAAAACATTTCCAGTGTTTTTTTCTCCCTTCACAGATTGTGGCAAGTCCATTTTCGTTTACCCCTCCCGTGGGACGCCCCTAAACCATTACCAGCACCTCATTGCTCCCATAGGCACACCGAGACTCCTACACACACACACACACACACACATACACACACACACACACACACACACACACACACACACACACACACACACACACACACACACACACACACACACACACACACACACACACACACACACACACACACACACACACACACACACATTTTTAGTAATTACTCAACAGTTGGATCATAGACTCAGTGTAAACCCCAGAAGCTTAACTCTCTTCAATCTGTCTGTCTATATCCCTGTCTGTTTGATTTTTTGTGAGGCTTTTCATCTACTGTCTGTCTCTGTTACTCTGCCTGCCCTCCCCACAAACTTCCCATTCTCTTTCTCTCTCTCTCTCTCTCTCTCTCTCTCTCTCTCTCTCTCTCTCTCTCTCTCTCTCTCTCTCTCTCTCTCTCTCTCTCTCTCTCTCTCTCTCTCTCTCTCTCTCTCTCTCTCGTCTCCTCATTAGCGTGCGACATCATTATCACAAAAACTGTTATGTCCCACTCCACCTGAAGTCCCTCACTCAAGTACCTGTCCCAAGTTCTCTCTTCATAATTTTTTGGAACGAGAGAGAGAGAGAGAGAGAGAGAGAGAGAGAGAGAGAGAGAGAGAGAGAGAGAGAGAGAGAGAGAGAGAGAGAGAGAGAGAGAGAGAGAGAGAGAGAGAGAGAGATCTAACTCCCTTCCTCTTTTTTTTCATTTTTGTGTAGCGTTTGTTATATCTATCTGCCTCAAGTTTTTATTCTTTTTTTATATATATATATTTTTTTTATTTGTATCTTCGTAACGTTCATCACTTTATCATTCTTATTGTTGTTATTTCTTTTGTGTTGTTATTTCATGATGGGGGAAAAATATCGTGATTTATTTATTCTTTCATCATCGCCTTTTGTTGTCTTCTTTCACCTCTTCCTCTCCTCC
>JAPQNM010000005.1:8368055-8388055 GCA_029783475.1 Metacarcinus magister
AGAAAAATAATAATAAGTTTAGTGGGAAATAATATGTTCCAATAATATTACATAATTATAAGATAGTGATTTGAAAAGGGAACACGTAAGTTGTGAAAAGAGCTTAACGTATGCGAAATGAGGGCAGAGAGAGAGAGAGAGAGATAGATAGGAGAGAGAGAGAGAGAGGAGAGAGAGAGAGAGGAGATAGAGAGAGAGAGGAGAGAGAGAGAGAGAGAGAGAGAGGAGATGAGAGAGAGAGTGAGATAAAGAGTAAATAGAGGGGGTAAGAAGGGTGGAAGAGAAAGAATAAAAAGAAAGGAGGTATAGATGGCGATAAAACAAGAGAAGGGGAGAGAACAAAAAAACAAAACAAGGAGCGAGAGAGAGAGAGAGAGAGAGAGAGAGAGAGAGAGAGAGAGAGAGAGAGAGAGAGAGAGAGAGAAAGAGAGAAAGAGAGAGAGAGAATCAGAACAACCAGCAGAGAATATAACATCAAAACTGCATTATCATATCCAAGTTATTCGAAAGTGCATATATTTTTCCCATTATCAGATAGTTTGTAATTACCGGAGACAAAGACTTGGCTGATTGCAAACGACAACACCGCTGGAAATAATGATAAATAAACGTGTGCAAAGAAGGGAATTAAGGGTCTCATCAAGTGTAACAAAGAAAAGGATGATGCTGAAGGAAATCAATCACACACACACACACACACACACTCGCACACACACACACACACACACACACACACACACACACACACACCACACACACACACACACACACACTACACTCACTATAATCGTATTTCCTTCACATAACATAATCCTGGAAAGTGTTGGAAATGCCATTAAAATATTTGCATAACATTTTCTTCCCTTGTAAATGCTTAACTAGGTGTGATTTCTTTTTTTTTCTCTCTCTCTCTCTCTCTTCCTGTCTTACTTCCTATCTTTTTTTTTTCTTTTTTTGTCTTCATAATTCACTTCGGACCCATCCCGCGAAATCTTGAAAGAAAAAGAAAGCAGTGTTAAGAAAACCCAGTAAATATTCAGTTTTGTAATGAAAAATGGCTTCCCTTGAGAATAAATCCCAGAATGTCTAATTATGTAAAGTTTCCTCCAAAATGCCTTACCCGCGTGCCACCAAGTTGACGTACAGGAACTTGCAAACTCTCGGCTGCTTCGTTTAATAAAGAGTTACCATCAATAAGGGAGAAGCGGGTCTGTCCTCTCCGGCTCACCCCTCGCACCCTCTTACTACGTGGTAATAGCCTGCCTAATATCCTCTTTCTACTGGGTATTATGGAGTTTTAATGCCTGTAAATGTCTGTCTTATTGAAAACTATGATTGCTTCTTCGTCTTCCTTGTGATACAGTGTTCAGCGCCAAGGTTATGCGTGTGTCAGGTGTGTGATTTGATTATATGTACAAGTGAGTGGTCATATATTTGGCAGTATTGTTTTGTATGACTGAGTATTATATCTACAAAGCTAAAGGTTATAATATTTCTTCAGACCTTTCCTTTTGTCTCAATTTAGTGTGTGTAGTTGTTAGTATGTGTCCAGTGAAAGGTAAGTCAATAATTTGTCTTCTTATCAATGTGAGAGAGAGAGAGAGAGAGAGAGAGAGAGAGAGAGAGAGAGAGAGAGAGAGGAGAAGAGAGAGAGAGAGAGAGAGAGAGAGAGAGAGAGAGAGAGAGAGAGTCACTCATTAATTCCAATGTCACTATGTCAGTATGTAAATTCATAATCCCAATCTTAGCACTATTATTATCCATGAATCATTAATCCCTAAGCCTTCCTTTACCCTTGTTGCTACTGCTGTACTTTGGTCACGCTGGCATGTGGTTACCTGAGTGTTGAGAATGTGAAGGAGGGGCTGAAGGTAAGCTAACGGTGGGTTATTAAGTGGGTTTCAGCGTTAACAAGGCAAGGCTGGTAATCCAAGGTGGAGTGGATATATCTGTGTGGTTACTAGAGTGAGGTTTGGTGCTGGGAAGGGGATTAGATGTAGGGAAGGGTGTTAAGGGATTGGTCGTTGCTCATACTAGTTCATTTTGTTATTATCTTGTGTTGTATGGAAGTGATGTTTGATCTAACTTTTCGTTTTCTTTACTCTACAGGTAAGTTGACTGTGGCGGAAGCGTGTGTCGAGTCGAGTACCGGAGAATGACAGGTATGTGTAAGGTTTAGAATGAAGAAGAAGAAGAAGAAAAAGAAGAAGAAGAAAGAAGAAGAAAAAGAAGTACTAAAAAGGATAGATTTGTGAAGGACCGTCTATATTTCTCTCCCTAATTCCTTATCTTCCTTGCACTCACATTTTTATCTTCCTTCCCTCACTTACGCTGTATCAACTCACTTCTCTCTCTCTCTCTCTCTCTCTCTCTCTCTATCTCTCTCTCTCTCCTCTCTCTCTCTCTCTCTCTCTCTCTCTCTCTCTCTCTCTCTCTCTCTCCTCTCTCTCTCTCCTCTCTCTCTCTCTCTCTCCTCTCTCTCTCTCTCTCCTCTCTCTATCTCTCTCTCTCTCTCTCTCTCTCTCTCTCTCTCTCTCTTTCCTCTTTCCAAGGCTACTAAGAAAACACGCTTATTGGCCAGCAGAATCAGAGAGGAGGAGGAGGAGAGGAGGAGGAGGAGGAGGAGAGGAGGAGGGGAGGAGGAGGAGGGGAGGAGGAGGAGGAGGAGGAGGAATAGGAGGAAGAGGAGGAGGAGGAGGAGGAGGAGGAGGAGGAAGGGACGACGACGACGACAACGTTTCACACTCAAAAATTCCTGTTATGGGCGTTCACTACTTAAAGTTTGCCATCCCAACCACGTTATATATTGAAGACTTGAAGATCTTTCTGTATTGGTCGGTTTTGTGATCCAGACAAGCGGTGGTGTAACGTGATGGATAACTGCCATAACTCACTCCTGACGACCATGTGTGGCACTGTATGTACGTACGTGTGTGTGTGTGTGAGTGTGTGTACGGATGTGTGTGTGCCTGAGTGGTAGTTTGCCGTCACAGGTGAGTTACAGGTAATTCTCACGTGATATGTCTTTTTAGCACGATGGGGTGTTACTCGTATACTAAGAGCAATGAGGTGTTTCTTATGTTCCTCAAAGGTTATAGTCACGCTACATGCTTCTACGTGGGCCAAGCGTGAGGAAGAAGAACAAAAATGGAGGAAGGAAAAAGAAAATTAATGAGGAGGAGGATAAGAAGAACAAGAAAAGAAGAAAACAAAACAGAAGATAAGGAAGAGTTAGTGAGAAGAAAGTTTAGATGATAATGATGAGCAGGAAGAGGAAGGGGAGGAGCTGCAGTATAATAGGAGGAGGATTAGAGGAAGCAAAGGAAATAAGATAGAAAGAATTATATTTTTTCCCCGTGTGTGTGTGTGTGTGTGTGTGTGTGTGTGTGTGTGTGTGTGTGTGTGTGTGTGTGTGTGTGTGTGTGTGTGTGTGTGTGTGTGTGTGTGTGTGTGTGTTTCACTTTGTATATGCCAAACAAAGAGTAGTTTCCGCTCACAAGTTTTGATTTAATAATGTCACATAAATCTTGTATGCTTTGCCTCGTACACGTACTTGGTCGTGGCAGATTTTTTTTTCTGCTACATTTGAAATAACAGGAAAATGTCCTCTGTGGTATTTTGATTATAATTCGTAGATATTCACTTAATCAATCGTGTTATGTTGATGAACACTGTACTTCTATTAAACGTAATGGAAAGTAAAACAAAAAATGCGTGTCAAAGTTCAATGATAACTATTTCTTTCCTTGTTCTAAAAATAAGGTTGAAGTCTTGATAATCTTTGATAGTATCTTGTAGCTACTATAATACAACCTATAACCCGCCACCCACCCACGCCTTTAACCTGCATAACCCACCCACTTCCTGCTTAATGAGGGTGGGATGAGGTGGGTGGGGAGGCTATAAGAAGATAAATAGAAACCAAAAATAATGTGTGTATGTGTGTTTGATTGTGTATGTGTGTCTGTGTGAGCGTGAGTGGAGAAAATGTTACGCTACGTACACGCACTTTTCCTTCTGCAGGGATAGAGGCTTAGAATTGCACCCTGGTTCCCCTTGCACGACTCTCCTCCCGCCGCCGCGTGTTATTACATTTACATATTTGGTTTTGATGACCTGAATTTTTTATTGGCGTGGCACTCTCCTCTCATTACTGTTGTGCTTCGTACCAGTGATTATTATTTTCTCCTCAATTAACTTGCCACGGTCAAAAATAATAATATATATATGCATACCTAAGAAAGAGTTGTATTGCTTTCAGTGACTCTCTCTCTCTCTCTCTCTCTCTCTCTCTCTCTCTCTCTCTCTCTCTCTCTCTCTCTCTCTCTCTCTCTCTCTCTCTCTCTCTCTCTCTCTCTCTCTCTCTCTCTCTCTCTCTCTCTCTCTCTCTCTCTCTCTCATTCTTTCTCTCTTTCTCTCATTTGTAAACGTAGGGGAACAATGCACGCCCAGCAATCAATAAAGGGGAGGAAGAGTTTGAGGGGAAGGGCGCTACGTTGCTCCCTTGGGTGAGATAAAGAAAGAGAGAGAGAGAGAGAGAGAGAGAGAGAGAGAGAGAGAGAGAGAGAGAGAGAGAGATGGAGAGAGATGGAGAGAGATGGAGGTAAGAGGTGGAGGAAACTCGCTTCGAAGGTCATATCCTCAGCGCTAATTGGTACCAGGATTGTGAAGTCAGACCCGTGAATGCTAGTTAAGAAATGAGTTTCCGGCCATATAATTGGTGCAGAAACAAGCCTGTCACCGGCTATTGGAGGGGTTGGTCGCGTGTGATTGGGTCTTTGCGACACACTCCGCGGCCTGGGATTGGATGGACAGGTGAGTGGTTGGGTGGCGTCGATCCCTCATTAGCTAGGCCGTGAGTTGTTTCTACGAGGCGGCTTAGGGGCGGTGGTGATGCGAGTGGGGAGGCTCTTTGCCGATTGTGTGTAGGCGGGGAGGGGGCTGGAGGTGGGTGTTGAGAGGTGGAGGAGGGGTGGACGGTGGCAGCGGCAGGAGCGGAGGCGGTGTCTTTTGTGGTGGTGCACAATGGCTGAGCTCAGAGACGTCTTAAGGGAGTCTGGCCAACTTTACACAAGACACCGTGCTGGATGCCATTTCCCACAGACTGCCGGACGCATCACGGCCAAGTTTTGTCATTTCTCCTGCGAGTATTTATTTGCACCCGGCATGGAGGCTCGTTGCTGACTGACCACCCGGCTGTATCTTGCGGGTGGGGGGTGGGGGTGGGTGGAGGCCGGGCTGCAGGTGTCCAACATGACCGGCCTCGTTCACTGAAATGATGGAATTCACACCATACAGGACTGACTAAGGGGTGGGGATGGCTGGGGAGACTTACTATTTTTGACATTATAGTACTGTTTTTACAGCGTCACTTTCGTACGTTCATAGTTTTTTATTCTCACTTACGTACGAATATGACCTGTGTAGGATGGCATGGTGTGCTGTGCTGTGCTGTGTTGTGCTGTGCTGTGCTGTGCTGTGCTGTGCTGTGCTGTGCTGTGCTGTGCTGTGCTGCCGCCTTGCCCATCATGACACACGGTTGCGATTTAGGCTAATGCGGGGTACACATGACACTGTAAAATGGCGGCGTTCACACACACACACACACACACACACACACACACACACACACACACACACACACACACACACACACACACACACACACACACACACACACATAAATCCCAGCTGACTGCCCCTAATATCCCTGGCTAGTGCTACGGTCAGTCTCTGTCCGACGTTTCTTGCGAAGTCTAATTTTTCGGGATCGTTTATGCAAATTAACCTCGTCCGGGCGTGCGTTTATGAGTTAGTTTGCAGTTTTGGGTGATTTATGGCCTCGGTAAAACCAGCAATATTGTAATTTATGATAGAGCTTTTACCCTCCCAGTGCCGGTGATGGATTAGTGTGTGCTGGGGCTTCTGTTGCTTGATGGAGGGAGGGAGGGAAGGGGTGGAGGGAAGGGGTGGGGTGGAGGGAGTGTCGTGAAGGCAGTGATCGTAAGGGGAGGGAAAGGGAGGTGGTGCTTGGTCCTAGGAGGGGCTGATGGTGATGGTGTTTGGATGTGGGCGTAAGGGACTAGAGGAAGGGGGGAAGGGGTATCGAGTACTGTTGTCTTGAGAGTGATGGTGATTGGATGGTGTTTAGGGAGTGGGTGGTGCTGAGGGATGGTGTGTGTGTGTGTGTGTGTGTGTGTGTGTGTGTGTGTGTGTGTGTGTGTGTGTGTGTGTGTGTGTGTGTGTGTGTGTTGTGGAATGGGTGGATGGGAGAGTGGGATGCGTTGGATATGTCGTATTGATGATTGTGTTGTTTGCATGGTGATGGTGATGGTGGTGGTGGTGGTGGTGATGGTGGTGGTGGTGATGATGATGATGATGATGATGGTGAGAGGGACGTGAGGAACAATATTTACGTTACTGTTGGTGATGTTAATGGTGGTGATGGTGGTGTTTGATGGAATAAAGGTTACTCTTGACTACTCTATGCCATATGCGCGTTTGAAGGGGTGGAGGGAAGCTGATGATGATGATGATACCTTGATTACTACTCGTGCAGGTGTAGGCGCGGCGCACAGGTTGACGCCGTGCTGTGGACATGAACAGTGGCACCCATCTTGCTTTACCTGTTAAGAGGAGAGGGGACGCCGGTGGGCAGGTAGAGTACAAAGTGACACTCTGGCTTAATTAAGGTGAGGTACGCCCGTGGCAAGGTGATACTACGTCAGCGTGATAAAGGGAGCGAGTGTGTGAAGGGAGTGTGAGGCTGATGGAGTGAGGGGAGGCAGGTGCGAGGGGAGTGGAGTTTAGGGAGTGTAAAAAGAGTGGATGGTGAGGGTGTTGACATGTAGCGTGGAGCACATATTTCATTTGTTTCAGGCACAGCACCAGTTTTGTTGTTATGGTTATCACTCCTCCTCCTCCTCCTCCTCCTCCTCCTCCTCCTCCTCCTCCTCCTCCTCCTCCTCCTCCTCCTCCTCCTCCTCCTCCTCCTCCTCTCATCATGTCCTTCTGTACCTCGTTGTTGTTCGTATAAATGGTTATGTTTGTGTGTCCCCAGTCTCTCTCTCTCTCTCACTCTCTCTCTCTCTCTCTCTCTCTCTCTCTCTCTCTCTCTCTCTCTCTCTCTCTCTCTCTCTCTCTCGCTCTCGCTCTCGCTCTCCCCGCCGTTCCTTCCTTTCTCTCCCTCCTTGCCTGCATGATGGATGAATTGCTCTGGGAAATTAATGGTCTTATAATGGATAATTTAGGGCCCAGGGAGGTATCGGGCTGCTGTGGTGGTGGTGGTGGTGGTGGTGGTGGTGGTGGTGGTGGTGGTGGTGGTGGTGGTGGTGGTGGTGGTGGTGGTGTGGTGGTGGTGTGGTGGTGGTGGTGGTGGATTCGGTGGGTGAAATGACATGGGTGACTGGTGTATAAACGAGGTGGAAGGTGATGCAGTGTGTGTGTGTGTGTGTGTGTGTGTGTGTGTGTGTGTGTGTGTGTGTGTGTGTGTGTGTGTTTGTTTCTTATTAAACTTTTCTCCCTTTCCTTCTCTCCCTTTCTCTCTTCCTCTCTCCCTGACTTTTTTTTTCTCTCTCTATTTTGGTTTCCTTTCTCCCTCCCTCCCTCCCTTCCATCCTTCATTCCTTCATTCATTATTTTTTTATTTCATTCCTTATCTCTTGGTTCTCTATGTGTTTCTTCTTTGCATGTTATTTTATTTTGCTTTTGTTTGTGTGCTTCATTCTTTCTTAGCTTTCCTTTTTTTTATCTTTTTTTTGTATTCCTTCCTTCCTTTCCATCCATCCATCCATCCATCCATCTTCCCTCACTGTGTGCTCCACCATTAAATTTTGGAGGCAAGAGTGAATAACAAATTAGCTGCGTATTTTTTTTGACTTATAAGCAGTAATTATCCTCTTTTTCCCTGCGTGCTAATTAAAGATTCACGCTTCCTCCACCAGCGAACAGGAGGGGGAAGGAAAAAAAAATTGTGATATCCATGAATGTTGAGCTACTGACGAAGAGACTCGGTAGCAGAACGTGTATGCTCCATTTTGCGTTACCTTCCTTCTCTGCTTCTTGTATTTACGCGCCATTTTACTTATCTTTGCGTGTGTGTGTGTGTGTGTGTGTGTGTGTGTGTGTGTGTGTGTGTGTGTGTGTGTGTGTGTGTGTGTGTGTGTAGTTCCCTGTCTGTCTGTCTGTTTGCTTGTCTGTGTCTCTTTCCTTTCTTTCTTTTCATTCTCTCATCTCTCTCTCTTTGTTTGTTTATTTCTTTGTTCATCTCTCTCTCTCTCTCTCTCTCTCTCTCTCTCTCTCTCTCTCTCTCTCTCTCTCTCTCTCTCTCTCTCTCTCTCTCTCTCTCCTCTCTCTCTCTCTCTCTCTCTCATTGATCCGTATTTTCTTTTGTTCTTTCACTCCTTAAACTTTTTTTATACCCTCCCAGCAACCCCTTCCCCCCCCTCCTCCTCTTCCCTCTCCCTCCCTCCCTCCCTCGACTCCCTCCCTCCTCTCTCTCCTCCTCTCTTTCTTTCATTCCTACATTTCCTCTCTCTCCTTCTTCCTTTACTTTCTTTCCTCCTTCCATTCCTCTCCCTCCTTCATTTTTTCCTTCTTTCCTTCCTTCCTTCCTTTCCTCCTTCCTTTCTTCGTTCCTTCATTCCTTATTTCCTTCCTTCCTTCCTTCCTTAACCTCTCTTCCTTCCTCCACCTTTCTTACCACCATCCCATTCCATTCCTCTTGCTCTCTCCTTCCCTCCCTCCCTCCTTCTCTCCCTCCTTCCGTCCTTCCTTTCCTCCAATGTGCTTTGATATTAACTTTGTCTGTTTTATTGGCACGTGGACAATTAACTTTAAGAATTGGGTCATCTGCTTCACTAACATTCACTCTCCTATCTTTTCTTTAGCCCCATTCATTGTTAAGTTTTCTTCTTCCTTTTATTCGTATTTTCTTTTCTTTTTCTTTCAATGTTTCCCTGCTGGTGCTCACTCTCCTTTCATCTTCTCATTCTCTTCTGTTTCTCACATGTTTGTCTGTCTCTTTTTCGTCTTTTTATCTCCTGCCATTTGGTTTTGTTCAATGTGTATCCCATTCTTCCCTTTCTTGCACCAACATACACTTCTTGCTATTTTTCTTGCTCTCCCCCTCGTTCCCAAGCAGTTATTAATTTTTGCGTCCATAATTACATCTTTCCAGACGCTCCTCTCCTTATTCCATTACCTCTTCTTATTCTTCTTTCTTCTTATCACTGGTTATTTTTCCTTTTGTTTTTAATATTGCTCCCTAGAGAGAGAGAGAGAGAGAGAGAGAGAGAGAGAGAGAGAGAGAGAGAGAGAGAGAGAGAGAGAGAGAGAGAGAGAGAGAGAGAGAGAGAGAGAGAGAGAGAGAGAAAAAAAAAAAACATTTATTCATGGCTATAACTTTTTTAAAAATTTCCCCCAAAACTTTGATTTTACGTGCAATGTTTAAAACGCTTTGGTGGTGTTGTTTTTTTATTTATTTATTTATCATTATTATTTTTTTTTAAAGAATTATTGTCACCTGCTTTCCCTTCCACGAACCCCTTCCCTGTGTATCCCATTTTTTATGCCTCCCTACAGACCCTCATCATCCTCCCTCAACTCCCTGTATCCATAACTGTGCCTCCTCCTCACACCTTTCCTCTATTCCCTCAATCACCCCTTTATCCTCTATCCCATCTCTCATTCCCCACTTCACTCCCTCTATTCCTCACTTTCATTCAATTTACACTCACCTCATCTCTTCCTTACACCCTATCGTCTCCCTTTTTTCTGTCATTTTAGTTCTCCATTTTTCTCATCTTTCCATTATCCTCCCAGTCACTCCCTTCATCCCTGAATCACATATCCCATCAGTCCTTCTATTTCTTCATTCCTTTCACTATCCAAGAACATCATCTCTTCTCCAAACACCTACTCACCTACACATTTTTGTTTAACTCCTCACTTTCTTCTCTCCTGTGTGTCTCTCGTCCCCACTGTACCTTCCCCGGCACACTCCACGGGGCAGGCGTGTGATCTTTGTCTTGCACTCTGCCCCGGACAGCAAACCTACCTCGGCTTTGTCCGGCTGTCACCCGCTAACCTTCATTTGCAAGTGATGCTGGGAAGAAGAGGGAGCGAGGAGATGGTGGGGAGGGATGCAGCCAAAAAGATGGATGGGACTAAGAATATATGATAGTGTGTATATTCAGCTGCACGTATGTATTAGGTTAGGTTAAGTTAGGTTAGGTTAGGTTAGGAGGGAGATCGTATGAAGAAGGGAGTTTGTGAAGAGATAAGTGGAAGAGATACTGTCGTGAAACTGTGTATGAAAAAGAATAGGGAGGTATATTATAGTTAAAGGCTGGAAAGAGGCGAGAGGAAAGGAAAAAGAAGAGGAATGATGGCAAATAATAAAGGGATAAGGGAACAAAAAATATATAAGGGTAAGGTCCCACAAGGATAAGGCAAAAAAAATATTAAGAGAAAAAGGAAAAAAATACTATAAGAGGAAAACTTACTTGACCGAAATTATAAAGGCAGCAGGGAGAAGAAGGCAAGGCGAGAGAGCTGCATGGGAGGAACAAAAACTAAGAGGCCAAGGTTCATGCATTAGAATGATTAGATAGACAGACGGATGTAGATAACCACGAAAAAAATATATAGGAGACAAAAGTGAACCATGAATTTAAAACCCAAATACAAAAAAAAAGTGTAAGAAAAGAAGAAATACAGCAGGAAAAATTGGAGGAGCCTTACAGGGAGTGGACGAGACTTGAAATCTAATCCGGGAGTGACTGCGGAAGGGAAGAGAAAGAGAGAGAGAGAAAAGTGTGAAAATAAACACTCAGATTGAAGTTTAAAGAAAAGTCACAGGGAAGGGGAGGGACAAACGTCAACAAAAAGGGGGGAAAAAGGACAAACAGACACATAGACGGATACAGAGACCGACGACAAACAAACACCCGAGAGAGAGAGAGAGAGAGAGAGAGAGAGAGAGAGAGAGAGAGAGAGAGAGAGAGAGAGAGAGAGAGAGAGAGAGAGAGAGAGAGAGAGAGATAAAAATAAAATAGACAAACTCACATACTGACAGACAGATAGACAGAGAGGCTGGTGTAAGGAATGTGGAAATAGGAGTTTCAGGAAAAAGTTTGTGCTCTGAGAATAGAAAAATTTGGTGGTAAATTCAATTACATGCTGATTGAGGAGAGAAACAAGACACACAATCAGGGGCAGGTTGGGGGGCGGCCGGGTTTGGGAGAGGGCGAGGGGGGTAGGGGCGTGGGGGGCGGGGGAAGGCCTCACCCATACCTACGCACGCCCACGCTGGTCATGGGATTTATTTTAAGCTTCTAGGTCACCCACGTCACGAAAAGGAGAATAATGGGATGAGGAAGGAAGGAAGGGACACACACACACACACACACACACACACACACACACACACACACACACACACACACACACACACACACACACACACACACACACACACACACACACACACACACATGTTTATCCCCAGCTGAAGTCAGATGAGGTGAGGTGAAGGTCGATGAGGTTAGCTTAAATTAGCTTAGTTAAGTGAGGTTAGATTAAAATTAAACAAAGATTCCACATTTGGTAAGCTTTAATGTTCCTTTTTCATATATTACACATCAGATTTTGCCTAAAACGTGATCACAAAAACTGATTGTGAGCGTTAACTTGTCCCTACTCCCGACCTTCTCAATCACTATCTTCGTAGGCTCTTATATTACCTTTTTTTTTCTTACTCTCTCTCTCTCTCTCTCTCTCTCTCTCTCTCTCTCTCTCTCTCGCTCTCATCTCTCGCTCTCTCTCTCTCTCTCTCTCTCTCTCTCTCTCTCTCTCTCTCTCTCTCTCTCTCTCTCTCTCTCTCTCTCTCTCTCTCTCTCTCTCTCTCTCTCTCTCTCTCTCTCTCTCTCTCTCTCTCTCTCTCTCTCTCTCTCTCTCTCTCTCTTTCACACTTGCACACACCATAATCTCCCTCTCACCATCGTACAACTTACCTTCCTCTCTCCTTTCTCCTACAGCTCGCCTACCTTAACCGCCTTCCCTCCCTCCCTCCACTCATACCTACCCACTCCACCTTCTCTGCTCCCTTCTCCCATCCACATAACCACCCAACCATCTAGAAACACACACACACACACACACACACACACACACACACACACACACACACACACACACACACACACACACACACACACACACTTCATCCTTCCTCCCTCCTTGTTCATAGCTACCACAGTCTCCCTCCCATGCTCCGTCTGCCCACCTAGCCCTCCCCATTACCAGCCAGCCGCCCCTATAACTCAGAACACTCCGGCTTTGCATATCAGGGCCACGCGGCGCCGGGGTGAGGAAGGGACCCCGGCTCCTGTGTGTAATGTAGTGTTGCCTCCTCCCTGCGGGGTCTGGGCCCACTGGGGGACTGAGCTAGATGGATAGCGGTCTGCATGTGTGCTGCTGCTGTTTCTACTTCTCCTGCAGCTGCTCGGGTGGTCACCTTTACTAGGACACTACAAAAGGAGGGAATTTATAAGAATAAACGTAAAAGAGAATGCAGCTTATTCTCAAATCCGGAAGCAGTGGACTATAAAACTGGGCGTGAAATAAGAGATAATCGTGAAAAGTTGAACGTCTCACGAGTGCGTTGTCTCATGCATTTTGTAAGTTGTTTTATATTGTGCACGCGTTATTTATTTTGGTGGCAGCGGCAGGATGATGTAGCGTTCGCCTGGGAGGTGTCCAAGGCTATTTCACTCCGCGCTAGAAGGCCGGGCTGGGCAACGCTAGCCAGGCAACTTTTGGGTGTCGCGCTGGCCACGGGACAAGCTAGTGGTGTCAGGGAGGGAGGATAGGGATAGACTCACGTTGCAGGCGCAGATACACACATCGTAGCCATCAGGATGAAACACATTGAACTCCAAACACACACACACACACACACACACACACACACACACACACACACACACACACACACACACACACACACACACACACACACGCACACACACACACACACACACACACACACACACACACACACACACACACACACACACACACACACACACCCTATTTGTCTATTATCTTGATGTAGGATTTAGCAGAGTAGCATCCTCACCAAGTATTTTGTACATTTTTCCAAAGACGTGAACATAACTGCCTTACTTTTTACAACGTAATCCATCAAATGACCTTAGTTTTTATAACTTAATCCATCAAATTACTTTAGTTCTTACAACTTAATACATCAAAAGAAAACATGAAGAGACCAAGGTTTTACGAACTTGTTTTACTGCATTATTGTTACAGAGCAAAGTTGTCTCGATGAGTGTGTTCTTGTCTCGCGTTCTTCGACGTCTGGGCACGAATTCTCTTATCTTTATTTAAAGAGAGGCGCGGCGGGCAGCACGGGACTCTGTCTGCTGCTGCTGCTGCTGCTGTAAACCTAAGGAATGCTAGTGTGTCCGCGCCGGCACGGATTGAACTTAAAATATAACGTAACGACACACACGAGAAATCTTCCCCCAAAACACACGTGGATAATGTCACTGTGGATCATTAGTTTCTTTGTTTATTACCAGCAGGCCGACATGAGGTGCAGGTCCTGATGATAAACATATAGATAAAATATAAACAATGATGTACATAAACACACACACACGCACACACGCACACACACACACACACACACACACACACACACACACACACACACACACACACACACACACACACACGCACACGTAAGGTTGCATGTCGTGACCAAGCTGACCCGGGTTTATATACAGTAGTGTTTATTTAGCAGCTATGTAAATGTTTTTGATTTGTGGAGGCGTCGAGGTTACGGCTGCTTGGGTCTCCAGTCTTCACCCTTCCCTCATCCCCTCCGTTGTCTCTCATTTCTCTTTTCTCTCCAAATATGCACTACCCTGATACTTCCCTCTTCCTTTTATCACTTCCTCATTTCAGCCTTTCCTCCATCCCCATAACCCGTATCACCTCTTTCTCTCCACCCTCTCCCCATCTCCACCATATGTCTCTCCTCTCACTTCACCTCTCCCTTCCGTTGGTGCTAACTTAATACCCTTTCCTTTCCCCTCCGTTGTCTTGCATCACCCTATTTACTCACCTCTTCTCCCTTTTTCCCCTCTATGTTACCCCGTCACACCTCTCATACCCTCACATCATCTCTCACATCACCTTTCACATCACCCTTCACATCATCCTTCTCTCCCTACCCTTCCCTTACTTTGAGGCGGGTGAGTGTAGCTATAACGGCCATGATACATCAGGTACACGCGACCCTCTGCACAGGTGGATCAGTCTAAGTCTTAGGAAAATTCCGACACATTGCTGCGCACTTTGGCACTTGGCGGATTACATACTTGTATATGCCAGCGCGCACATGGCTCGCTTGACACTCACCAACGCACCCACTCACCTACACCCCCCCCGTCCCCCCCCCACCACACACACACAAGCCCCGTGCCAACCCGGTACCATCTAGGTGCCAGGTTAGTGTAAATATGTAGCAGGAAGAATCTTTATACAGCCAAGTGTTTATTTATTGTCCTCTTCATAAGTCTCTCGTCAGTGTCAGATTTACTTGGGATTCCCGTCCACCTTCAACCCGAACACACCTTACGGTGTCCATCAGTGTCTCTCTTTGTTAATTTAGAAGGCTGCAGTGTGGATTCTTACTTAGTTATATTTTCCATGACCTTCGCCTCATGCACTCAGCCGTAAAGCAACGCATTTGGAACGTCCCCAAGCACACGCACCTCTCTTCTCACTCTAAGCTCCGCTGCTGCCACCAGGAAGGAAGCCTGGCACTCTTCCCTTCACGCTAAGCTCCACTGCTGCCCTCAAGAGAGAAGCCTGGCGCCCCTTCTTGGCCGGGTATTAAAAGTGTCGTGGGGCAGAGAATGTTGACTCGGCGTCCAGGGCATCGTTTAGTTGTGATGGATGGCAACGGTCGAGGTTGTTTATGGTTGGATTTCCCTTGAGGGATCAGCGTCAGGGAGGAGCCAGGGCGGGGATATGCCAGGGATTGGTCCGGTTTTAAGGGATAAATTTTGTGGGTGAGATAGCTTCGTGTCACGTTCTGTGGTCGTGTTATAATTCTTTTGACCTGACTCTGTTCCTCTCACTTTCTACCGTGCTCGTAATTTATTGGCTTGGGTGTAATGGATCATCCCTTCTCGTCCTCCACGTACTTCCTTCTTCCTCTCTCTATCTTGTATATATATAGTTTTCTGAATTTTTAGTCGATTATGTAGTGTGTGTGTGTGTGTGTGTGTGTGTGTGTGTGTGTGTGTGTGTGTGTGTGTGTGTGTGTGTGTGTGTGTGTGTTGTGTCATGATCATCGTAATGGCCAAAATTGCACCTAACCTATAGTGAAAGGGCCTTTGATAAACTTTGATGGTGAATTTCGTCCACTCTTGAACCTTCACTTTCTTTCTATCCCTTCTACTTCCCCAAAACAAATCATGTCCTTCTTCCTCCATAACCCTCCTTTTGTTTTTCTTTTCAATTCCTTCTCTTTTTCCCTTAACCTTCCATTTATCGACTTTGCTCTATCCTCCCGTTATTGTTCTCTTAGTCCTTCCTATTCTATCTCTTCCCCTCGTCGTCAGCTTTGAATTTGTCCTGTTTGCTATCCTCACATTCCTTGTCTTTGTGATCATCTTCATCCCTCTTCATGTCATTCTCTTTGTCGTCGTCTTCGTCCTCCTCTTCTTGGAGCTATTCGTCCTCGCCATTCTCTTTCTGGAGCTCCTTGATGCTTCTTGATGCTCCTCGTCCTCCTCCTCGTCCTCCTCGTCCTCCTCCTCCTCCTCCTCCTCCTCCTCCTCCTCCTCCTCCTCCTCCTCGTCCTGCCCTCCCCTTGATCCCTATCGTTGCCGTTATTCATTACACTGATGAAAGGTCGTGCACGTGACGGCCGTCCATTCATATTACCGCTTGTTTTTTGATTAATTACTCGTTCACTCACGCCCTCACCCATCGTCCCCACGCCCTCACCCGTTATTTGTACTCAGTCACCCACGCGTTCATTCATCACCTCCATTTACCTCCTTACCCATTACATGTACAGTCACCTATAATCTCACTCATCACTCTATTAACTCACCCACTCCCTGCTTGTACTTCTCCCACGCACATAAGCTCTCACCCAGCATTTCCACTCTCTCACCCACCATTGTTACCCTCCTCACCCACTCAACCGTATTTAACTCAAGTCAATAATGTTTATCTTTCATCCACTCTTATTCATTATCATTATCTTATCCCGTTCTGTTTGTCCTCTCAACATGCACCTGTAGTGGCTCATCTTTGCTTCCTTACATGTATGCCTGTAGGTAGCTTTACGTTCACCCTCCTTCACCCTCCTTCACCATTGATAGTTTTTCCATACTACATGGTATCACTTCCTCTTCCGGCCAGCTTCGGCTGGAGGGAGGGGTGGGTGGGGAGGAACCTTCCACTTTGCTGTCCTTTTGTCTCTTATCAAGTAGATATAGTAGTAGTGTAGCTAAACAGACAGCCTCGTTAGGTCCAGTAGGACTGTTGCTGTCGGTTCTTCCTTTGTACTCCTTCACCTAAACAACCACTCACTCATCCACCCTGCCCAGTTTTTATTTCCATCTGCTGTCCCTCTCATACTCATCTACCATCTGTTACACATCCTGCTGGACTTATCTTATCCCTAAACACACACACTGACACACACACACACACACACACACACACACACACACACACACACACACACACACACACACACACACACACCCACACCCACACCTACACCCACACACACACACACACACACACACACACACACACACACACACACACACACACACACACACACACACACCCACACCCACACACCCACACCTACACCCACACACACACACACACACACACACACACACACACACACACACACACACACACACACACACACCCACACACACACACACACACACACACCCACACACACACCCACACACACACACACACACACACACACAACTTCATAAACAGATGCATTCAGGACAGTATTAATATGCCAGCAACTCCCTCGTTACAAACAGAATATGATATTAAGCCGTAATTACAATGGGCCAATAGTAATACAGAACATCTCTTTAATGCCCTACTACATCTACATACATCTACTGTTGTTATTCATTAGCTAGTTTTGTTATCCTGTTCTCCTGTTCTCCTCCTGCGTCGCGCGTCTCCAAGCTCCCATCGCCGCCGCTGTGTTCATAAATGCATCGTGTCCTCATTGGAAACTATTTATGATGCATGTTATTTCTAGTTTTCATGCAAATAGCTATTATTAAAGAGGTGCGTCCTCGTGAATGTGTCCTCGTTTAGTAGATCTGACCGGGCGGGGCGGGGCGGGGCGGGGCGGGGCATGAAACGATGAGAGAGAGGGGCGTGCACTTACCTACCTACCTACCTACCTACCTACCTTATGTGTTTAGAGTCACAATTTACATACAAAACGAGGCGGAAATTATGTTAAGCGACGCGTTATTCTGCGTGTACATCCTCCCTTCCTAAGCCTTTAACATTGTCTTTATCATAGTGTTCATCGACGTTATCGTTACCTCATCACATCCCCCTAATGTACCCTCCCTCCCTCCCTCCTCCTCCTCCTCCTCCTCCTCCTCCTCCTCCTCCTCCTCCTCCTCCTCCTCCTCCTCCTCCTCCTCCTCCTCCTCCTCCTCCTGCTTCATGGCCTCCTCGCTATCAGAGCCCGTAGCCTATTCTGTATAATGTGGGCGGGTCTTATCAGTCTCTGGGGCGGGCTGGGACTCACGACCCGCTAGGGATCCACCAAGGGGAGGCTTGAGGGGGAGCTGAGGCACTGATTGGGCTGCCTTGAGTTGCCGGCGGGAAGGGAGGAGGCAAGGAAAGAAGAGAGAAGGTGGATAGACATAGTTAGGAAAGGAGGTGAAGGGGGAGAGAGGAGTGGAGGAACACAGGAAGTGGAGGCGGCCGGGGCGCTGGGGTGTTGAAGTCAGCGAGGCCGAAGGACGTGGTTGGTTGGATTAGTGGAATTGAGTGAACGAAGATGTGATTGGGTGGCTGCTGGCTGAGTGGGATTCGAGGGTGAGTGAAGGCGGCGTGTGTTCGTAGAGGAGGAGAGGACGTGGGTGATGTGGAATTCGTAAATTTTAAGAGGAGGGTCAGGGTGAGTGAAGAGGAGGCAACATCTAAGAGGAGGAGGAGGAGGAAGAACGTGACAACCCTACAGTCATCTCGTCTGCTAGTCTATTTTGTAGGGAAGACTTTTATATCTTACACCAACCTTTCTTGCTCTCTCTCTCTCTCTCTCTCTCTCTCTCTCTCTCTCTCTCTCTCTCTCTCTCTCTCTCTCTCTCTCTCTCTCTCTCTCTCTCTCTCTCTCGTTCTCTCTCTATTTATATATCTATCTATCTCTCGTATTCACACCCTGGCTGCATGTGTGCCTCTCTATCTCTCTCTCTGCTCACCATAAAGCCTCACTGCACATCCTTGAACTAAATCACACTTCATGTTTTTCCTTTTGCACTCTCCTCTCCATATTTTCCTCGCACTAATATATATTTTTCATGTGGTATAATTATGCATCTCCTTGGGGGAAGGCGTATGTAATTTTTTTTATTAGTTTTCATTTTACTGGAATATAGTTTCTTCCATCCCTCCGCTTCCCGTCCTGTGTCAGTAATTTATCTCGTGTGATCCAGTAATGGCAGCAGCAGTGGAACGCTCCTGAATTTCTGCAGGTGTTGGAGTAATTGCATGCATTTATGTATCTATTAATCTATTTATTTGTTTTATGCTTGCTGTGAATCTATTGGGTTGCTCTTGTAGTTGGCAGAGGTAGAGAGGAGACGAGTCCTCATCTCAAGCATTTATGTCGCTTGTTGTAATGGTTTTAGCTCTGTAACCTGACTTAACGCACAACACAGCCTGACAATGTTTACTTTACGTTATAAAGGAGGATTATCAAAAAAAGATACTACATAAAAAGAAGTGAAGGATAATGTTCAGAGTATATTACATGCGAAGTCTGTGTACCTCAATGCATACACACGTAATGAAGGGAAGTATACCCAAGTAGGAATGGCAGCAGCAGCGTCATTGGCTTAACAGGTGTGTCCAGGCAGTCCATCGTTATGCAGTACGCTTTAAGTCATGATTAGCAGGGAAAGTATCCGAGGAGGCGCGGCAGCAGTGGTGTGAGTGGCGGCACGTCCCTGGGCCACGCCTGCTGCTGCCTCCCTTACCCTCCTGCTAACGAGCTCCTGACGACGACTCTGCTCCAATCACTTGACGCCCAAGAGGCACTCTCGAGAGCAACATCCCTTCCTCCTCCTCCTCCTCCTCCTCCTCCTCCTCCTCCTCCTCCTCTTCCTCTTCCTCTTCCTCCTCTTCGTCCTCCTTCTCCTCTTTCTCCTTCTCTTCCTCCTGGTTTTCGTGCACTCCCTCTCTCCTCCTCTTCGCCTCCTCCCTCAACTCCTCGCACGGGAAAATTCCTGTGAACTCGATTTTTTCCCCTCGAGGCCGAACCCACACACTGATGAGACGATACTCGACGGAAATTCTGAGTAAATCTGCCCTAAAAACATGAGCCGAGGAGTGTTCCGCGAAAATTAATCTCCACCACATTTTCCTCCTCTCGGCGTGTATTAATCCTTCACGTGGAGGCAAGGCGTGCCATCCTACGGTTTTGTTTTCCTATCATTTTTCTCTTTTTTTTTTCTTCACCATGGTTTGTACTAGCATTTTTTTCCCCCTCGCCGTTTTCATTCATTCGTCTTTCTCATTTCTTTCTCCTTTCGCAAAAACGATCTCTCGGAATTAGGTCAAGGAAAGGGTGAGTCTCGGGGAACATTAATAGTATTTCGAACTGAACTCTTGAGAAGAATCTTAGAGTGAGAGCGAACTCCATTATAGCCTGTAGGACTTCT
>JAPQNM010000005.1:8398055-8403055 GCA_029783475.1 Metacarcinus magister
CTGAGAGGTTGTCCACTACGCCTGGTCAGCTGTGTGGGCGTGGCGCGCGCTGTACCGGGGATCTCCTAGCTTACCATTACATATATTTATTGCAGTGGGAAAATATAGGCGGGTGAATGTAGCGCATTACTCGCGGGAACAGCACATGTGTCACCCGCCTCGCTGCATTACTGAGGCAAAACGACACAAATCTAGAAAAAAAAACATTGCGTGTAGAACTGTAAGCCAGATGAATACGATGCAATAAATATGTAAACGTGGTGTGTGAAGAAATGGATAAACAGAAAATACCGTGAATTATTGGAGGGAGAGCTACTAAGAAGAAAAAAAAACACTCGATCCCAAATTTAAACAGAAATTCCGAGTGTCGTCAAACATGGACACATTGGAGAGAAAGAAAAAAATAAAGATGGAAAAAAAAATAAATAAACTCCGTCTAAAACTTCCGAATAAATTATGCAAATATTGGCAAATACGGCTGAAGCCTCGATGAATATTAGAGAGAAAAGGCGGCTCGGTCGTGACATTACTTAACGAACTGCTCCGGGGCGTGAGTGCGCATCGATGAAATTAGATATCAAGTAATAAAAAAACAAGTGAATAAATACATGGTGATAAGCAGACACGAGCACGGAGAGAGAGAGAGAGAGAGAGAGAGAGAGAGAGAGAGAGAGAGAGAGAGAGAGAGAGAGAGAGAGAGAGAGAGAGGGAAGTAGCGTGGCAACAATAATTCCTCCCCGTCCATTCATGTTAAGTGAGCAGCAGATGTAAGAAAAAGGGAAAAAAAAACTATGATTTATAAACAAAAGCAAAGGAAGAATGCATGTATAAATGATGGTCCGTTTCCTCCTCTTCCTTATATCCTTCCTCTTCTTCGTTCTCTCTCAAAGAAAAATAACAAAAAAAAAGAAGAAATATACAACGAAAATCAGAGGAAGTGAGTGAGTGAGTGAGGATGAGGGAGGGCGGGAGGGGAGATGAGGGGAAGAGAGGAGTGCTGACGTCCACATCTCGTCAGTCATCGCAAAATACAGGGTTCACTTGGCATGGATATCTGGTGTTGCATTCAGCTTGTTCAGTGTTGCGTTAAGTGTTGCATATTGCCAAGGATTCTCTCCCTCCTCGCGTTCTCCCAAGGCTCCATGAGAAGAGCGATGGAACTCTTCTTCCTCTTCCTCCTCCTCCTCTTCTTTTCTTTCCTCCTTTTCTTCCCTCTTTTTCCATATTTTCGCTTCCTCCTCCTTTTCATCCTCATCTTCATCCTAATCATTATTCTCCTTTGTACTCTCCTTCTCCACTTCATAATGTTTTTTTCTCCTTCAGTTCTTCCCTTTACTCCTTTTACTTACTTATCTTATTCCACATCTTTCCTTTCTGGTCTTCCTTCACACTTTTCTATCACAAACTTCCTCTCTTCCTTCTATTTCTTTTTCCTATTTTCATCTTCCTCCTCCTCTTCCTCTTCGTCTCCCTTTTCCTAACCTACTCTAATAGGAAAAGGGTGATATGTATATACATAAATATATATATACATATATATATATATATATATATATATATATATATATATATATATATATATATATATATATATATATATAAGAGAGAGAGAGAGAAAGAGAGAGAGAGAGAGAGAGAGAGAGAGAGAGAGAGAGAGAGAGAGAGAGAGAGAGAGAGAGAGAGAGAGAGAGAGAGAGTGTGTGTGTGTGTGTGTGTACGTGATGTTTGTGTTCAATCAATTTGTAGATGCGGCGACGAGCAGGATGGAATGTGGTTAGAAGAAGGAAAGTCTGTAGAGAGGAGAAGGTGGAGGTGGAGGTGGAGGAGGTACACGCTAAAGGCGAAGAATTGAAGGAGAAACAATTGTGAAGTGGCTGAGACATGTGAAGTAGGGAAAGGGAGGTGGGAGGGAGGGAGGGAGGGAGGGAGGGAGGGAGGGAGGGAAGGAAGAAAGGAAGGAAGGAAGGAAGGAAGGAAGGAGGGATGGAGGGAAGGATGGTGATTTGTTTAAGGTGGAGGAACGTGTGTGTGTGTGTGTGTGAGTGTGTGTGTGAGTATGTGTGTGTGTGTCTGTCTGTCTGTCTGTGTTCCTGTCTATCGTGGACGAGGTGACAAGAATGAAATACGTCGTGTGTTGAAAGTCTAAGGTAATTTCTGATCAATATTTCTCTTTTTTATTTATATATTTTTTTCATTCAAACTCATTAGAAATTACAAGTTGCCCAAAGGTGAACTGTCGTGTTTAAGGTATCTAAGGGGCAAGCAACAATACTTTATATAATATGAACTATAAAACTGTATAGAAATATATACAAATACATATGAAATACAATACTCTCTCTCTCTCTCTCTCTCTCTCTCTCTCTCTCTCTCTCTCTCTCTCTCTCTCTCTCTCTCTCTCTCTCTCTCTCTCTCTCTCCCTCCCCCCCCCACCCCCCTCTTGTACATCTAGCACGCCTGCCACGCCTCCCACCGGATAGAATGACTTTTTAGGCCGCTGTGTCGTGCTCCAGATTATGAGGAAGTGACGAGTTTCTGCACTTATGAGGCGTTGAGGCAATTAGATGGAAGAAGCAGAGGGAGAGATTGATCGTTATGTACCCTGTGTGTGTGTGTGTGTGTGTGTGTGTGTGTGTGTGTGTGTGTGTGTGTGTGTGTGTGTGTGTGTGTGTGTGTGTGTGTGTGCGTGTGTGTACTGTTCACGTCATGCTGCTCTCTTTATTTTTTTTTCATTTTCTCTCTCTCTCTCTCTCTCTCTCTCTCTCTCTCTCTCTCTCTCTCTCTCTCTCTCTCTCTCTCTCTCTCTCTCTCTCTCTCTCTCTTTCTCTGTCTGTCCTTTATAGTTTGCATATTCCTCCATTACAAAACACAAACCCTAGTAATTATTTTCTTTATTATTGCTTACATAATTTCTTTGTAAAATCTGTTTGTAATATTTATCATTATTCATTACTGCATAAACCATTATAATTTACTTGCGATGTTCATTTCTTTATCTCATTGTTCAGTGAATCAGTCAGTAAGTCATTCATTTATTTAGTAAGTCAATCAGTCAGTCAGTCAGTCAGTCGTTCAGTCAGTCAGTAAGGTAGTTAGTCAGTCACACGATGCTCAGCAGACAGGCAGTCAATCACCATCACTCCGCTAACACCACCGCCATTACCCGCTACTGCAGCACCATTACTACCGCCACTATCACAGTTCTGCCTCATAGCCATCATTACAGCGTCACGCAGTACCGTCATTATTATAACTCCCTATCACCATCTCCTGGCTCATAACTCTTCTACACCACTAACATAACCACCACCACCACCACCACCACCTCCCGCTGCAGCACCATAACTACTACTACGCCGAACACCGCCATCACCACCACTAGCTTAGCACCACCAAGAACACCGCTCACCACTCTCACCATCATTCATCATCACCAGTAGTACTACCACCTAACACACACACACACACACACACACACACACACACACACACACACACACACACACACACACACACACACACACATGACTCACCCCTACACTCGCCCTGCCATGCTCTGTGCACGACCCTCGGGGCCGTAAAGAGCCACAGGGAAGCCGTTTATGAAGGCCCTGCGGCGTGGCGACCCAAATAGAGCTGCGGTTTTAAGCTGTCGACGGAGCTCACTGCGGCACACTCACTCCCACCGTGGCTGAAAGGAGCGACCCAGACCTTCCTGCAGCTCTCACCCGCTCTCTTCTCCCTCTCTCCCTCCCTCTCTCTCTCCCTCCCTCCCTCCCTCCCTCCCTCCCTCCCTCCCTCCCTCCCTCCCTCCCTCCCTCCCTCTACTCACTCCCTGCCTAGCGTAGCCGGGAGGGCAGAGAAGTGCTCCTGAAGGTCCTGAATGCGGTAATGGAGAAGTGGAGGAGAGGGCATAAAATGGACGGTGTGTCGGGGATGGTGGTGGTGGTGATAGTGTGGCAGCTGTGGCAACGGTGGTGGTGGTGGTGGTAGTGGTGGTGGTGGTAGTAGTGGTGATTGTATAGTGCTTTCGAGGAGGAAATATAATGGTTATCGATGCAGGTAAGGGGAGGTGCTATCGTTATCGTGTGAAATTGTTTATGAGGAAAGCTAGGAGGACCTCTTCAGTGGCCTGTGGAGCCGGGTGACTGCCTTGCCGTTACTGCTGATGGTGGCTTGCTGGCGGGAGGGTGTTGTGCTTCCTTGTGGACTCGGGAATAGCGTACATATGACGCCTTTGAGGTAGGGCTGGAGGTACCTTAGCCTTGGAGACGTGTTGTGAGCATTAATGCGCCGCGTGGGTGTAGATCCGGCACATGGCAGCTAACGAGTTCATATAAACCCTATTTTGGAACCAGGAAACGTTTTTTATCCGTGCTGAGTCGCTAATGAAAGTCGTGGTGAGGCCAGGAAGGGAGGTGCCGGGACGCATCCAAGGAATTTATCTTCGACGTAAGGAGGCGCGCCAGAGTAGGCTAGGATTAGTTGAGACCTGACGAGAATGCGAACTGAGGAAATTAAAGCACACAAAGGAAACTGCCATAATTTAGAACGAAATATTGAGCACAGGAAAGGTGGATGTAACGGAAATACGGAGGAGATAAAAGACGGAATGGGAAGTCCAATGAAGATGACTGAAACAAAATTTGAATTTCTCATGTTTCGCCTGAGCCTCATGAATTTTAGGAGAAAAATGGCGTGTGAGCGAGGACAGACGGTGACAAAGAGAGGCCGAGTGGCAGAGACTCAGGCCTGGAGACAAACACACGCCGACAAAGAAAGCGTTAAACAGTCGCCATAAGAGACGAAAGAGCCTCGAAAATTGTCAAACTTGCAAGTAATAAGACACGAGAGGCACCTTGAGAGAGGTGTACGAGGGTGGAGGGAGGGAGGGAGAGAGAGAGGGAGAGGGAGAGGGAGAGGGAGAGGGAGAGAGGGCGAGTGGTGAAGAGAGAAGAAGAGTAGGAGAGTGCCCTGAGCCGATCCGGGCGGAGGTCACC
>JAPQNM010000005.1:8408055-8415555 GCA_029783475.1 Metacarcinus magister
TTTCACTATTTTTCTTATTTTTCTACTTACACTTCCTCGTGGCGTTATCTAAAGTGTTACATTTTCATTTTATTTATTGTTTCATTTATTGTTGTCTCTAATATGTACATTATATCGACATATCCTACTTGTGATGAGTCCTCCATCTCGTTTCAGTACAACTTTCGTATCTTGTTATTTTTTCGGTCACGTATCTCCTAGTGGCAAGGATGGAGGAGGAGGCTTAACGTGACAGTGTACCCTCTCGTCTCCACCACCACCACCACCACCACCACCACCACCACCACCACCACCACCACCTCCACCACCACCACCACCACCACCACCACCATCATCACCATGGGACGCTAACATGGTCGCAGGAGTTAAAAATCTTTTCACAAACTTCCCATCTATGAACGGCGATATATGCCAGGGAGGGTACGTGTGATGTGGGGGCGTGGGGCGGGAGGGGGGAGGACAGGTTGATGGGCGTGAAGAGGGTGAGTGAGTGGGAGGAGGGCGGACGGGAAGACGTGATTCAGTTTCTAACGTGACATTGGAACAGTTTACCGAAGTGACTTGAGGAACTGACGGTTTTATCAGCGGGTTATGACTTAGTTCGTCTCACCCTTTTGTTCCATCATTGTCCCCTCACATCCCTTCCCTCGCGACTCATTTTTGTGTGGACCAGCCAGTGTTTGTAAATACGAAAAATAAGTTGTAGCGCGCACGTAGGCCACTCAAATTTATGGAATTAATAACTGTATTAATATTTTTGGGCTTGCTTGTTTATATATTCTCTTCCATTGTTTAAATTTTCATATGCCAGCACTGCAAATATTTCCCCGTGCAGCCTTGCCTCTGAATTATTGAACACCTTTGTCAGCCGGGGCAGGGTCGGTGCTTACAACGTTTCCCTCCAGTTTCAGGTAAGGCGACGGGAGAGGACGTGTCTTCCGCTGAGCTTGTGAGTTAATTACTGCTCAGATGTGTGTGTATGTGTGCGTGTGTGTGTGTGTATGGGTAGGTTGGCGTGTGGCTAGATAGGAGGGTGGGTGGGCTTACAACGAACGCCACCACCACCACCACCACTACTACCACATAAAACACAACACCCGCCGCTATTAGTACACCAGTCACATAACTCCTTTAAGAAACATGGTTGTCTGCTAATCAAATATAAAGATTCCTCCTCCTCCCCTCACACACAAAAAAATGGACAAAGCCGCTTATTAATTTAGAGAAACACGCCGCTGCCTCCCAACGCGATCTGGAAAAAAAGGAAAATGATCGAAGACTTATGGAGCAAGGACAACGCGGCGCCTCCTTGGGGATATCTTAGTAGCTTTAGGGAACAAAACGCCGGGGAGACTCTGTTCTTTTTATACATATTTCTTAGCGTTGCCTCTGTTTTTTGGTTTGGGTTTTATACATTCTCTCCTATTTTTTCCCTCTTTTTTTTTCTTGTCCATTGTTTCATATATATATAGTTTTTTTTTATACTTCCTCGCCACTCCTGTCTTTTCCTGTTTTTTTTTTTTGTCCTCTTTGCCTTGCCTGTCCTCTGCTCTGCTTTGTTCTGGTTTCTCTTTCTTTCTTTCTTTTTTAGTTTTATATCTGGTCTCTTCTCTTTTCACCTCTGCTTCTCCTCTCCTCTCCTCTCCTCTCCTCTCCTCTCCTCTCCTCTCCTCTCCTCTCCTCTCCTTTTCCTTCAGGTTGTCGTCGTCATTATCGCCGTCGCTTCTGATAAATTCCTTCATAAAAATCTCGATCCTGTCACCGTCCAGGTTTGCCTCATCAAGACCAATTCCAACTCATGGATGGCTATTGGCGATTCCAGGCGGGTGCGTTCCATTCCTCTCGGCGGTTCCCATTCCCGACAGACTCTGGAACTCTCGCCTCCCTCCTCCTCCTCTTCCTCTTGCTCCTCCTGCCCTATAATCTGGTTGTTCGCGTTGCTTATGTTGGTCAGGTGCGGCTCCAGGATGCACCGATTGCCCGCCACCGCCACCACCATCGCTGTTATCTTTTTATAACCTTATTTATTTTTTTATTTTTTTTACACGTTCACCTTATTAGTACCTAGTGACCTTCTCTTCTATTTCTGGTCTAGTTATTTTTATTATTTCCGATTTGTTTTACTTTTCCTTGATTTTCATTGTTATTTTTGTTTGTTCCTGTGTTTATTGTTGTCTATTTTATCTTCGTTCTTCCTTCTCCTCCTCCTCCTCCTCCTCCTCCTCCTCCTCCTCCCCTCCTCCTCCTCCTCCTCCTCCTCCTCCTCCTCCTCCTCCTCCTCCTCCTCCTCCTCCTCCTCCTTCTTTCCACTTCGTCTCCTCTCGTTCTTCCATCTTGATCACACTTTTACTCTTTATTTCCTTGTGTGTTTATCATTCTCAAATTGTCTTTGCTCGTCGTCATATTTTCTGCTTGCCTTCTTTGTTCCCTCTTTCCCATTCCGTCCCCTACTCTTTACCCTCAAGTTTTATCTGCTCTTTATTCTCCTCCTCTCCTCCTCCTCCTCATCCTCCTTCTCCTCTCACTACTCATCATTTTCATCCTCATCGTTCTCTTTCACTGCCATCGTTATCACCATCACCATCACTATCACACCATCACTATCACTACCATCACCATTACCATCACCATCATCATCCACATCCTTTCTCCTTCGACTGTACAGTAATAAATAATGTCTTAACCTTGATTGTTCCGATAAAATGTAAGGCAGTTCATAAATCTCGTGTTAATAGATAGAGAAAAAGTACCGAGAATCCCACATAGATATAACAACGTAACTGTATTATTTACGGGAGGAGACAGCAGTTTTGAGGATGGTGACACGGTCCTCATCATCCTCTCTTTATGCGTCGTCATTGAGGGATTCTCGTCGATGTGTAAAGTAATGACGGAAGACGTACAAGAATATTTGATGATGATTAACTGTTTAATCAATCGCTACGTGCTGTTTGTTGTCCAGAGTACTGAAAGAACGCCTCCTCGAGCTGGTTGAGGCAATAATGGAGTCTTGATATAGTACGTCACTCCCTGCAGCTTAAGTACCAAGGTGATCTGTGTTGAATGACACTCGATGGTATTTTACAATTTGTTTTAATGATGTCCTTCCAAGAACTGAATTATATGTACAAAATCTTATATGCCATTTGGAAAGTGTATAAAGGAATGAATAAGGAAACGTACCCTTGACCAGGAGACATAGCATCACCAGCAAGTAACTTTCTTGTGAAATATTAATACAACATTTTCCTCTCCAGAAAATAACTATTAAAGCAAATACAAATAATACAGTAGCTAGGCGTGCTATCACTACACCTTGGGGACGCTAAGTAACAATGAAGAATGTAAGACTCAGTGAACTCAAGTACTAGAAAGAAAAGATAAATAGCAAAGAAATATCAGTGTCTGTCCTCAGCTCGTAGTGATTTTTCTCACTGGATTGTTACCTTTTTGTTCCTATAGCCAACGAGAGGCGATAGCAGGGAGCCTCCTCTCCTCCGCCCCTCACTCCTCACTCCTCACTCCGGTATGCAAATGGGATCCAGGCCAATGAGTGTTAGCATAGCAGATAACCTCGTCATAAGCCGATATAGATTGTGTCATCAGTTAAGCCCTGATACTTCACTATTATCCTCTCCTTCTTCTCTTCCTCCTCTTTCTCTTTCCTCTTTCAACTTCGTCCTCGTAATGTTGTGGCTTATCTTTCTCTTACTTCATCTTCTCTATCGTTGATGTGTCTTTTTTATCCTCTTCCTCCTTATACTCTCCCTCCTCCTTCCGTACAGTCGTCCACGCTTGTAGGGCTTCCAGTGTTTCAATTTTCGGTATTTTTTTTTATCGGCCCAGCTGTATTTTTTGGTGTTTGATCTGTCAATTTTTTTTTATGCTGTTTAATTTTTGTTTCTGTGGTGTTTGTTAGTTTATTTCGTGTTTGTTTTGTTTTTTCAGTTATGTGTTCTTTCGCGTGTGTACATACAACCTTGCCCCCCCCACCTTGTTTTGTTCTGGTGAGGTGTAACAAAGAGTACTGTTCTCGGACTGTATCTAATATATATGTATTACTTCTGTCCCGTATAAAATGTCCCTTTCCAGTAAAGCAATAGCCATCTCTCTCTCTCTCTCTCTCTCTCTCTCTCTCTCTCTCTCTCTCTCTCTCTCTCTCTCTCTCTCTCTCTCTCGCTCTCGCTCTCTCTCTCTCTCTCTCAGTACCTCCACCTTCCCTCGGAGATCTTATGAACCCAGAACATCTCCTTCTCAAAAGGGGATTGGTATTTGCTCTCACCTTTGATGTCGCTATTATTAACTGGAGCATTTTTTCCCTTTATCAAGAGCATGCATATTACACAGACGTGGGACGGCAGGAAGAAGTGGAATGGACGAGAGAGAGAGAGAGAGAGAGAGAGAGAGAGAGAGAGAGAGAGAGAGAGAGAGAGAGAGAGAGAGAGAGAGAGAGAGAGAGATGTAAAGAAATGTGTTAGTGTCATGGCTATATTGGAGGTTTTCCGGAAAGACTATGGGAGAGATAGGAGAAGAGAACTGTTGGGGCATTCAGAGGAAGGGTAAGGGGGAAGGGAAGAGAGGAGGGAGGAGGGAGTGGGAAGAGGTGGTGTTATTTGGGGAGAAAGAGTATGGTAGAGAAGGGAGAGTTATCGGCGCATGGAGAGGAATGATTGTGGAAGGAGCGAGGGGGAGAGAGATGGGAGTGAGTGGTGGGCAGGCAGGGAAAGGAAAGATGTGGGTTTTCTGAGGCCTCGCAGAGAAAAAGAAAGGAGAAGTATTACGCGGAGGAAAGGTTAGGGAAGAAATGGTGGATGCGAGTCAGGAAAGTTTTGAGAAATAGAAGCGTTGTAGTTGGATGATTGATGTTCTGACGAGGAAGGTGAAACGAGGTGGTGTTGAGGTGAGGTGAGGTGAAAGGTAAAGGCGAAGGGATAGAAGGGGGATTTGTGGGGGAGTTTATAATTATGAAGTGATGCTGTGCGTGGAGATGTTAAGGGTTGGACTATTAGATTGACTGTGTAACAAGCCGGAACGAGGGTGAGGGAGCAGAGGTTGATTAAGAACTGATGCCATTACGACACTTGATAAGATTAACAAGCTCAAGATGAAGAACGAAACCATGGAACGAGCAACACTTACGACGAATTTGAATATAGTAGAGTACATATAGAAAAAAGTATGACTAATTTGGAATAGACAAGCAGCTGATAAATGGCATTGTAACCATTTAGATAAGTGTACTGTGATGTGTGATATAATTGTTAGGAAGAGTGGTATGGTTAGGTCTTGCTAGAGAATGAGATGAAGGAGTGAAGATAAGTTTCCAAAAGACAACGTTCCACCATCGTGCAAGTTGCTGGAATGAATAGTTTGTTTGATCTCCTTTGACCCTTTTCTCTGTCCAAATATCTTTCCTTCTTATTATCTTAGTGTCCTTAATCCTTCTGCCAGTCTGTCCTTTCCACTGTCTGTCTGTTTTTTCCGTCTACCAGCAAATATAATAGACCGTCCCTCTCTTTACTCGTGCGTGCATATGTATGTGGGTTCGCGCCCTCGTCAATTGTTCCTGCAGGTCCCTTCTCTTCTCGCCCTGCGTCTGTCACTGCGTTAAGTTATTTATTCGTTCATCCCTCCATCAAATTTGCATTTTCATTAACTGCTCCCCGGACATGACTCGTCTTTATGAAAGCATATTTCTCGCCACGCTGCGTGTCCATCATGAGCTCTTTATCCTTCACTTTTATGAACGTCTGTGTCTTCTTTCCCCACTTAATAATGACCGTCCAGGGAAATCATTCATATTCCTGTTTTATGTGCCTCATTTTTTTTCCTTTTTGGTTCTCATCCATTGTTAGTCAGAGTGGAAACCTCCCAGAACACGCAATTCGGTAGGCAATTCCATCCACCTTGCCTCTTGTCCTTCCTTCCCTCTTTTCCTGCTTGTGTTTCCGAGTCTCGTCCTTCCTTTCCTCCGCCCGCCTGCCCGGGGCCAAGGCGGGCAAGGGTGCGCGCTTATCTTCTTCTTCTTCAACCCAAAGAGCTAAAGTCTTGGTAATAAGTTAGTAACAAGATTTGAAAAGAGCTTTCCAGGGACCATTATAAGTTTGTAGTGGTTGCTCTGTTTGTCTGGGGGACGTAGGGGCGGCGGGCCTGGGGGGAGGATAGGAGGAGGAGGGGAGCAGAAGAACGAGAAAGAAGGGGATGCCTTGTGGGGGAGGAGTAGCTTATGGAAGAAATGTTAGGGAGGCCAGCGAGAAGGAGAAACTTAGCGGTGATAAAGTGGATTGGAAAGAGAGAGAGAGAGAGAGAGAGAGAGAGAGAGAGAGAGAGAGAGAGAGAGAGAGAGAGAGAGAGAGAGAGAGAGAGAGAGAGAGAGAGAGAGTCCTGAGTCCCCAAACAGAACAAGTGGGTCATACAGGAAGAAATACAATATTGCTTCAGTTGATAACCGTTCGGGCAGGACGGAGGCTCAAGGTAAATAAAATACAAGTCCAATTTCCTTACACGTACATTTTGCTTTTCCGGTTCACTTCAACTTTTGCCTCCGGTGGTTTCTTCCTTCCCTTTCCCTCCTCCTCCTCCTCCTCCTCCTCCTCCTCCTCCTCCTCCTCCTCCTCCTCCTCCTCCTCCTCCTTCTCCTTCCGTCTTCCAGCTGCTCCTTTCACTCACCTGCTTGCTGGGTTTTTTTTTGTCTTCCTCCTCCTCCTCCTTTCTCGGATCTTACCTTCATTCCCTTTTTTGTTTCATATTCTTGTTCCCTCCTCTGATCTTTCTCCCACCCATCTACCTTCCTTTCCTTCCTTTCTTCCTTCCTTCCTTCCTTCCTTCTACACTGTGCTCACACCTACACTATACACACCACATAACCATCAAGAAAAACAGTCACACTTTCCTCCACTAACAAAAACTGGTGGATAATATCTTCTGTTCACACTTTCTTCATAGATTCGATGTATTTTTTCTATACTACATGGTATCACTTCTTTTCCTGCCAGCTTCAACTGGAGAGATAGGTGGGTGGGGAGGAGCCTTCCATTGTACTATCCTGTCTCTAATTCAAGTAGTTAGTGTAGAGTAGTTATATCAAACAGCCTTCGCAGTGATCCTAGGTTCTGTTGCTGTTTGTGTTCCCTTGTGTTCCTTTGTATTTCTTTGTATTCCTTCCGTCCTTGCTTCCTTCCTCGATTTCAATTTTTGTCCCTCCCGATGTATTTTCATCTCTCTCTCTCTCTCTCTCTCTCTCTCTCTCTCTCTCTCTCTCTCTCTCTCTCTCTCTCTCTCTCTCTCTCTCTCTCTCTCTCTCTCTCTCTCTCTCTCTCTCTCTCTCTCTCTCTCTCTCTCTCTCATCTCATCTCATACTTTCCTTCTTCCCTTCTCTGGCTTGATGTTTTCCTCCTTCGCTTTGTTTAATTTGCTTTACTTACTCTGCTGTCGCCTCTTCCTTCTTCCTTCCTTCCCTTCCTTCATCCTAAATTTCCCCTCGCTACTTTAGTTTCCTTC
>JAPQNM010000005.1:8420555-8428055 GCA_029783475.1 Metacarcinus magister
CTGCCGTATGGATTTTCAGCGTCGTGTTTACTGATTCCTGAAGACATTGACGCGAAGACAATGGTGGATGCGACGGGGTGCAGACGTGGTGTGATGGGCAATGTGATGGGACGAAGATATGCAATGGTAATGGAAAGGAGATTGGAGGGAAGTGTTAATGAGATGAGATAGTAATTATTAGTATCGATAGGGTGGGTGATTGCGGTGGTGTTGACCAAGGAATAGAAGGTGATGGTGATGGTACGAGATGGGATGAGGATATTGGAGTGATGGGAAGCAATTTTGCATCTCTTAGTATTGGGTTACATGATCATGCTAGTAAATAAAATGGGATAGGTATAGTGGAGCAATGTGGGAGATAATGGGCGTGTCTGTATGAAGAGTTTATGAAGAATAGGTAAGTGTTTCATGGGCTTTGTGAAGGGAAGGGAAGGGAAAAGGAGTTACGGAGGCTAGTGATGGGAAGGTGATGGGTAAGGAATAGCGGCTCGAGGGATGGTGATGCTGAGAGAGAGAGAGAGAGAGAGAGAGAGAGAGAGAGAGAGAGAGAGAGAGAGAGAGAGAGAGAGAGAGAGAGAGAGAGAGAGAGAGAAAAATCACACTGATAACGAGGGCAAGGCTGAGATAGATACAGACAGGCAGACAGACAGACAGACAAACAAAGAGCATATATAGAGTTTGCTGTTGAAATTATCATGTGAATTGAAGTTGATTAGCATAGTGTGTATTTTTCGTTTATTTGTATTAATCTGAACTTGGTGGTTGAGGTACTTCAAATTAATTGCTCGCTGTTAAAGTTTTTATTTTTATTTTTATTTTTTACTTTTATTCGTTATCTATGCATATTTTAAGAGCAATTTATGTGATTTGTTGAATTATTGATCACGAATATATTGACGGGAATGAAAACTATTTGCAAGTGTGATTTATGTTCATCAATAATTCAAGACTGATTACACTATATCTCCCGTCAGTGAGTCGTTCACTTTTAGTCAATAGATCCAATTATTTCGTAGGAATAAAAAATGTAGCTAATGGTTATTTTTCCCATGATATCTTGCATGGCTCTTCGATTAGGTCTTACTTCTCGTGATCCATTCGTCTCCTCTTTTCTCCCTCCCCTTCTCTCTCTCTCTCTCTCTCTCTCTCTCTCTCTCTCTCTCTCTCTCTCTCTCTCTCTCTCTCTCTCTCTCTCTCTCTCTCTCTCTCTCTCTCTCTCTCTCTTCATGAACCTACTACCTGTCCCAGTGATAATGTGGACCCTTGCAGCCTGTCACCCCGTCAGCATCAAGTCTCGCGCCGC
Source organism: Metacarcinus magister (assembly GCA_029783475.1). Classification (NCBI taxonomy): domain Eukaryota; kingdom Metazoa; phylum Arthropoda; class Malacostraca; order Decapoda; family Cancridae; genus Metacarcinus; species Metacarcinus magister. Next base: position 8,421,859 of record JAPQNM010000005.1, read on the forward strand.
TGCAGAAGGGCGGGAGATGTTTATTAGCTTCCCCTCGCTCACTGGGTGCGTCAGGAAACAAGGAGCTTGATGAGAGCCAGAAGTAGCCAGCACAACAGAACAATGCGATACACAGGGAAGTTATTCAATTATATTATGATGGAAAAAAACTCAGGTACAGAAGAAATACTGAATAAAAGCTCATTGTGTAATACTAAATGATGCTTAGGAGGAGAAAAAAACTATAAAAAAGTAATAAGAAGTTTTTTCATATTCATCTTAACCTTTTTACAGCTCGGTATTGTTTTATTACATTCAGTATCATTTTATTTTGCTTAATTTAACACGTGAAATATAAAAGGATATTAAAATCAATTAATAATAACTCTGCCTTTACTTAAGCTTTTAATACATAATCGATGGAGGAAGGAGGGAGAAGGGAAGGTTGAGTAGGAATATTTTCTCTATAGCTGACCGAGTGTGTAGTTGAAAAAATGGAACTCAATAGTATATACGAACACAGCGCCCCCCTCTCACACACACACACACACACACACACACACGATGTTCCATTTCAATGTCCAATTCCGTTCCTCCATCCTTCATTTAAGCTTCTCTTTCCTATTATTTTTTATCTTTCTTATCTTCCCTTCTCTATGCATTAACCTTTTCCTTCATCAACCTGCCCTTCCTTCCTTTCTTTCCTTCCTTCATTGCTTTCCTCCGTCCATTTATACAACTGTCCGTCCCTACTCTCTATCATCCGCCCACTATCGCCCTACATTCTCCCTGCCTTGCCTGGTGCGCCCGTCCCTGCCTCTGTGCCGTGATAAGCGTGTGTTGGCAGTGAGTGATGTTATCGCGGCTCAGAACATTAACAAGCCAAGGTAGACGAGACTCAGCCTTTATCGCCTCCATTATGTGCCCAAAGACCCTATGCCCTCCCTCCATCCCTCCCTCCCTCCCTCCCTTCCTCCCTCCTTCAGGCCTGCTCCTGGGCCTGGCGTTACTGTTGTGACGGCCTTGGAGAATACCATGGCGACAAATTCTATCTCTGTCTGCCAGTTTGTTTGTTAGTTCCTCCCATCTCTCTCTCTATCTATCTATCTATCGATCTATCTATTAATCTATCTATTTAACTGTCTGTCGCTCTCGCTCTTTCTCTCTCTCGCTCCCTTTCATTTCCTTCTTTCATTCCTCTCCTTTTCTTTTCCTCTCCACCACTTCACTCTTCGTACTCGTCATCAAGTTCTTCTCTCTTTGCTTTCACTTGCTCATTTTCATCCTTGTCGAAATGCACTCCTGTCATTCTCTCCTCCTCTTCCTCCTCCTCCTCCTCCTCCTCCTCCTCCTCCTCCTCCTCCTCCTCCTCCTCCTCCTCCTCCTCCTCCTCCTCCTCCTCCTCCTCCTCCTCCTCCTCCTCCTCCTTTTCCTATCCTTTAGTCGTCCTCCTTTTCATCCGTCCTATCCACATGCTCCTCCTCCTTCATCTCCTCTTCCGTCTCTGCAGTGCCAGGAAGAGAAGAGAAGAAAAAAAAGGAGGAGGAGGAGGAGGAGGAGGAGGAGGAGGAGGAGGAGGAGGAGAGAAGCAGCAGCAGCAGCCAGAGTGAAGTCGCTACTCGGCCTTTGCCCTACCCACCTCTCTGCATAATTTAAGTTTAGGGTCATAACGGAGCCAAGCGACGGGGGTGCTAAGGTCGAGAATCCTACTTGTTCTGTCAGGAAAAAAGATACCTATGTCTGGATACATGGAGTCACTGTCATGACCTTAGGCGCTTAATTTATTTACGTCTACTTTTTTAAAAGGAGCGAGAGGGGAGAAGAGTGAGGCGGAGGTGGTGGTGGTGGTGGTGGTGGTGGCGTGGGAGGGTAAGGAAGGGGAAAGGGAGAGAGAGGGAGGGAGTGGAAAAAGGGAGGAAGGGATGGGAGATAGAGGGAGAAGGGATAGATGAGAGGAGTTTGGTCATAGTTAGGGGAGTCAAGTGAAAAAAAAGCGGTTGAAAGATAGGACATGAGAGAGAGAGAGATGAAAGTCGATAATGCCTAGAAAAAAAGGAAAAAAAGCAATTAATATACATGTTGGTTAATGCAAGGTTACCACAGCATCCACAGTGATTATATAGACACCACCACATCCACCATCATCACCACCACCACCACCACCACCACCACCACCACCACCACCACCACCACCATCACCACCACCACCACCATCACCACTTCTACTGCTACTGTGGAAGAGAACTCTATTCCTTCCCCGGAACTCGCCACTACAACCCTCACTCCCCCGCGTCCTTGGAACCACTCCCTTCCTTGCGCTCCCATAACGACCTCTGCCTTCCTCCTTCGTCAGGCTAAACGACCCTTCCTTTCCTAGCAGTCTCAAGAGTGACATGCCTTTCCTCCTCTCTTTCAGAACGGCGTCTCCTCTGCCTTCTTTAGAACAAGACCTTCCTTCTCTCTCTCTCTCTCTCCCTCTCTCTCTCTCTCCCACATCGTTCTTTGACACCTTTTTTTATTTTTTTTATTTTTTTGCCTCCACGAAATCCTTCAGCCTTCTCTCTCCACCGCTCTCAGGAGGGTAGCAGCTCGTTCCAAATCAGCAGACGACTTCTGTTTGTGTTTTTTTCTGTCTGTCTGTTTCTTTTTGTTTCTCTCTCTCTCTCTCTCTCTCTCTCTCTCTCTCTCTCTCTCTCTCTCTCTCTCTCTCTCTCTCTCTCTCTCTCTCTCTCTCTCTCTCTCTCTCTCTCTCTCTCTCTCTCTCTCTCTCATCACAGTCTTTTTCCTTTCTTTCTTTCCAAGGCATTTATTTCCAGAACTAGTCATCCTGCTCTCATCCAAGTAACTCTGTCCTTTTTTTTCTTTCTTTTTTTCTCCGTTTACACACGACCTTTTTCCCAGAATATCAACACTCTTTTATCCTCCTCCTCCTCCTCCTCCTCCTCCTCCTCCTCCTCCTCCTCCTCCTCCTCCTCCTCCTCCTCCTCCTCCTCCTCCTCCTTCTCTTTTCCCTCCGTCTTTCTTTTCCTCTCCTTATAAAAACCCTCCACTTCTAGGTAACTCCACGCTTCATTTTTTCATTTCTCCCAACATACCACCCTCACCGTGCCTCCTTTTTTTTTTTTCCACCGTTTCTCTCCCTCCCCTCAGCCTCTTTCCTCGCTTTAGTCGTCTTCCTGCTCCTCCTGCTCCTGTTCTTACTGTGTTGTCTGCTCCTCTGCCACATACCGTTTACCTATATGTGTATGTATATATATTCCTCCTCCTCCTTCGCTTTTTCCTCCTCCTTGTTCTTATCATTTCTCATTTTCATTCTCGCCGGTGACCTCTTCCTTATCCTTCTCTTCGTTCTCTTCCTCCTCTTCCTCCTCCTTGGGGACGTAATGAGCAGGGTAAATAAGACATAATTGAACTCCCGTCATCACGTTCTTTCTCTCATCGCGGGTAAACAAATGCCTTTATAGTTTTCCTTGAGAGCTCTCCCAGCGGCGCTCACTCCATGCTCCACTAAGGCTTCGCTCTAAGGCCTCGCCCGCCCTATTTTCTCCTTTCTTTTGGGCGCAGGATTACTCTCTGGCTACCAACATTAAATCTTATTCATATACTTCTTGGGGTGGGATGGATTTTATAGTGAGTGAGTGTGTGTGTGTGTGTGTGTTCTCAGGTATGTTAATGTATAGTAGACAGGTGAAGTGATCGTCTCTTTCTCTCGGTGACTGCTATGGATGCTGACCTACCTTAAGGCTGACATTCTTACATGAGTTACGACAACGTTCTCCTCTTCTTGTTCATTTTCTTTATCCTTTTTTTTTTGTTCTGTTTTTATTTCGTCGTCTTACTTGTCCTCCCACCAAAGTTAACTACACCTCTTCCTCCTCCTCCTCCTCTCCTCCTCCTCCTCCTCCTCCTCCTCCTCCTCTCCTCCTCCTCCTCCTCCTTTTCCTCCTCCTCCTTTACCTCCTCCTCCTCCGGCGTTTGTCACACTGTCCCTCACCTTCACCAAAATCGAGGAGGCAGCGCTCCTCAGCCACCCAATACACAGGAAAGTTAATTTAGAACTGATAACACATTCAGTTTGCTCTCCGCGCACACCCCAGTCTTGACGGGGGTGATCCACTTTGGTGTTCTAACTTTGTGACGGGGTGCTGCCTCCTGCCGGGGTCCTGGGGCTGCCACAAGAGGGGGTTTGCGCACCTTAGAGACTAGCGAACCTCCTCCTGGCTTATTGAGTTTTCTTAACCAGACGAGGGGAAGAAAGGAACTGTTGCTTCTGGATTAAGTGATAATGATAAAGAGACGAGATACGTGTGTGTGTGTGTGTGTGTGTGTGTGTGTGTGTGTGTGTGTGTGTGTGTGTGTGTGTGTGTGTGTGTGTGATGCATATGCAGTAAAGCAATGGTATAATAATCGGGAAAATCTTTGTGTTGCAAACTAATTCGATGATCATGAATATTAATGATGAGAGAAAAAAGGTAAATAAATAGATAGATAGATACACACACACACACACACACACACACACACACACACACACACACACACACACACACACACACACACACACACACACACACACACACACACACACAGAACACAATAATACATAAAGACATACTAGATATAGACACATAGACACATAAGATAAAGAAAGACAGAATCCTCTCTTCACCAGACACACTGTTCTTGATAAGTTTTAGAAAAGTCTCTCTTTTCGGCGGCGGCTTCTTACAATTAAGTTTTGTTCCTTTATAAAGAAAAAAGGTATATAAATATGTTTTTATTGTATTTGCCTCACAAAGAAATAAAGAGTGAAGATGTTTTTTTTTTTCTCTCTCTCTCTTCTTTTTATTTTTTCGTACCTTGGCCCGGCGGATGTCGTACAAGGCAGTAGGAGGTGACCTACATTCTGCGGGAAAGGAAAAAGATGAAGAAAAAGAAGAAGAAGAAAACGAAAATAGAATAAGCAGCTTTAATTGAAAGAAGAGTAGAAAGACAAAAAATCGAAGGAAGTGGGAGTATGAGGAAGAGAAGGTGGAAGAAGAGGAAGAGAAATACAGAAGAGGCGGCATGAATGGAAATACCGTTACCGTTACTGGAGTGCCGTGTCGTTGACGCTGACGATCATGCCTTTCCACCTCGTTCTGTCCTGTGTCGCTTGGATGAACTGCCTTCACATTCAACTCACCTCCACGACTCTACTACGTATTTTATTTTTTGTCTTCCTCTAGACCTCCGTACATCAATGTTACCCGTTTGGATCAGGTGTTGACTCGTTTGCCAAGGAAGGACCTGACCAAGGATGTAACCTTTACGTATATACATATTTATATATATATATATATATATATATATATATATATATATATATATTTATTTATATATATATATATATATATATATATATATATATATATATATATATATATATATATATATATATATATATTTATTTATATATATTGTATTGCACGTCTATTAATAATTTTGTTGGCATATGCGTTATAAAACTTTCATTCCGTTACTGTTTTTCTTCACTGTATCCGTATTGCCCTTCAGTTACTTCCATTGTAATTCATTTCATTGCTTTATTTGTCGACTTTCAATATATTTTCTTGACATGGTTCATTAAACTTACCATTTCATATTGGCTATATTCTGATGTTCCAAACTTTTATTTATATAGTTTTGAATATTGACTTGTATATCTTGGAATATTTCCACTATAATAATCAGGAGGAGGAATACGTGAATAGATAGGTAGAAGAATAGGATAAAAATCAGTTTAAAAAATGTTCAAGAAGTAACAGTAAAAAGAAAAATATTAAGAAAGGTGAGAGGCAGCAAGAGGAGGAGGAGGCGTGCGTAGGACACATAAGACTCAACTCTCGTGTATCAAATTTATTCAGTAATCATGTAGCGTGAATTAAGTCTTTATGTATATGATCATCCTTTTGGCAAAGCATTATTGTTATCAAGTTCTCACATCGTAAAGATGCTTTTATCTCTCTCACAGTTACCGTCGAGGTAGCCCCGGGGACACAAGTTATTGCATGCTACATGCGAATAAATCATTACCGTCAGGCTGTTGTTAAGCAAGGATTAGTGAAGAAGAAAGAAATATGTATATTTTTTTCTTAAATAGTACACATTTTATTTTTCTTCCCTTTGATCCTCAAGAAGTGTATCATCACCTGCCATCTTACATCTATTTTTGTAAG
>JAPQNM010000005.1:8433055-8438055 GCA_029783475.1 Metacarcinus magister
TAACACGGCGACAACAACGTGGATCCTCAGAAACGGATGCCCGAGGAGACAAGCTTGAAATGTAAAACCACGGCCCTCCACCTGTAATCACCAACTATACATGACAACTATTACATCTGAACTTACTTATCGCACATAGGAGAGAGAGAGAGACAGAGAGAGAGAGAGAGAGAGAGAGAGAGAGAGAGAGAGAGAGAGAGAGAGAGAGAAGAAGAAAAAGAAAAAGAAAAAAGGAGAGACTTGTGTACCTATTCTAGTAGTTAATTAGAAGCACCTAGATATATTACTTTCCTTCGTATGTTTTTTTTCTTCATTTTTTTTTGTATATGACTGTGTGCTTATTCATTCTACAAAAGTGTGCTGCTTAAGAGGCAAACAGGCGGGTGGAGGGTGGGAGAGGGAGGGAGAGGGAGGGTGGGTGGGGTAGGGTACTCAAAAGTGAATAGAAGAAGTGGGTTCCTCTTGGGACTTGCCGTGGCTTGCTGAGCTCCTCCTTGGCCGCGGCAACACACGCGAGGCCTCTCATACCTGAACCTGGAGGAGGGACAAGGGAGAACTGGGGCCGAAAATGGGTAATTACATTCAAATTACCTGTATACCTGCGTCGTTGATTAGTTAAAGAAGAGAGCACAGCACCTCACGTCTTGAGAACACGCACGGCTCATCCTTATTTTGGTCGGTGTTATGAGGCCATGCACGCTCACAGATAGAGAGAGAGAGAGAGAGAGAGAGAGAGAGAGAGAGAGAGAGAGAGAGAGAGAGAGAGAGAGGGAGAGAGGGAGAGAGAGAGACACACACACATAGAGAGAGAGAGGAAGGGGGTGCGCGGAGGAGGGAGAGAGGGGAGAAGGTAATGACCTAATGAAGTAATGGGTCCTGTGTTAACTTCCTTACCCCCCTAATGGGAGCCGCTGCGTTATGGAACAATTACGGCGAGAGGCGGACACTTGGCACGGCTCAGACCGGTAATGCCTCTTGAAGGGAGTTACTCAACCAATCCCCTCACGCTACACACTCAAATAGTCATCTTGTGTGTGTGTGTGTGTGTGTGTGTGTGTGTGTGTGTGTGTGGGTGTGTCGTGGTGGTGGTGATGTAACATTCGTGTCTGTGTTTATTGAGTTGCAGCGTTTTATTTCCCTCGTCATGTGCTGGTCGTGTTTGCCTCGCCACCTGACAGCAACGTTCAGGTGAGGGGCCACAGCACACCTGCCGCACCGACAAATTGACGGGACGGACTAAAATTACGTTCCCACGTCACCCAAAATGAAAACACAACACAGCACGACCACTATCTTCTCTAGTCTTACCTGTCTCTCTGTATGTCTTGTTTATGTCTGTTTGAAGGTATGTATGTATGCATGCATCTATGTATGTATGAAAAGTTTACAAACGAATGTGTTCTTGCCTAGCAGCTCCCTCCTCTTCCTCATCTCTTCGTCCTCTTCTCCCTCCTCTTCTCTCCTCTTCTTCCTACTCTTCCTCCTCCTCCTCCTCCTCCTCCTCCGCCTCCACCTCCTCCACCTCCTCCATCTCCTCCTCCTCCTCCTCCTCCTCCTTTTCCTCTTCCTCCTCGTTCTTCTCTTCCTCCTTCTCCTCCTCCTCTTCCCGCTTGAGCTCAAGTGTTGACGCAGATATTTTCAGCTCGAAGGTTGGCGGCCTGAATGTAATTTTCTCACAGGAGGGAGTTGGAGAGTTAGAGTGAAAAGGAAAAGAAAGTGACGAAGGAAGTATAGAAAGAAAGCAAGAGAGAAAGAGTAAGAGATGAAAATTGTGGAATAGTGTAGAAGGCATTCATTATTATTATTATTATTATTATTATTATTATTATTATTATTATTATTATTATTATTATTATTATTATCAGTCCTGTAGTGGGTTTTACAAGAATGCTACCACCGTAATCTCTGCAGTTCGTAAAAGGCGATAAAAGGGTTAAAGCGAGTGGTCTGGGAAGCCCCGCCTCGGTATTGTCTCTTACAGAAGACGAAGCACAGAGCGAGAACAATGTCTCCACGGACTCTGACGTGCATTTGTATATATAAAAATACATAATATATATATATATATATATATATATATATATATATATATATATATATATATATATAGAGAGAGAGAGAGAGAGAGAGAGAGAGAGAGAGAGAGAGAGAGAGAGAAATGTAAATAGCCAAGGCAAGGCACGTTATAGTTCATGGAGACATTACTCTTCACGAAAAGACAAGGTACTCTGTGCCTTGTCTTTTCGTGGGAAAGTATACAGAGGAGGGGCCTCCCAGACCGATGGCCTCGACCCTATTATCGCCTTTTACGAACCGCAGGGATTACGGTGGTAGAGTTTTTGTAGCCCCAACCACAGGGCTAATAAGAATAATAACAATGATAGTGATAATGATAATAATAATGATGATAATAATAATAATATTAATAATAATAATGGTGATAATGATAATAATGATAATAACAATAATATTAATACGAATACTGATAATAATAACATTATACAAGCCCCAATTATGCAATTCAATATTATTTCAATATAAAGAACAAAAATTCACTTTATTCCGTCTACACATTTCCAAGTTACACACGAGTGAATACTTTCACACCGCCATCTCAACTAAAGCCTTAGAGGAAGCACCAGGTATCGCTTCTCCTACCTCCATTCTCATATCCTTTTATGCACACCTACTTAAACCTACCTGAGCGTGATCGTCGGTAGCCTGCCTCGCCTCCATGTTACCTGTTTGGAGGGTCTCGATCACTTGTCCACCATATGAATAAAACGGGGGAAAAGATAATGTACATCTGGTATTATCTTCACAGGTAGAGGTAGATAAAGAGACATAGCGGAGGAAAGTGATATACAGAATGAGATATTTGTGTTTAGTGAGCGGTTTTGAGCGTTTCCGTTTATCTCATTATTGAAGCCACCACTCATTGTCAAGAACCGCAAGCAAGGGAACGAAGCGGGTTGAGTCATGGTACCCGCGTCCGTTTCAGGTGAAGGATGGCAGGAGATAAGCACTGAGAAGGATTGGAGGAGAGAGAGAGAGAGAGAGAGAGAGAGAGAGAGAGAGAGAGAGAGAGAGAGAGAGAGAGAGAGAGAGAGAGAGAGAGAGAGAGAGAGAGAGAAGAGAGAGATCGATGGAGGGGAGGAGTGATTGAGGGAGAGACGAAAGAGAAGAGAAACAGGAGGAGTAGGTCGAGTGTATTGAGGGGGAGATGAAGAGGGCAAGATAAAAGTGGAAAGAGAGAAAGAGGGGAAACGGAGCCATTAGGGAGATATAATACTAGGCACGTGGAAGAAAGGAGGCAATAATGCAGGTGAGGTAAGCAGGTAGTGGAGGTAATTACGATAAATGGGTGGAAGGTAGCTGGAGGGAGGCACGGCATACACAGATGGAAGGGGAAGTGTGGAAGCAGATGGAGGATAAAGAGGAGGAAGAGGAAGAAGAAAAAAAAACTGGAGAACTATTAATGGAAATGGGTTTGGGTATCAACTACATACTTTGATGGTGAAAAAGAATGATAGAAACCCATTTACTTGTCTATATATTTTGTTATATATCTACCTATTTACCTTTCTATCTATCTAAATATTTTTCCAGCTATCTATCGATCTATCTATTTGTCTATCTTTCTGTCTGTCTATCTCTCTTTGTACACTGTCATTCCATTTACGTTCCTATATCAGTTATTTTCGTTTCCCATCCCAGTTATTAACACGAATCTCTGTTCCCCTTTACACCGTTGAAGAAAACGAGAAGATGGTGTGCAGACCTCGTTCTCTTTCAATGGTCTAGAGGTAAAATTCTACCCTCTCATATTTACCTGTGTGGCAGCACTTCTATTGCTATCTATACAACAATATCAATTACTACTACAACTGCTGCTGCTGCTACTACTTTTTCTACTACTATTACTACTTTTACCACATGACCCAGAAAAGCACTTGAGGCTGGCAGAGATAAAAAAAAAACTGACTGGTTATTACACATAGAAGTATATACATACACACTTCTTTCCCTTCCCTTATTCACGTGATACCATACAAAGCGAAGAGTGAGAGAAGCGGCAAGAACCGAGTGATATTGTCTGTGTTTTGACTTTCATACAGCGACTCTGTACTACATGCGAGCATTGTAAAAACAAGAAAATGAATGTTTAATCTGAACTACATCTTCATTGTAATCATTTTTTACCTTTATGGAATTGGGTTCTGGCAGTTAGGATGGAATTGCCACGAGAGAGAGAGAGAGAGAGAGAGAGAGAGAGAGAGAGAGAGAGAGAGAGAGAGAGAGAGAGAGAGAGAGAGAGAGAGAGAGAGAGAGAGTACAAAGGAATACAAAGGAATAACAGACAGCAACATTCCTACTGGACCTAACGAGGCTGTCTGTGTGGCTACACTACTACTATAATATCTATTTGATAGAGACAAAATGACAGCAAAGTTAAAGGCTCCTCCCCACCCACCCCTCCCTCCAGCTGAAGCTGTTTGGAAGAGGAAGCGATACCATTTACATAGAAAAACTATCATAGAATATATATAGGAAAATGAGAAAAAAAGAGACTAATCTACGTCTATTTCTATACGAAGAAAAAATACGAAAGAATGAAATACTCAATTTGGTGAATAGATGGTAAGTTCATATCGAGGTTTTTTCTTAAATTATTCAATTGTGATACTGTATAAGTATTTGTGCTGGGAGAGAATTCCAAATATTCACGATTCTATTGAAGAAAAAGTGCTTCGCTTCATTTGATCTAAAACGCTTACCAATGATCTTGAAGCCATTGTTACGGGTGGTGCTTGTGAGATCGGTAGTTATATAATCATTTATGTTAATATTGTCAAAGCCGTGGAAAATTTTAAATACCTCAATTAGGTCCCCTCGTATCCTACGTTTGGATAAACTGAATAAGTTCAGTTCGTTTAGTCGTTCTTCGTAAGACTTGTTTCGCAGTCTTGGGATCATCTTCGTAATTCTTCTTTGTATTC
>JAPQNM010000005.1:8443055-8455555 GCA_029783475.1 Metacarcinus magister
GGCAGCGGCTTTGCGGTAAATGCCTCCCTGGAATACCCTGTCCTACCGAAGGAAAGATAATATAGATTGATAAAATAATTGTTTAATTGATATAGATTTGAATGAATACGATATATTACCTCAAAAAGCTTAATACTTCCTCTCATCTTCGTTGTGGAATTTTTTCATCACAATGTAGCAATGAAAAAGGAAAGCATTGCTAAAAGACATACACACATCAGTAACATTATATGCAGAAGACTGGAAAGGAAGGGACACATAGTAAGCTGATGTGTGGTGCTTCTCAATAGTTTTGTAAGACATAGGAGCACATTTCTTCACTCATAAGAAAGATAACAGAAAAATACTTTGCGCACGAGGGTCCTTCACCGCAAGACTGCAATCACTTGGAGATCAGTTCAACGATGGTTTTGGTATCAGAGACTTGTAAGAAGACTTCAAATGCAATCAGTTTTGTGTTCAATTTGCTTTTTCTCTTCAATTATGTGTTTTTCGCTCAAATTACGAAATTGTTGGGCTCTATTTCATCATTCAGAACACTTTTGATAAAATTGCGTCACCACAAATCATGTAGAATGTTGGGAATCATGGCATCACGTGTAATCTGCTAGAGGGGACGTGCCAACCACCCACCCACCTCAATCTTAGTAAGTGGTCTTCTCTGGATAATATGTATAACGGCTGCTGGTCTCTGGAAATGTTTGTAGTTCGTATTAGTAACCTTACCAATGGGAAAATGATATATCAGCTTCGTTAATTTATCCGCTGACACTTAGATAAAAAAAAAAAATGGTTGTAATCTCAAAAGACTAGTAGGACTTTCAGTAATACTTCTGTAACATAGTGGAAGGAGAATCGGACATGTCAGCCCTTCATTCATACCAAGCGTGCAGTTCTTCACTTACGTACTATGCATACCACTGAATTGAACTGTGGAACGTACGAAAATAAAAAATTACTTCTTTTACACACTAATGTAAAAGAAAATTGTCTCGACTAACTATCAATTTGGGCAGAAATGTAACAAGCAAGCACGTAAAGGGTAAAAAAAATTATATACCTCATCACTCATAATTTCACTCAAAGAATACGGACAGAATATCAGCATTGTGCATGAATGTATTGTGGTCGTGTTGACAGAGTTCTCGTGACATGACCTTCCTAATAAGCCTCTTGACGTCACATGAACATTGCCTCCGAGTAAAGATCAGTGAATGCCTCAAAATATTAAAAGATTTCGTAGATTTTGAGGCAAGTCAATCACCCGTTACTTGCCTGCCACAGAGAAATAATTATATGAAGCTGAGGTTTTGACAGTTCCATCAATATTGTGGAAATGTTTCTTCGCTCACAACGTCGTCAGAGCGTGGCATTCAGGAGACTTAAAGTTAGAAAATCAATTGTTGACCTGTGGAAAACTCTTCGTCCTATTCAGTGATGTGTTTGGATGAGGCGCCAATGGTAGTTTCAGAACACTAAGTCATTTCTTTTTTGGATTGGAGACGGGTCACAGGACATTTGGGAACTAGCAATTCATGTATTATTACTCTTCACGGAGAAACACTGCTGACCCGCTACAACCAATTACAGGGAGTTGCAGCAGCTTGTGTACCTTGTTTTGTGTTGTCTGTTCGTACATACCCAATTTACTGGTTATTCATGGCGCGCGAAAAAGACTTCAATAAAAGCGTTGAGGTGTAATGAGAGGCAGTTGGCACTTCCCTTGGTGTGCAGAATTTGTTACACACACACACACACACACACACACACACACACACACACACACACACACACACACACACACACACACACACACACACACACACACACACACACACACACACACACACACACACACACACACAGGGCAGCCTCGCATTATCTCGACAAGTTTTGGACAAGTTGAGATAAATTGCGGTCGTGAGCGAGGTCCAGTGCAGGGTGGCGCTCCCCCAAACATTAGCGAGCTGAATAAGTACGGCGGGACTTAAAGGGCCCAGTGTGGCTCTGCAGGACGATGGGTATTGGGCGGCACACCACTTGTCCTGAACTGTGATGATGATGATGATGATGAGGATGAGGATTGCAGTAGTTGTAGTGGAGATGGTTACTGTTACAAGCGGTAGGAAGTAAAATGAATGAAGAAGCCTTGATACGTATGTGGCTCCTAGTCCTCTTGAGTGTGTGTGTGTGTGTGTGTGTGTGTGTGTGTGTGTGTGTGTGTGTGTGTGTGTGTGTGTGTGTGTGTCGTGGCCAGAGGGGAAACAGGGTCTGAAAAAACTATGGGGCGCCTCATTAAGTTCTTTCTCATCTCGTTTGGGATATTTTGCCCGGAAGGGTAAACCGCCGCCACTAAAATGCGGGTTTTAAAGATACGAAACTGGAGATTAATTCTTGATGCGCCATTAAATTAAAACGATACAGAGAGAGAGAGAGAGAGAGAGAGAGAGAGAGAGAGAGAGAGAGAGAGAGAGAGAGAGAGAGAGAGAGAGAGAGAGAGAGAGAGAGAGAGAGAGAGAGAGAGAGAGAGAGAGAGAGAGAGAGGAGGTAAAAATTTCATAACCTCATTTACTTTCATCACCACGCCCACGTCTGCCGCTTTACTACCCAAGCGGATATATTCTTAAATGTATCCACACTTGCTTAATTAACTTACTCCTCCCTCACTCCCTTACCCACTCTCAAATGAACCAACTCACTCTATCTATCTTCCATATTAACGCTACGAGAATGTGTACCTGCTTTGCATAGGTTTCTCTAAATTAGGTCTTCCTTTGGCGGGTGGTACAGAGGCGCGGTTAAAGAGCTGTAGATGGGGGGAAAAATAACAGGCTTCTTTGATCAAGGTTCTCCTCTGCTCCTTAGGTTAGACAGGAGCAGAAACAGTAGCAGGAGGAGCGTTACAACATAAAGCAGAGGCATGAATGAATAGGAGAAAGAAATGAAGGAGGTGAAGTAAGGAGGGATCAGAAAGAAGATAAAAAGAAAGGAAAAGGAGAATTAAAAGGAGGAAGAAGAGGAAAAACGTCTGTGGGTCATAACTTCTATATTTGGACGAAAGGAAGAAGAAGAAGAGAGAGAGAGAAGAAAAAAGGAAGGAACTTTGATGTACGGTAAAGATGTGAAAATCCTCCTCCTCCTCCTCCTCCTCCTCCTCCTCCTCCTCCTCCTCCTCCTCCTCCTCCTCGCTGGTGCTCCCGTGACCCAGGCAATAAAAGAAGAGAGGGATGGATCGCGGTGTTCCTGGTGTGCGTGTTTTTGACTAACATATCATAACGCTGAGGGTGAACGGCAGACGCGAGAGAGTCCTGTTTGCCACTAATGGTCGATTGAGGGTAAAATTTCCACGTCAGAGTCTCGGGAACTGGAAACTCACTGAAAATAATAGGCAATAGACGTCCCTCTAAATGCAGACACTGAAATAAAAGAACGAGGAGGTAATGTGTAGAAGCGGCAGGTGATGTAGATCTTTTCCCTCTCCTCTCTCTTTCTTTCTCCTTTTTTTTTCTCTCTTTCTACCCTCCCCTCTCCCTCCTCCTCCTCCAGTTGGCGCAGAATGGGGTGGAGAGGGAGACGGGGTAGAAATAGCTGTGGCAGGGAAAAGGTCGACGCTAAGGGACTGAAATGATGTTAGGGATGCTTTAGCAGGGAGGGCGGGCTGTTGTGATCTGCGACTCGAGAAGAGGAGGAGGAGGAGGCTGGAAGGCAAGGGGAGGAAGAAGAAAATAGAATTTACATAGTATTACATACAGATACCAGGAGACCTGTTGGTCTATAACGAGGGTAATTGCTGAACTACGTACATCTACTATTAAACTACATTTGGTAGATCAAGGATAGAATAGAGCAAGGCTCCTCACCGCCCACCTCTTCCTTCAGTAACGTGCTGACGGGAAACTGTAAAAAGGGAACACTATGTAACCTGAAGGAAACATAAGACATGCATGAGAAATTTATTGTAAAGAACAATATTAGAGAAAAATACTATGCAAGTGGTGGTGTATCCCGAGGAAGAAAGAGTTTTGTATAATAATGTCGTGTTATTGCAACACCTCATCTGAAACATGAGAAAAACTGGTTAATGTCATCAAAAACCAAACAAAAATTAATCAAAAAATAAGATCCTGTTTCTCGGAAATATTTATCTTGAAAAGTCTGTTTTTTTTTTTAATTAACTACTGAAGTTGGGAGTGTGTTCAAGTAATGAACAGTTCTTATATTGAAGAATGCTTTACACATCTGTGTTACATTTTTGTCCTTAACATGTCCTATTGTTAGTGTCGTGTGACTTATCTGAAATAGTCCTTCAGGATTAAATTTATCAAATTCATTTGTTATTTTTAAAACTTGAAGTAGATACTCTCTAACCATTCGTGTTTGGATTGAAAACATGTCTAACCGATTTGATCTTTCCTCGTACGATGAACTATGTAACGTCCATATTTTTAGCTCTCTTTTGCACTACACCACTTCCCAGTAAGTTCAGGTCTTGAATGTAGTTCGGTGATCAGAATTGTACTGCGTATTCCAGATGTGGCATCACAAAGGCCGTGTTATCTTATTTCGTCTGGCGATTAATGGACAATGTTGTTTTTTTTCCTTTTACTTGTCGCTATACACTGATTTTTCATTTTAAATAATAGTAATAATAATGATAATAATATCGATAGTAATAAGATAGTAATAATAATAATAGTAATAATAATAAGAAGAAGAAGTAAAAGAAAAAGATGATTATAATAATGATGATGATGAAAAGGAAGAAAAGATTCGACAGTAATAACAACAGCAACAGTAATAACAACAACAACAACATTATCAACAGCAACAGCAGCAACAGCAACATCAACATCAAAAACAATGATAAGAGGAAGGAGGAGTAGGATCAGAATATGGAGAAAAGGAGAAAGAGAAAAATGGTGGAAAAGGAGGACGAGGAAAACCTGAAGAAAGAGGAGGATCAGGATAGAGAGGAAAGGAGGAGGAGGAGGAGGAGGAGGAGGAGGAGGAGGAGGAGGAGGAGGAGGAGGCGGAGGCGGAGGCGGAGGCGGAGGCGGAGGCGGAGGCACCAAAGGCAGTGTGGAAAGAGGAGCCGATATTTTTTCGAGGCTCTCCCCGACAGGAATACTAAGCCAGAACCAGGCAGGGTATGTGTGTTGATCAGCCGTCTGTACTGCTGCTGCTGCTACTACTTCAGCTGGCTGCAGGCGTAGTGGTGTTTGGGAAGCGTGAGACTGGGACCAATCTTACATTGTTAAACCCACATGGTAGTATTGAAATAGAACCACGTAAAGGATGTGCAGTTTTCCTTCATACACCAAATAAATGGACTCCTAGCATTTATATGTAACCAAAACATTCAACCTCACGTTTATATATACGTTTAATTAAATATTGTATTAAAATTTTTGCGATTCACTTGTAATATTTGTAATAATTTGATGGAGTGAGGAAAGCTATTGTATTTTTTTTTTCTCTGTTACTTTTCTCGTTGGCAGAAATTCATTGTTATCTCGGGTTTTTTTCTCTTTTGTTTTATGTCGCTTCGTCGTCTTGCGTTGATGAAGTTTTGCCAGACAACGAGGCAATGCAGAAGACGTGGGTACAGACGGGATGCCGCTGTGAGAGAGAGAGAGAGAGAGAGAGAGAGAGAGAGAGAGAGAGAGAGAGAGAGAGAGAGAGAGAGAGAGAGAGAGAGAGAGAGAGAGAGAGAGAGAGAATCACAGATGCAGCAATACCCTCAACTTTGCAGGGCCCAACAACATCTCAGCCCCCACAAGTTACTGCCAATGGCTCTCCTCTTCTCTTCCTTTTTCTCTCTTTCTTTTCTCTCTCACTCTCTCTCTCTCTTCTCTACTTCTCAGCACACTCGATTCCCATGCTCTCGTTCACTATTCTCTTTCCCTTTCC
Source organism: Metacarcinus magister (assembly GCA_029783475.1). Lineage (NCBI taxonomy): Eukaryota > Metazoa > Arthropoda > Malacostraca > Decapoda > Cancridae > Metacarcinus > Metacarcinus magister. The sequence continues at coordinate 8,448,966 of JAPQNM010000005.1, forward strand.
CCTCCTCCTCTTCCTCCCCTTCTTCCTTCCTCCTTCTCTTCCCTCTTCCGTCCTTCCATTCTTCATACAGTTTCTTCATCTTCACCTCCTATTTGTTCCCCCTCAACATTCTTTTTTCGCTTCTCTCTCATTCTTGTTTTTATTTCTTCCATTTCTCTACTCATGCGTGTATTGGGAGGAATCCATATATGTAAGTGTGTGTGTGTGTGTGTGTGTGTGTGTGTGTGTGTGTGTGTGTGTCGTGTGTGTGTGTGTGTGTGTGTGTGTGTGTGTGTGAGAGACAAAAAAATAGATATAGGTAAATATATATATATATATATATATATATATATATATATATATATATATATATATATATATGTGTGTGTGTGGCTTGGGAAAAGAATAAGGAATAGCAATATACAGGGAGAAAAAAAAAACGAAAAGAGGAGGAGGAAGAGGAGGAAGAGGATGCTAGGGAGGCGAAGGAAGGAAATAAAAGGAAGACCATTTAGAAGAAGAAAAAGAAAAAGGAGGCAAATAAATAAAAGAAAGAGAGAGAGAGAGAGAGAGAGAGAGAGAGAGAGAGAGAGAGAGAGAGAGAGAGAGAGAGAGAGAGAGAGAGAGAGAGAGAGAGAGGATGGAGAGTTTTCTGGGCTGTCGGGCTGTACCCAAAAAGTTCAAGACGGCACGAATCTGGCTGAGAACGAAAGGTAGTCCACCAAATTTTGCCGCGAAATAGAACCGGCAGTGCGAGGGAGCTTAAAGTGGTCCCCTCAGGCACAAAGATGCAGGCAGGCACCACTAGCTAAAGAGGGCAAGAGGGAGGTAGCTGGCCGGGAGGATTCTGCTGGGAGAGAGTGTGGGGTAAGGAGGGATGGGGAGGGAGATGACAACGTGAGGAGAGGGAGATAGTCGGGAGGAGTTTGGTGGGAGATAGTAGGGGGGGTAAAGGAGGCATGAGGGAGGAAGGGAAGGAGGGGTTGGCTTGGGCGGGAGGAGTTTGCAGGAAGAGAGAAAGGAGGAGAGGATGGCAATGTGGAGGAGGGAAATGGAGGCAGAGGAACGGCGAGAGAGAGAGAGAGAGAGAGAAGAGAGAGAGAGAGAGAGAGAGAGAGAGAGAGAGAGAGAGAGAGAGAGAGAGAGAGAGAGAGAGAGAGAGAGAGAGAGAGAGAGAGAGAGAGTAAAATGAAATGAGAAGCAGTGAGAGAAGAGAGGGAATTGGTGAGATGTGTGAGAGACTGAGAGACGGAAGGGAGAGAAAATTGAAGAGTGTGAAAATATGATATGATGCAAAAGACTCAAACACACACACACACCTCACGGCACTCTTCACACACACACACACACACACACCACACACACACACACACACACACACACACACACACACACGTACACACACACACACACACCCATAAATTGACTTACCACTTCATCATTCACTCGTCTCTTAACAAAATTGATAGAGAAAAAAAACACACATATAAAGGACAGGCGGCAAAATGCATTCAAGTGGACGCCTTTACAAATATTTCAGGGTATTGGGGAAGCGAATCCACCGCTAATCCACCGTAACCAACCAGGAACTGCCCCCAAAAATCGAGGGTGTGCCGGGCCGGAGGTCATGTCGGCCCAGAAAAGTAGGTCAAAGCGGAGGAGGAGAAGGAGGAGGAGGAGGAGGACGGGGGGGGGTGGCAAGAAGAGGAGGAGGAGGAGGAGCAGCAGCAGCCGAAAGAGGAAGAGAAGGACAATGGATGAGAGAACGAGAGACGACGAAGATGAAGATGAGGAAGACGAGCAAAAAGAAAAGGAAAAACTTGTGCAGGAGGAAGAGGAGGAGGAGGAGGAGAACGAAGATGATGATAAGAAGGATAAAAACAAAGAAAATGAGAAGGAAAAAGGAGGAAGAAAAGAGCAGAAGCAACACTATAGTAACAAGACGAAGAAGAAGAGGGAGAAGAAGAAGAAGAAGAAGAAGAAGAAGGAGGAGAAGAAAAAAAAGAGGAGGAGGGAGATGCGGACAAGGAACACAAGGGAATGAAAGAAGAAGAGCAGGAAGCGGAGGAAGATAAGAACAAGGACAAGAACAAAGAAGAGGAGGAGGAGGAGGAGGAGGAGGAGGAGGAGTAGGAGGAGGAAAGAAAGAAGAACAACAAAGGTGGAAGGAAAACAAGGAGGAGGAGGAGGAGGAGGAGGAGGGACTTGTCAGGAACGCCCCCTTGATAAACTGCTGTGAGGATAAGTAAGAAGTTCATGTCTTGTATCTGTATGTTATGTTTATGTGAGAGAGAGAGAGAGAGAGAGAGAGAGAGAGAGAGAGAGAGAGAGAGAGAGAGAGAGAGAGAGAGAGAGAGAGAGAGAGAGAGAGAGAGAGAGAGAGAGAGAGAGAGTTCTATATTTGAAGAGCAGATACGACTCACTACTTAGGCAATAACTGATTATATACAACCGTCTCTATATTGTAAATAACTCTATGATCTCTCTCTCTCTCTCTCTCTCTCTCTCTCTCTCTCTCTCTCTCTCTCTCTCTCTCTCTCTCTCTCTCTCTCTCTCTCTCTCTCTCTCTCTCTCAACTTCTCTCTCTCTCTCCAACCAACACACCACACGCCTTCCCTGCATCCCTTCGCGTCACTCTCCCTCTTTCCCTTCTCGTCCCTCCCTTCCTCACCCCTCTACTTACTACTAACCCTTACCCTCGGCTCCCCTGCTTCCTTCACCTTCTCCCTTTCCGAAGTAGCTGACTGGGCGGCAAACAATATTTTTCCCTCCGGTCGGGCCGCTATGGGAGAAGCCGTGTTACTCTTTCATTAATGCAAATCTAATTCACTCAATTTTCTCCTTACGTCCACGTTTCTCCAAGCGATGAGAATACAAACTAAGGAGGGGAATGGAGAAGAGGAAGAGGAGGAGTAGGAGGAAGATAACAATACTAGTCAGGCGAGGAAAAACGGGAGGAGGAGGAGGAGGATGACGGAGAGTTGCAGGATGGTTACAGGAAGAGGAGAGAGAGAGAGAGAGAGAGAGAGAGAGAGAGAGAGAGAGAGAGAGAGAGAGAGAGAGAGAGAGAGAGAGAGAGAGAGAGAGAGAGAGAGAGAGTGCGAGTGTGAGTGTGTGCGTGTGTGTGCTGGTGAGTGTGTAGGTGTGTTTGTTGGTGTCTGTATGAGAACGAGGTGGATTGAGCCGCCCAGAGTGGAGTGGCATGGAGTGACGAGCTGGAGGAAAGGATTGGTAGGGAACTAGGTGTTGGTGGTGAGGAGCATGCAAGGGGAGGGTGTGGGAGTGGGAAGGGAGTGGGGGAGGGGAGTGGGGAGAGAGGGAGTGGGAGGGAAGGTGTGGGGAGGGATGGTTTTCTTTTTATGGTAAATTAATATTTTTTTTCATATTGGTTTTTATTGCAGCTGCGATTAGTTTCTGTGAGTTTTTCATTAGTGTTGTGCCTATGTGCCGTTTTTTTTGTGTTTACTTGCATGAATATTATCAGCAGAGAGGGATTCCACTCGGCTTTATTTATGTAAGTATAGTGTAATTTAATCATTTAATGCATTTTTTTTTTTTCCCTCTGGCGCTCATAATTTCTCATAGTTTACAAAAACCGACATTATTTTTCTTGCTGAATTACATTAGACTCAGCAATCCAATTTTTAGTGTCTGGTGCACTTGTGTGTGTGTGTATAAAACTGCTGGGCTTGTTTGAGGTGCAGCCAGGCTCTTATTTTTCGGCGTGTCTTGTTTGGTTGCAACACAGGCCACTGGATGTTACTGAGAAATATAGAGCAACGCCCCGACAATTTCATCACTGCTTGCGTGGCCCAGATGTGGATGCGCCTGGCGGGCGGTGTGAGGTGCTGGCTGATTGGATGGCTGATTGGTGAAGGGGAGTGACGTGCTAGGCGGGCGGAACGGAGGCTGTGAGGTGGCGCGCGGACTAGATGGCTGGCTGGCTGCCTCTCCGGTTAACAAGCTTTCTGGCTGAGTGGAGGGAGGCCCAGGGTTTCTAGCTGGCGGCTTAATCATGAACTTTGACCTTTAGGGGAGAACCACCCACCCTTTCCCCCCCCTCCTCCCCCAAATCCATTTCGATCCGAGGCTGCAGCAAAGGTCTGAGGTCATTAAGATGCAAACTCCTCTTGGCAAGTGTTTAGGGCGGACACACTACCACTAAGTCGGTCATCAGTCACCACCCTGCCTCTCTCCTGCCCTGCCTCTCCCTATCACTTCTCTCGTCTCCCTTTAATCCCTTCCTCCCCTTGCCTCCCTCTCCATTGCTTCCTTTTCACCCTTCCTCACCTTGCTTCGTTGTCATCCTTTCCTCTGCCACGCCTTCGCACTCTCCTCCTCTGCATCCCCCTCTTGTTCCTAATTTACATCAATTCATCAATTTCTGCTTTCCTTCCTTCCTTCCTTTATTTATTCAGTCAGTCAGTCAGTCAGTTTGTAATACCGTTAGTTACTCAGTCCAACGCCTCTTTGTCTGCCTGTCTGTCTGTCTCTTTGTTTATCTGGTTGTGTTTCTCTCTCTCTCTCTCTCTCTCTCTCTCTCTCTCTCTCTCTCTCTCTCTCTCTCTCTCTCTCTCTCTCTCTCTCTCTCTCTCTCTCTCTCTCTCTCTCTCTCTCTCTCTCTCTCTCTCTCTCTCTCTCTCTCTCTCTCTACTTCATTGTCGCTCGATTTTCTCTTTCCCTCCCCATTACTCGCAACGTTCCTCTGTATTCTTCCATCCACTCTGGTGTCCATTCCCTCGTTTCCAGTGCATCTATCTTTCTCTCTTCTCTCCGTTGTTTCTCGTCTCTCCTTCTCTCCTCTCCTCTCTTTCTCACTTTTTTTTCCTCTACTCTATTATCCTTTTCTTCTTTCTTTCTTTTTTCGCTTTATTTTCTTTCTTCCCCGGCGATCGTTGTAATCTCTTTTAAAGGTGCGTGTCGTCCCGTCTTTTGCCTCATCACATTTGTCTTCAAAGATGCCCAAGAACATTGATCTTTAGCGGCGTAAACAAGGAAGATGTGTGTGTGTGTGTGTGTGTGTGTGTGTGTGTGTGTGTGTGTGTGTGTGTGTGTGTGTGTGTGTGTGTGTGTGTTGAGTTAGATATACTCGTATACATACATGCACGCACGTCTTCCCCCTTGAGTCTGAATAACGCTTCATGTACAAAACAATTTTACCGTCGGACTGGCATGTAAGTCTTGGGAAGGCCAGGCAGCGAGGAGCCTTTGAGCACGCCGGCAAATGCACCTCCTGGGCCGTGCGTCGCCTGTGCCGAGCTGCGGGTCTTGGTGTATACACTCAGCTCGGCCTTCTGCTCGCCTGCATCAAAGGACAAGGTAGACAAAATAGGATTGGAAAATGTCTTGTGACCGTCTTCCTTCCTGGCTTGCTGCAAACTCACTTGGTCCTCTTCCTCTTTTTTCATGTATATGCGTTGAAGGGATAGATACACATGTCTTCATATATCAGTATATTTCTAGGACTGTATACTTCTTTTGTAGGTGATGGTTTGTGAAAAGGATGAAAGTAAAAGAAGGAGTAGGATCATACAGCTATTCCTTCCGTAAATGACCCTATTGACTCGGAATGGCCAGCGCGTGCCTTCGTTCAGTTAGACCTAAATCCAAACACAATAGTCGACTGTTTTTCATGTGTGATGGTCATGGGCTGCGCGAGACAGACAGCTCAGGCGTTTTTCGTGGCTTTGGTGTATTAATTTCACAAAACTTAGTTTTCCTTGTGCGACAAATGGCTATTCGTTTTTTGGGAAGACTGTCGCTGGTGTGTGATGGTGGACATTCTTGACTTATTGCTGTACTGTGTGTACATTCTCCTTAATCCAACTATTTTACTCAATTGTGATCTTACAACTTAGAATATCACAAAGCTGCTTGATCAGATCATGCAGGATATCCTTATATGAAAATATACATAGTGCATTAAATAATTCATGAATATCCTTTTCATAGATAAAACTTTGTCTTGCTGGTTCATGACAGGAACTGTGCTTGAAATTGAGGTTAATATCAAAATAAGATATAAAGGTTTGGTGGAAGGTACAATTAAAACTGTAAGGGAACACAGCGGCGCCAGAAACAACCGTTTGTAACGTCCACTGGCGTGGAAAGTTTAATTCCGAAGTTCACACAAAACAAAAGCCTTCAAAAACTATTTGCACTGAACACAAGCGTGCGTTCAGCAAAAGGCAGAAGCAGGAAGCGGCATCCAAGCCTTCAGCGGCACCGGCTGATGCGTGGGGAACCTCAGCCCTCGTAAAAATCGGTGATCTTACAGGCAACAAAAAGGATAACAGTGGAAGTGGCTGGCGGGCGTGTTGTGGTGGGCGCGTGCTGCTGTGTGGAACCCCAGATGGCCACCTTAACCTCAAGACTCAGAGCACCTTGACCTGCAATGGCCTGCAGAGAGGGCGAAGGATGCAGCACTGGGGGTGCAAGGGAGTATGTCCCTGTGAGTAATTTCCTCCCTCATGCCGCTTGTACAGGTGGGTCACGTCATGCCCATCACGCACACTAGTACCAGTGAGTCAGGTAGTGTGGCGAGAAGGCAGCGTAAAAGGGCCATCTTGTGGGGCCAGTAGTACAAGCCTGAGGGAGTCTTCCTATACTCT
>JAPQNM010000005.1:8460555-8473055 GCA_029783475.1 Metacarcinus magister
TTGTTTTACTTCTCTTTTAATATTCCTGTTGTGGTTTTTTATAGTTTTTTTTTATAGTTTCCTCGATTCCTCTCTCCCTCCTTTAAATGAATGACTGTAGTTGAGTAGAGGTGTAGGACATGAACCCACACAAAGAGGACGTTTCTCTAGAAGAAAAAGGTAATCACCCACACCTTTGTTCCGCTTCCATTTTAGTTTTGAAATATAAGTTCGGACCCCAAAAGTCGTGGAGACGTGAACCCATACCTGCCATAGAGACGAAAATCCCCCTCGCCCCTAACCAAGGAGTGGCTGAAAAATTGTACAACTTTAAAAAGGCTTTACCAATCTCGCATATTTCTCTACTGCTGTATTTTTGTATTTCGTTTTATTTCGTATTGTTAATGTCAGACACTCGTTATGCTTCGCCAGTCTCGGCAGCAGCGACAAGCACCCACAGACAAACATTTAAACAATAAACAAATAAATATAGGGAGATAATTCCCGTGCTGAATACATTCGCTGCGGGTCACCACGTGTTAACAGCCTCACTAAACAACAAAGAATTTTCCCGTTCATGCATGCGACGCCCTTGCCCGCGGCCTCCACACACCCCAAGGTCAAACACGGGCCTGTGGCAGCGTCCTCGAGGCTATGAAGGGGAACCAGGGAAGGATATACCCCTAAACCTTTTGTTCTTGGCGCCATACAGCGACTCGCCTACATTTTACGGAGAGGGGAGTCGCAGAGACTGGGAGCAGATTTACACGACTTGTCTGGAGCACTCGATGGGTTCCGGGACCATAGCCTTGTATTGTCCCGGGTAACACGCTCCTCGGGTGTCCTGGAGTGGCCCTTACACTGTCAGGACCTTGTAGCGACATGTACTATAATCCTGATGCCACACAGTAACATGGGAACACTACAGGCAGTCGAGAGATGGTGTGGGGATGAGGAGAGGAGGAGAATGGAGGAGGAATAGTCTGAGGGTGTGGAGAGAGAACGGAGAGAAGGAAAGGATTGCCATTTTCTCCTTCCATCCTTCCCTTTCCTCGCTCATTCTTACAGCCATTGCTCTGATTTACATGTTGTTGTGTTGCCTTGAATTATCTTCGCTTTACTGTCAAACTATTATTGGTATTGTTTGAACTATTTGTGTTACATTGGCGGGGTGCCGTGGGCGGTGTTGTTATTGTGGGGGTATTGGCGCCGTTGTGTGTAAGTGTCGTTGTTTGTGAGACAGAATTATGTTGGGCGGGGAAGGGGCCGTGTCCTGGGGAGGAGCGAGGGCACAGGGCTGGGAGCATACGGGAAAGACAGACACAGAGGACGGGATGAGGCGTGACACAGGCCTCACCTCTATATTTTAATTTGCATTCCATGAATATAGTTTGGGACTGCACTGCCCTACGTCGCCATTGTGGACATGCATGCAATGTGTCATCAGGAAGCGCGTGGCCTACCAAATGTGGTGGTGATGGTGGTTACCGAAATTCAAGCACCGCCCGCGAGCCCTGATTTTTTGGGTGTTTAAGCCTCACCCTCGGTCTGTGTTTCGGTCAGTCAGCTCGGTTAAACCTCACTTGTGGCCCATTGGACTGTTCTGTTTATTTGCATATAAATTGGAAAAAAATGTTCATGCCAAAAAATAAAGCAAATAGACAAAGACCTTTCATTTCAAATAATAAAGGTGAGTTTTTTATATACACGATGCAAAAAAATTAATACTCTAAGAAAAATCAAACTTGAAAAGTTCATTATCGTAAAGCAATAAAGCAAGGTGAAATATTTCGTATATTTATACCAGTACAGTATGTACCAGCAGTGTAATTAAAATATTGGCAATTTATGGAGCAAGTTACATGGGATGCGAGATGGTATGTACGATTAAACCCGATCACAATACTCTTTAAGCTGGACGGAATGAGTCCACGCGGAGTGTCTGATATGCCGTGATGTGTGGTAATTGGAAAAATAAACTTGCTGATGTATAAGAACCAGCTTTGTTCATTGTTTTTTTTTTCTAATTAAGGTTAATATATGTGTACGTTTGTGTGAATGTATGTGTAGGGAAAGGAGTGTATCCAACTGTACTGTTAGGTGGTGATGATGATGATGATTCCAATGGTGATAGTGATGGAATGAGAAGGGAGGACGGAGAGGACTGGAATACTCACACATTCACACATAAATAACGCACACACACACACACACACACACACACACACACACACACACACACACACACACACACACACACACACACACACACACACACACACACACATCACTGTTAATCTGTGTACAATTCTGTCTGGTATAATATTCAAAACTCCTGAGGCTGATTGCTACGAAGGTTATCATTACGTGAAGGAGTTGAAGCAAGGTGTTATGAGCCTTAAGGGAACTATAAAATATTCCCTGTCCAGGTTATTAGGCAAGAGACATCATTTACATTCCTCTGCATCACACACAGAATTAAATCTACAGTACTTTAATGTTGTGACGTGACTCTGTGTTCCGTTAGAATAATGTTTTAGATTAATGTAATGTAATGTTGTACGTCACCTCCATCCTGCATCACCACCATCAATTGTCTGGTAATCTTTTTTTTTTCTCCTTCAATTTATGTTACGCTGGTGGAGTCAATGTGTAAAATATGTAAATAAATGTTAACTGTTTGATACGAGAAAAAAAAAGGCATGACTTACAAATCAAGTTAGACTATTTAGTTTTTGAAGTACGTTAATGTTCCCCTTCTGAAATAACCTTAATGACGTAAATACCTGGGCATGAGAGAGAGAGAGAGAGAGAGAGAGAGAGAGAGAGAGAGAGAGAGAGAGAGAGAGAGAGAGAGAGAGAGAGAGAGAGAGAGAGAGAGAGAGAGAGAGAGACAGAGAGAGAGAGAGAGAGAGAGGAATGGACAGAGACGAATGGAGGTTCCTTTGGCGTGGTCACCCCATCAGGAAGAGAAGTCAACGGAATGATTGATCAGCGGATTCTCAAGATTATCTCCTTACGGGACGTCGCTAAACCAAGTGTTGTTGTATTATTGACGCCATGATGATGATGATGATGATGGTAGTGTGTGTGTGTGCGTGTGTGTGTGTGTGTGTGTGGATGTGTGTTCATGTACTTGTGTGTGTGTGCGTGTCTAATAGCCTCCACAAACTCCACTTGAGTCTTTTTCGGTGTTGTTTTTTCCTCCTCTCGTGTGGAAGGAGATGAATGTTCGTGTGAAGATCGTAATGCCGGAAATCCCGTGAAGGAGGGCCTGAGGGGGATTTAGTGATGACATGAGAGGAAGGAATGAGTGTTGGAGAGGCGGCGCGGGAGGGAGGCGGGAGGCGGGGAAGGGCTGCGGAAAGACGTGAATGAAGTGACGAACAAATAAGAAAACCACGAATAAGGTTAAAAAAAGAAACGAGCAAAATTACCACTGCAGAGAGAGAGAGAGAGAGAGAGGAAAAATAGAAAACTGAGGGTCTTGAAAAAAATATATATTAAAAAAAGAAAGTTTGGTAATAAGTAACAAATCAAGGTTATTTCTGTAATGGAAGAATTATGTTGCTGTATATACATTAGACAATAACTAAGATACAGAGAAGGCGTCTGATGATTCATGGAGCCACGTGGCTGGAGGGAACGGAGAGGGGGAAAAAGAAAAAGAAAATAAAGAAGAGGAGAGTAATTGGAGAGAATGATGATATGGTAGGGAGAATGTGAGGAGGGATTTTGATGAGGGCAAAGAAAGGATGATGGCAGGATGGAAAAGAAGGGAGACTTTGAGACACTACAAAAAAACCGGATGAAAAACTGGAAGGAAAATAAAGGAAAAATGGAAAAGATAGATGTTTGCTGAAGATTTGTATGACAATGGGGAGACAAATGAACCAGATCTCCTCTAATAAAGCAAACAAGAGAAAGAGAGACAGAGAATAAAGAGAGAGAGAGAGAGAGAGAGAGAGAGAGAGAGAGAGAGAGAGAGAGAGAGAGAGAGAGAGAGAGAGAGAGAGAGAGAGAGAGAGAGAGAGAGAATGCAAACACGAGAACAACTAAAAAGGATTTATGTCGAACGAAAAAATAGAGTCAAAATCAAACTGAGGGATAAAACTTCACAGCAAACAAGAAACAAGAGAGACAGAAAAAACAAAAGAGAGGAAAAAGCAAGCTTGAGGAAGAAGGGAAATGCAAAAAGGTAAAGAATGGAGGGAAATTACGGTTTGCAAATAGCACCTGAGACCACCAAGAGTGAGTGGAATGAAGGAAAAACAATGCAAGCAAGGATGATACACTGAGGGAGGGGCAGGGGCAGGTAGGGAGCAGGTGAGAGAAGAGAGGAAAGAGGGGAAAATGGAAGAAGTTAAGAGGCGAGGCAGAGAAGGAGGTGGAAATATAGGAAGATCGCGAGGAAAAGACACAAAGAGATGGAGATAAAGGGTGGAAGGAAGGAAGGAGGGAGAGAAGAAAAAGAGGAAGGAAAAGTACAAAGCTGAGGCAGATAAAAAGATGAATAGGTAGACCGTAAAGGAAAGGGAAAAAGAGAGATGAAGGGTGAAGGGAAGGAAGGGATGTTGAGATTGAGGGAGGGAGGGAGGGAGAGGGAGGGAGGGAAAGGAATGAATCCACCCCGTTAATGGAAGCGCCGCCCGGAGAACAAGGCCGCGCCCGGATTTTATACAGAGGATATTTATGGCCTGGGGGTAATTTGTCATCTTTTTTTATCATTATTACCGAAGGAGGGAAGGAAATAGAGTGCTGGAGGAAAAATTGATCTCTTTATATATGAAGAAAGAGTTTACGTCGGGGGGCAATTCAATACCAGGATGATTAAGGGGAGGAAGCAAGGAATGAAAGATAATGAGCAAGACTACGACACTGATTAAAAGGGTGAGGAAAAGAAGGTCAGAATTTAGAATGGTGAGGGATCAAAACTGCAACAAAGATAAAAATGAAAAAAGAAAAAAATTGAATCAGAGAAAGAAAAAAAAAAAAAGTATTGAGTGTGGTAGAGAATATATATTGGTAGGAAAATACTCGGTTTTTTTTTAGAGGGGAAAAAATTAGGCAGAGAGTTTAGGAAAGTCAAGCAGGTAACAAATTGAAGTTCCTCCTTGAATTGTTGGGAGGAAATTTAAACGAACCAACTCGGAAGTACTATTATTAGGAAGGAAAGGGGGAAAAAATTGTTGAAAAAGGAGGTAGAGTTGAGATAAGGGAATGGTATTTGTTTTTTCTTCTTCTCTGTCTTCTTATTCGTATTCTTAATCGTAGAAAGGTAGATTTATATTTTTTCCCTTTTTTTTTATAACAATGCTCGTTCTTCTTCTATTCCTTCTAATTCTTCTTCTTCTTAGTATTATTATTATTATTATTATTATTCGTCTCTGGCTTTTCCTTTTTTTTCTTTTTCTTTCCATCATCATCATCATCATCATCATCAACTTCTTCTTTTTCTTCTTCTTCTTCTTGTGTATGCTTCTTATTCTTCGTCTCTATTTATTTATTTTCATTGTTTTATATGTTGCAAGTTTGATGAGCAGTCCTGAGAAACTTACCAACACACACACACACACACACACACACACACACACACACACACACACACACACACACACACACACACACACACACACACACACACACACACATCTCAGACAATTAACGTTTGTGTCTTTTTTCCAACAGTGGTGAATATTACAAAACTTTCTTCATCAGAAAAAATAACACACACACACACACACACACACACACACACACACACACACACACACACACACACACACACACACACACACACACACTGAGGCAGGAAGGACAGCAGTGAATGAAGGAGGAGAGAGTAGGAAGGAGGGGGAAAATAAATGGAAAACAGGAAGAAAAACACCGCGTCAAAGATATAAGAAAAAAAATCATCTCAATACTTTTTCTCCCTCAGTTTGTCTTTAATATAATCTCCACCTAATAGGATCTTTATGGAAGGTATTGATGCTTAGAGGGACGGACGCTGCAGTGGCTTCCTTGGTCTTTGTCGTTGAGCAACTTTGTTTGTTTCTTGCCCATCAACTAATTTTTGTTGACCGCCCACCCACATGGGCGTGTTTGTCCCGCCCGCCAGCCGGTCGTCCCTAAGTGGCAGTAAACACAGCCGCTGCCTCCTGGGGAATGAAGGGAAGATGGGGAAAGTGTGTGTGTGTGTGTGGGTGTGGGTGAGAGAGAGAGAGAGAGAGAGAGAGAGAGAGAGAGAGAGAGAGAGAGAGAGAGAGAGAGAGAGAGAGCATTGAGGAGCTGAGTCTAACATCTGTAGTCTGGGTGTTTAATAAGGTTTTCTGACTTGGTCTGTCAGGGCGACACGCAGTGAGCTGTGTTGTTATAGAATGGAGAGAGAGAGAGAGAAGAGAGAGAGAGAGAGAGAGAAGAGAAGAGAGAGAGAGAGAGAGAGAAGAGAGAGGAGAGAGAGAGGAGGAGAGAGATAGAGAGAGAGAGAGAGAGAGAGAGAGAGAGAAGAGAGAGAGAGAGAGATGAGAGAGAGAGAGAGAGAGAGAGAGGATGAGAGAGCGAGGAGATAGAGAGAGAGAAGAGGAGATAGAATGTCTGTATATCTCTACGCATCTCTTCTCCTCTCTCTCTCTCTCTCTCTCTCTCTCTCTCTTCTCTCTCTCTCCTCTCTCTCTCTCCATATATATACACACATATTTTTTACCGCATACAAACAGGAAAGAAAATTAACATATACACTCAGCAAAAAAAGAAGAAAAAAAAAAAAAAAACGGCACTGGCCCCTCCGCGAACATTAAAAAGAAAAAATGTGAGGGAAGGCTGAGTCGTGTTTCTTGTCGTTTCATCTTTGAGAGTGGCGTGATACTCCCTGAAAATGTCCAAGGCGTAGGAAAGAGGAAGACAAGAAAGCAGTCTGTTCTAATTCTGAAAACTCTTTAATGTCACTACAACTATTACCATTATTATTTATACTACTACTACTACTACTACTACTACTACTACTACTACTACTACTACTACTACTACTACTACTACTACTACTACTACTACTACTACTACTACTACTACTACTACTACTACTACTATTACTACTACTACTACTACTGTTACTACTACTGTTACTACTACTACTACTACTACTACTACTACTACTACTACTATTATTATTATTATCATTATTACTACTACTATTAATACTACTGCTGCTGCTGCTGCTACTACTACTACTACTACTACTACTACTACTACTACTACTATACTACTACTACTACTACTACTACTACTACTACTACTACTACTGCTAATATTACTACTACTACTACTACTACTACGTCAACTACAATTACTACTACTATTATTCCTAATATTTTTACTATTGCTACTATTTTTTATACCACAAGCAATAATATCCAAAACGCAGAGAGAATCTAACAAAGTTGAAAAGGTATATAGAAACATAAGAGAAAGAAAGGATATAAAAGAAATAAAGACAGAATTTGAGAAAAGATAAAGAGGAAAGGATACAAACCTTTGATTAGTAATATATAATTAGTAGTTGAAAGAAACTGAAATGATAAACAACTCAACATCTATATAACAGCAAAATTGAAAACAGTCAGGCAGGCAGGCAGGCAGGCAGGCAGGCAGGCCGGCCGGCAGGCAAGCAGACAGGCAGGCAGGCAGGAAGGCAGGCAGGCAGGCAAGCAAGTAAGCAGGCAAGCAAGCAAGCAAGCAGACAGGCAGGCAGGCAGGCAGGCAGGCAGGCAGGCAGGCAGGCAGGCAGGCAGGCAGGCAGGCAGGCAGGCAGGCAGGCGGGTAGGCAGGCTGGCTGGAGGTACATGAGCAGGAGTAGTTACAGACCAACCCCTTGCAGTTTCTCCTCAGCTCATTCTGCTCTGCTGCTCCAATGCGACTGTACCCGAGTAAGACTTTCCCAGCAGAGCGACGCTGGCGGAATCGTAGAACCGAGGTGCTGATTAATTTCTGGCCCAGTGAACCGCGTTGGAGACAGACGGAGGATAGGAGTAAGAGTAGGAGTAGTGAGAGAGAGAGAGAGAGAGAGAGAGAGAGAGAGAGAGAGAGAGAGAGAGAGAGAGAGAGAGAGAGAGAGAGAGAGAGAGAGAGAGAGAGAGAGAGAGAAAAAAAAAAAACAACATGAAGTAGGAAACAAACAGACAAGATGATGATGAGGAGATGGAAAGTAAGGCTTAAACTTCCCTATGAAATGACTTAAGTAATTTTTATCACGAGGAAATTTATCTTTACTTAAGTCATAAATCAGACTTCCCTTGTGAAACTTACTCCAAGTATCCGACAAGTGAGGAGGAGGAGGAGGAGGAGGAGGAGGAGGAGGAGGAGGTTGAGGAGGAAGAGGAGGACGACGATTGAATATTTTCTTATATAGCTATGTATAAACAAAGTGGAGCGAGAGAGAGAGAGAGAGAGAGAGAGAGAGAGAGAGAGAGAGAGAGAGAGAGAGAGAGAGAGAGAGAGAGAGAGAGAGAGAGAGAGAGATCCAATTTGTCTCTCCCTATGGACAGGTACGGGTGTGTAATTATGCTGCCACAGATCGTCTGCGTCATCTTCTGCCTTGAAGGAGAAACGTAGGGAAGCAACACTTTTTGGCGCCAAAGATTTATCGATGGAAGTTGAAAAGCAAAGTTTAATGAGGAAATGGTGACAGAAGAAAGAGGAGGAGAAGGAGAAGGGAGGGAGGGAGGGTTGTAGACGGAAAAGAGGATGAAGGGCAGATGTTGTACGAGGAATGCAAGGGAAGAGGGAAGGAATAAAACTTTGGGCAGAGAAAAAGAGAGAGAGAGAGAGAAAAAAAAATAAATAAAGGAGTTAAAGTGAGGAAAGAGAGTGAGAGAGATGAGCGGACGGAGAAAAGAGACACAAGTTGGAGCACGATTGTCTTTAAAATAATGTAAGAAACTAAAGGAAACAGTAAAGAAAATGCAGATTATGCGAACTGATTCAGATGAAAAATTAATTCATGGAACGGGAAATATTCTGGAACAACCAAACAAAAACGTATAAATATATATACATCTATTTGTGTTGTGTGTGTGTGTGTGTGTGTGTGTGTGTGTGTGTGTGTGTGTGTGTGTGTGTGTGTGTGTGTGTGTGTGTGTGTGTGTGTGTGTGTGTGTGTGCGTGCGCGCGCGTGTGTGTGTGTGTGTGTGTGCGTGTGCGTGAAGGAAGCACATGGAAATTTAAAGTGTGCTAACATGAAAATAACTAAATAATAATCCAGGAAATTATTAAAAAATGGTCCAGAGGGAAATTTTACGAGAAAAAAAAATAGCGGCACAAGTTTAATATGAAAATAATTGTGAAAAGTCTGAAATGCAAACGCTCGCGGTAAATGTTGAAATAAAAGGTTAAGGGAATATCTTTTATTAGAAAACACATGCATAACGAGATGAGGTCTTAAAAGGAGGAAGGGAGGAGGAGGAGGAGGAGGAGAAGAAGGAGAAGGACAATGATGATGACGAGAATGAAAAGGAGGAAGAAGAGAATGGGATGAGACGATGATAATTTTAAAAGTGACTATGAAAGTAATATAATATCGAGGAGTGGAAAAGAAAGTAAAAACGGAAAATAAAAAAAAAAATTTCCTTAGATGCAACAAAGAACTCTCACTTTTATCATAGTAAAAAGTGAAGAAAATTATAAAAAGCCAAGCAATAAAAAATTAACACAAATATTAAAGAAAAAAAATCATATAACTTTTGAGAAGTGCATAAAGGATTTCTTTAACACACACACACACACACACACACACACACACACACACACACACACACACACACACACACACACACACACACACACACACACACCTACACACAAACACACATATGACACACGAAAAAAAGTGCACATAGAGTATTTACAAAAAGAAAGGATTGTGGCTGCTGGTGGTGGTGGTGGTGGTGGTGGTGGTGGTGGTGGTGGTGGTCACGGCAGACAACTGTGTGGAACGTGACACGAAGCAGGAAGGGCGGCTAATTTGGGACCAAGAAGCAAGGGAGCGGAGGGCAAAGGTGACGGGCGAAACGTTACTGGCCATAGTGGTGGTGTTGGTGGGATGGCAAGGACGAGGACGAGGCGAGGAGGAGGAGGAGGAGGAGGAGGAGGAGGAAGAAAAGGAGGAGGAGGGAAAAAGGCGAAATAAAAGAAAATTGCAAGGAAGAAACAAAGGAGGAAGGCCGTTTTCAAAAGGTTTTGAACAGATTTTGCAAAAGAGTGTCTTAGGAAACTTTGATGCCTTTTACGTGCTTGTAGATATGTGTGTGTGTGTGTGTGTGTGTGTGTGTGTGTGTGTGTGTGTGTGTGTGTGTGTGTGTGTGTGTGTGTGTGTGTGTGTGTGTGTGTGTGTGTGTGACATGAAAGAGGTCGTGATGGGTGCCACTGGGTAGACAATACAGTGTAATTAATGGTAGGGAGGCAGCGGGTGTCCTTGGCATCACCTCGGCTGGGGTTGTAGAGTCGCTGTGAGAGTTAGGAAGAGATGGTGCTGCGTGAGGTGTTTTAGGCCTTCGGTATAAGACATATATAACAACATGGCTTTATAGAGAGTGAAATGAATGTAATCAATACGGGTAAATGGAGACAAAACAAGGTATTGAATAAAGGAAATTGAAAGGACATAACTAGAATGAAGAAAAGTAAACAAAATAACGTCGTGGAATACGAGGTTGAGGAATTAACGGAGGATAAAATAAAAGAAAGAAGAATGCAACACGAAAAAAGTTAAATGAGCTTAGACGCAACATCACACCAGTACCTGAGGACACTAAGAACAACACAAAAAGTTAACAAGGAACATTATAAGACGAGTTTACTTCACTTCATAACACAAACCTACATATTCTCACCCAGACTGACTTTGTGGGTATTAAGATTACTTAGTGAGGCCTTAACATGCAGACCACCGCTAATTAGAAAAGAAAGGAGAGAGAGAGAGAGAGAGAGAGAGAGAGAGAGAGAGAGAGAGAGAGAGAGAGAGAGAGAGATTGAGAGATTGAGAGAGAGATAGAGAGAACCTGCTGAACCGAAGGAGAGAACCAACCGACGAGACCCTTGTGGCAGTCGTCCACGGCCCCGTCAGTCCCGGAAGTCTCCTCTAACACGCACACTTGGCAATTGTTTCTCCCGTCTTGGCTGAGAGTACTAATTGAATTCCTCCTTCGCTTCGTCTCCCTGGAATGTCATTATCTTTCAATACTTTGAGACGTGGAACTTGAGAAGACTTCACTTGATTCTTTCGCGACGAGTAATTTTTACCTGAGTCTCCGTGGACCAGGCTATCTATATATACTGGAGGACTTGAAAACTACCATCACATTAACTCTTGCTGCTGCTCTACCTTTGAATAGGAATGGTACTTATTACACTAGATAATGTAGTTTTAAGTTTTTTCCCCTTAAATCCTTTGGTCCCGCCTTGTATTCCCCTCGTTCCTTTGAGCATTTGGAACACTATTATTATGCTGTGTAATGTAGTGCAATATTTCTTTCCCCCTAATTCCCTGGTGCTGGTGATTAATATACCTGTCTTTTCCTTGCAGCAGGTAGGTGGACATGGAGTTGGTGGGCAGGTGGTTGGGGCGTCACCGGCGGGGCTTAGGGTGAGTTGTTGCTTCTGTTTGTGTTTCTTCTGTTGTGTTTCTGCTGCTGGTTCTTCGGCAGTGTTTCGCGTACTGTTGCGCTGTTGTGTTGATTCAATTATGTTTATCCAGTTTTTCTTTCCTGTTTGTTTTCCGTTGTCTTTCATGTACTGTGTTTCTCCCAATGTTTTGCTGCTGATAGCTCTTCGGTCATGATTTTTTTGCTGCGTGGTAGTAACTCTTAAAGAAGCGCTGCGCAATGAACGACCAACAAAAAAACAAAAGAAGAATAGTAAAGGTTATTTGTT
The DNA here is from genome assembly GCA_029783475.1 of Metacarcinus magister. NCBI lineage: Eukaryota > Metazoa > Arthropoda > Malacostraca > Decapoda > Cancridae > Metacarcinus > Metacarcinus magister. Next base: position 8,472,457 of record JAPQNM010000005.1, read on the forward strand.
TTCCTCTCTATTTATCTATTTATCTATCTATCTATCTATCTATCTATCTATCTATCTATCTATCTATCTATCTATCTATCTATTTATTTATCTATCTCAATAGCGTGGCAGCAAGTACGGCTGGATATTCACCTTAAAAATGCTAATTACTCCTTTAAATTCTACCTTCCCCCTCTCGCTCCTCTGTTTCTTACCTCATTACTTACCTCGCTTGGTCATGATCCGTCGTGCTCCCTCGCCCGTGAACCAATACCTTTGTATCTTAGGAGCAAGACTGAAGATTATGGAAAGAAAAAAAATTGTAAATGAAGTTCTAGTATTAGGATATAATTTTCCGGCCCTATTTTTTCTTTTCTAATACCTTCTAGTTTCTGCCTATGTATATTTTTAACCCACCTTTTTATTTATGTATATCTATCTATCTGTAAATCTGTCTTTTTGTAAGCTATTATATTTTTTTTCATGTTAGAGTTATATGAAATCCACGCATCTGTCTGTACTTCCAGTGTTGAAAATCCGACGCATCACGCCAGCCCTTGTTATTAATGCTTACCAATGCTCTGAATGCCTACAGTACTGCCGCGGGATTTTTTGAATAG
>JAPQNM010000005.1:8480555-8488055 GCA_029783475.1 Metacarcinus magister
GTAGGAACGATGTAGGACGAAGAAGAGGAGGAGGAGGAGGAAGATTCTAGCATAGGGAAGGGAAAATAGGAGAAAAAAAATGGTAGAGTGAAAGGTAGGCTGGCTGGGGAAGGGAAAACGCAAGGTGAAAGGGATGTTAGGAGGGGAGGGATGGTGTTAACACAGGAAGCTCAGATTCGTAGGCATCGCGAGGAAGGAGGAGGAGGAAGGAGGGAAGAAGATTATGTGAGGTATGGGGTAAGGGAGGGGAGGACGTGGGGAGGGGGGTTAAGGGGAGAATGGGAAATATATAGAGGAAGTGTATAAGGTAGCGTCCGGATGCTGGAGGGGAAGTGAGGGTGACAGTCAGATGACAGGCAGCGAGGGGAGAGGGAGAAGGATGAAGGAAAGAATGGATAGATACAGAGAGGGAGGAAGAGAGGGAAGATGAAAGGGAGGGAGAGAAGGAATGAGGAAGCTTTAGTAAGATTCAGTCTAAAAGAACTAAAGGTAAATTGAGAATAAATAAGGAGAGAGAGAGAGAGAGAGAGAGAGAGAGAGAGAGAGAGAGAGAGAGAGAGAGAGAGAGAGAGAGAGAGAGAGAGAGAGAGAGAGAGAGAGAGAGAGATGGATGAAAAGGTTAAAAATGACAGATGCAAATGAAAGAATGATTTCGACTGGGAAAAAAAAATATCTCACAAAGGGAATGTACGTTTGAAGGCGGAAGGCAAGTTGCAAAGAAGAGAAAAATGAAAAAAAGTGAAAGGAGAGAGAGAGAGAGAGAGAGAGAGAGAGAGAGAGAGAGAGAGAGAGAGAGAGAGAGAGAGAGAGAGAGAGAGAGAGAGAGAGAGAGAGAGAGAGAGAGAAACATATAACATAACTGCAATATCATCAACACTACAAAATTAAAATACAACAAAATAAGGCACCATTATGAATTCACAAAAGGTGGAAATAAAATACGGAAAGAACAAAAGACTCACACTGTTTACATCAAGAGATCAATAGAGTTAAGACAAACGACTAGAAAATAACACTTCACACACACACACACACACACACACACACACACACACACACACACACACACACACACACACACACACACACACACACACACACACATTCATTACCAATCATTACAACACCAACACTATAAGTAAATAGTACACAAATAATGCAAAAATCGAAAACTGAATACTAAAGGCTACCATTCGGCATAAAGTTGCACCCGCCACCTTCCACCTCCAGCCCTCGCCTCCCTCGCCTCCCTCGCCTCCCTCGCCTCCCCGCCTCGGAGACTCGGGCGGAGAATGAGACATCAAATATCCGCCATCAGGACGTATCTGGATGAGTATCCGGATGTTAAAGGCGGTGAGCTTCCCTTAACGGAGAGGAAATGCTGAAGATAACCGGTGTAGGGAGGAGTAGGACGAGGAGGAGGAGGAGGAGGAGGAGGAGGAGGAGGAGAAAGAGGAGTAGGAGGAAAAGGAAATATGGAAAAAGGAAGTGCAGAAGGAAGAGAAGGAAGTTTGAATAAGATGAAGCGGAAAGAGTTGAAATAGATAGATAGATAGATAGAGAGAGAGAGAGAGAGAGAGAGAGAGAGAGAGAGAGAGAGAGAGAGAGAGAGAGAGAGAGAGAGAGAGAGAGAGAGAAGCTCAATAAAGGAAATAAAAAAAATAACAGTGAGAGATACGTGATGGAAGTTGCAGGAAGATGGAGATGGAAACGTAAAAGAGAGGAAGAAGAAGAAGAAAAGAAGATGATGATGATGATGATGATGATGATAGTAAAGAAGAAGTAGAGGAGGAGGAGAAGGAGAAGGAGAGTGTGTAGGGAAAAGTGACATGTGTTGGGAATGATTGGAAAGAGACAAAGAAAGAAATCATGACAAGGGTGAAGTGTAAAGAAAGAAAGTGACAATTGGATGAAACTTTACGTGGATGAAAGATGTGAAGGGTGATTATATTGTCTTATTATTGTGCTTGTTGTTGATGTTGTTGTTGTTGATGTTACTGATGATGTTCTTTCTTTGCATCTTATTTTTTTTTTATTAATCATCTTTTTGTTTGTCTATACGTAGCAGTAGTAATAGTAGTAGTAGTAGTAGTAGTAATAGTAGTAGTAGTAGTAGTAGTAGTGGTAGTAGTAGTAGTAGTAGTAGTAGTAGTAGTAGTAGTAATAGTAGTAGTGTATAATTTTCAGTGCGATAATCCGCCATTATCATTACATCCTTTTGACAGTCTTCTAACTGCTAGATAAGTTTTTTTTTTCTTTTTCTCGTAAGCTGACTCGACCTCACATTAGATAACTCTCTCTCTCTCTCTCTCTCTCTCTCTCTCTCTCTCTCTCTCTCTCTCTCTCTCTCTCTCTCTCTCCTCTCTCTCTCTCTCTCTCTCTCTCTCTCTCTCTCTCTCTCTCTCTCTCTCTCTCTCTCTCTCTCTCTCTCTCTCTCTCTCGCTCTCTCTCTCTCTCTCTCTCTCTCTCTCTGTAATTGTTTCCTCCTAATGTTCTCAACGCACCTCCTTTACCGATCTTTTCTCCTCCTCCTCCTCCTCCTCCTCCTCCTCCTCCTCCTCCTCCTCCTCCTCCTCCTCCTCCTCCTCCTCTCCTCTTTCTCTTCTATCTCCTCCTCCTCCTTCATTCACTTTTCTCTTCTCTGTACTTCTACCTTGCCTTTCTCTCATTATCGTTTCTTTCATCATCTTTTCTCTTCCATCAACTTCTCTTCTCCGTCTATCTTCTTTCCTTTCTTTTTTTATCTCTTTTTTTCGTCCTTTATCTGCTTACTCGTTTTCTCTTCCTTCTCTTCTCTTCTTCTCTTCCTCCTCCTTCATCAGCAGCTCTCTACCCCCACCCACCCCCGTCTTTCCGTCTCTCTTCTTTGCCTCAACATCTAGCAGAACATGTTAAAGACTTAAGACTCTCAATCCTGGTCTCTTTGTCTCCGCCGTGGAAGCTAAGGACCTCAGAGCTCGATCAATCCTGGCCTCCCTCGGGATGGTTTGGGCGTCCGGGGGCACACCTGCTCTGGCGGAGGAGGAGGAGGAGGAGAAGGAACAAGAGGAGGAGGAAGAATTAAAACGTTGAGGAAAACATTGTGACGGAGGAGAAGGAGGAAGAGGAAAAGGAGAAGTTGGCGAACAATAGTAGTTGGAGAAAGAAGATAAAGACGGGAAAAGTAAAAAAAGAAGAAGAAAGAGGAATTAAAACAGCGAGGAAAATGGTGTGACGTGCGAGCGAGTGAGTGAGACAGAAATGGATGAGAGAGAGAGAGAGAGAGAGAGAGAGAGAGAGAGAGAGAGAGAGAGAGAGAGAGAGAGAGAGAGAGAGAGAGAGAGAGAGAGAGAGAGAGAGAGAGAGGAGGAGGAGAAAAATGGTGAAGATGTGTTCGTAGGCGATAGAATGGAGTGGGGAAAAGGTTTAGAGGAATGATGAGACAGAATGAAGTTTAGAATGAAGACAAGAAAAACAGGGAACGACTGTAAGAATATAAAGATTAAATGAGAAAGAGAAAGAAAGAAAAAAAAAAAAGAATTACAGGTATGTGGTTACGCCTTGAAATACAAAAAAAAAAAGAAAAAAAAAGAACAGAACCAAGCGTAGTTTCCTCTGCCTCCATTAACGTTATTTTTAATGATGATAAAGTCAGTAGTTAATGCAATTGAGGAGATTTTACTGGATAACCACGAGTGGAAAGGAAGGAAGAAGGTGGGGGATGGAGGTGGAGGTGGAAGGAAGACAAGGACGAGGAGAAGGAGGAGGAAAGTAAAAAAAAGCAGTAGTAAGAAGAGAAGGAACTACATTATTTATACGAGGAGATAATGTTATGTTATAGTAATTTAGAACGTACATTATGTGATATTTTTCGCATACTTTCATTAGCTTAACTCCGATTGAATGCTTTTGATACCATAAGCAGATCTATTACTCGCCCACAGAGGTACCGCAAGACTAACTCACTTTTATTAATCCATATATTTCACTGTCTCAGCCTCTACAACCCACGAAGCTTTGATAAAATACGATCATCTACATTATCAACAAACATTACTTATAGGTGTCAGAGATGGTACACAAACGTTCCTCAACATTATCTTAGGAGTCTTGGTGTCTGTCAGGATTCCACGACCTCAAAGCAGACCGCTAACTCCTGCTCCTTCACTTGGGGGTTCCGGAGGCTGCCACACATCGTTACGCTGCTGCAAACAAGGTGACGCATCTGAGTGACGATTGGTTGCACTCAAACTCCCCGATTTCCGTCCTTTAGATCGTCCTGTCGCGCAGCACTCCATCAGGGTGAAGCAGTGAGCCGCCTCCTGCCAAACCTTTCCACGTCCAGCAGCGCCACTTCTCTCTTCTCTCTACTCCTCTCCTTCCCTGGCCTGCCTTGCCTTGCCCGTTCGCTCTAGCCTTCACCAGTCTCGGCAGAAACATATATTCATTCATGTATTCTCTCCTCCCCCTCGTCCATTCTCACCCGAGTTTACTTTCGCGAATTACTGGAGTCGTATTTATTTTAGCGCCTGAAATGTGTTCCTTGTTTTGATATACCGGCTTGTGTGTGTGTGTGTGTGTGTGTGTGTGTGTGTGTGTGTGTGTGTGTGTGTGTGGGTAGGTGTGTGTGGGTGGGTGTGAATAATCCTTAGTCTTTATTTCATAAGTCTTCTAGACCTGAAATATTTAGAGACATTTAAAGTGTTCGCAATAACTATTTTTATTATTGTAATAGTTGTTATTATTATTATTGTTATTTTTTATTAATATTATTATTATTATTATTTATTATTATTATTATTATTATTATTATTATGATTATTGCTATTTTGAATACTATTACAATTGATATTATTGTTTTTATTATTATTATTATTTTTTTTTTTTTATTATCAATTATACTATTATCATTATTATTATAATTATATTATTATTATATCATTATTATTATTATCATTATTATTATTATTATTATTATTATTACATTAGTTATTATTATTGTTATTAATATCAATATTATAATTATGATTATTGTATTTATAGATATTGTTTTTATTACAATAATAATAGTAATAATTATTATTATTATAATAATAATAATTAGTATCATTATTATTATTATTATTAACATTATTATTATTATTATTATTATTATTATTATTAAGAGTGGTGTATGTGTGTGTGTATTCAAAGCATCAAACGTATTAGTAATGATTATAATGATACTACAACTCCGATTAGCCATGATAATAATGATAATTCTTTTGATTATATTAATGTTGATACTTGCAATTATAATAATGATAACAATTATAATGATAATAATAATAATAATAATAATAATGATGATAATAATAATAATGATAATAATAATAATAATGATAATAATAATAATGATAATAATAATAATAATAATAATAATAATGATAAGATAATAATAATAATGATATAATAGTTATTATCATTATTGTTATTATTATTATCATTATTATTATTATTATTATTATTATTATTATTATTATTATTATTATTATTATTATATTATTATTTTATTATTATTCATTGTTATTATTATTATTATATTATTATTATTATTATTATATCATTGTTATTATTATTATTATTATTATTATCATATTATTATATATTATTATTATTATTATTATTATTATTATTATTATCATTGTTATTATATTATTATTATTATTATTATTATATTATTATTATTATTATTATTATTATTATTATTATTATTATTATTATTATTATTATCATTATTATTATTATTATTATTATCAGTTATTATTATTATTATTGTTATCATCATTATTATTATCATTGTTATTTCCTTATTATAACCTGTAACTTCATCCAGTTTCTTATCGATCGGGCTCATTCACCCTTAAAGAGAGAGAGAGAGAGAGAGAGAGAGAGAGAGAGAGAGAGAGAGAGAGAGAGAGAGAGAGAGAGAGAGGAGAAAAAAATACGTCCACATCCAAAACCTGTCCACACCATTTACCACCATTTCTCTCCACCATAACTTTTTCCTTTTGTATTCTCGTGCCACTGTTCCTCACCGTTCCCCCATCACACTCCCTGCGTCTTACTCTCTCTCTCTCTCTCTCTCTCTCTCTCTCTCTCTCTCTCTCTCTCTCTCTCTCTCTCTCTCTCTCTCTCTCTCTCTCTCTCTCTCTCTCTCTCTCTCTCTCTCTCTCGCTCTCTCGCCTGCTTCAACGTGACCCCCAAACTCCCTTGCCCTTGCCATTGACTCGCTTCAAAGGACCCCAATAAAAGGTCGCACCAGAAGCTCGGTTAGTGCTGATTCAAAGTAAGAGAGAGAGGGAGAGAGAGAGAGAGAGAGAGAGAGAGAGAGAGAGAGAGAGAGAGAGAGAGAGAGAGAGAGAGAGAGAGAGAGAGAGAGAGATCGTAAATATGAGTTGTGAACGCCTCTAGTGCACCAAAAGGAGGTCACTAGAATTCCTTTTTCCCTCCTCCTCCTCTTCCTCTTCCTCTTCCTCCTCCACCTCCACCGCTTCCTCTTCCTCTTCCTATTTCTTTAGTTCGTGTCCAATAAATATTCCCGCCCCATCTACTCCACACCCTGCGACAAGTGTCTTAACGTTGCCGATGGATAAATTCTATAATGCCATACTGTGACGGAAGGCTATTGGGACGCGCCGCCTTCCAGCATCTTCAAGGCAAGTAACGGGAAGGAAAAAAGAAAGAAAAAAAAGATTAGCTGTGTTGAAATGATATGTTTAAAAATATAAAGAAAGGGAGAAAGGAGAGGATGAAGTGTCTGTGTGTGTGTGTGTGTGTGTGTGTGTGGGTGTGTGTGTGTGTGGGTGGGTGGGTGGGTGGGTGGAGTCGTAAAACAATACTAAAATGGAGAGCAGAGTCTTCATTATACAGCATTATTGGACATCGATTATTTTCAGTAATTACTTAAGTTGAGGCGATAATGAACCAGCGAATCAAGTAAGTGTGACCCGCCAGTCGTTGTTGTTGTTGTTTTAGTGGTGGTGGTGGTGGTGGTGGTGGTGGTGGCGGTGGTGGTGATTCTAGTGTTAATTGTAATGGTGTTAGTGGTGCTGCTCTCCATTCCTTACTTCATTCCTTCCTTCCTTCTTTCCTGTCTTCTTTCCTTCTTTCCTTCCTTTATTCATTAATTCCTTACTTCCTTCCTTCCTTCCTGTCTTCATTCATTCCTTTATTCTTTCCTTCATTCATTCATTCATTCATTCATTCAATTAGTCAGTCAGTCAGTCAGTCCTTCCTTCCTTCCTTCCTTCCTTCTTTCCTTTCTTTCTTTCTTTCCTCTTTCCATTCCTGCTTCCTTCATTATTTGATTACTGTTTGGTTTTACTCAATACATTCGTTCCTTCATTAACTCATTCAATCATTCATTCATTCATTTTCATTCCATTTCACTTCACTCCAATCCACACACACACGCACACACCACCACCACCACCACCACCACCATCATCATCACAGGCAGCGTCAACAGCATTACACAAC
>JAPQNM010000005.1:8493055-8503055 GCA_029783475.1 Metacarcinus magister
CTCTGATGACATTTCCACCACGTGTTACGGTTTGGAAAAAGGGTGGTATGTACTCTGTATTTTTATTTATTTATTTTTTTCAGTTACTCTAATCCTGGCTGTGTTCAATTTTTAGTGCCTCGTTTGCGATTTGCATTCCATTGATTATTGGCGATATTTTTTCCCCCATTTAAGTATCTGTATTTATTGGTATTTTTTTCTGTTTTTAATTATTTGTCGTAGTTAAATAGAAATTCAACTTTTTTTTCTCTATACTTTACATCTCTGCAAATATTTTAATTTTGAATGTTTACTTTGCAGTTTTTTTTATAGATTTACTTGGAGCGTAATTTTATTTTCAAATTTTTTTCCTCATTCCTTTAATCATTTAATTAACTACAGCACTGATTCGCCTTTACTAAGTGTCATAATATATCGTGGTGCTGCTTTGAGTGCACAGTGGGAGTGTTACCTCTTGTTATGACGCCTAGAAAGATGAAGGAAATATAGACCTAGAAATAGAAGGTTTTATATATCCAACTCTGATATTTAAACTTACCTTTACCTTCTTCTTACGTTTATAGAATATTTTGAAACCTTTCATTAAGCACCAAAAACCTGCCTCCTGACTCTGTTCCTTTTCTCGTTATAAATACTCTGAAGAATGTTTTGATACAGTTATGGTTATCTGCTTCCAGTGAATCACCAGTCAGGGAATATTTACTCACGATATGTTTATTTCTGATCAATGGTAATGGTGATAGAAGTGGTGGGTGGGTGTGGCAGTGATAGTGATCTTGTTTAGGGAAGCTGGTAATGTGATAGAGGCGTGGCTGTTATGTGTTGGGTGGACGGTGCGGAAATCTTGAGTCTGTGTTACTATCATATATGTTTTTAGTTTTTTTCCATTGTTTTATCTCTTTCTAACGGGTGATTGTGATGGTGGTGGTGTTTGTGGTGTCGACAATACAACCAATAATGCTGTTGATGGGGGTTATAGTGAGGATGATGGTGAATGTGGTGGTGGTGGTGGTAGTAATGGGAACAAACAGTAAGAATATGTTGTAGTTGTGATGTTAATGGTGTTGAGAGAAGGGTCTGGAGATTGTTTTTTGTTCTGTCCAGGGTGGTAAGCTGTGGTGTTGATAGGAATGGTAGTTGTAGGCTTCTGGTGATGGTGTGTGATGTTGTCTTATAGTGAAAAGTGTGAATTATGATGTGTATATAGTCAGGAGATGTGTGTTATTCCTTGGTATTGGTGGTGATGATAGCAACATGGGAGGTCGGTATTACTAGTGATGATTGTGGTGAGGACATAGTGAGTGGTATATCTTGCTGGTGAAGGAGACAATAGTGGTGATGGTGATATTGACTTGATGGGTGATGATTGTGATGAAGATACAGCTAAGTAGTGGTGATGAGGACGTGGTGTGGTGTTGTGAAAGAGGCGGCAGTGGTGGTGGTGAGAGAGATTGTGTAGCAGTTTTGAGACATCACTTACCGTTGCCATGGTGACCTACAGATTCAAGGGACGTGTGTGTGTGTGTGTGTGTGTGTGTGTGTGTGTGTGTGTGTTGGTGAGGGTTTGTGTGTGTGTGGGTGTAGATATATGTACGTATCTCGCTTGGAAGGCTTCTTGTTGGATGGCAAGTAGCGTTGATGTGGTGATGGTGGTGGTGGTGGTGGTGATGGTGGTGGTGATGGTGGTGGTGGTGGTAGTGGTGGTGGTGATGGTGGTGGTGGTAGTGGTAGTGATGATGGTGGTGGTGGGTTGCTCTTTCTGTTTGTCTCTTTGTCCACCTCCGTCATGAGTAAGTGATTGAGTCAGTCAGTCAGTCAGTCAGTCAGTCAGTCAGTCAGTCAGTCAGTCAGTCAGTCAGTCAGTCACTTCACTTCCCTTCAATTACATTTCGTCACTTCTCATTACCGTAACATTCCTGTCAGTCTCTCTCTCTCTCTCTCTCTCTCTCTCTCTCTCTCTCTCTCTCTCTCTCTCTCTCTCTCTCTCTCTCTCTCTCTCTCTCTCTCTCTCTCTCTCTCTCTCTCTCTCTCTCTCTCTCTCTCTCTCTCTCTCTCTCTCTCTCTCCAACTCTATGTGTGTGTGTGTGTGTGTGTGTGTGTGTGTGTGTGTGTGTGTTGCTGCTGTTCCTTTACTATGGCACTAAGTTATCTCAAGTCCCACACTAAGAATGAGAAGCGTAAAAAATTATAAACACACACACACACACACACACACACACACACACACACACACACACACACACACACACACACACACACACACACACACACACGAGGCCCCAGAGTACAACTATTGCCCTTTGGATAAAGTTTCCTTGGAGTGTCACATGTTCAATGTACTGTGACATTAACATGTGAAGCCGCTAGCCAGCACTGCACCGGCCCATACAGGCAGCACGACACCCGCTCACATGGTTCAGAGAGAGAGGAGAGGAGAGGAGAGGAGAGGAGAGGAGAGGAGAGGAGAGGAGAGGAGAGGAGAGGAGAGGAGAGGAGAGGAGAGGAGGGAGAGGTAAGGTGAAGAGAGGAGAGGAGAGGAGAGGAGAGGAGAGGAGAGGAGAGGAGTCCTTGCAGTTATGACCGCCGCGCAACACTATAAGTAAGTTGTGGATGTGACAATGTTTGGCACAGCGGGAGGTAACAGGGAGCTTCCCGGAGATCGTATTCCTCCTCTTGCTTCTCTTGCTCCTCCTTTATACCTCTCTCGCTGGTCTTAGTTGTCCTCACCGTCCTCCAAGGGCTGTTAGTTTCTTTTCTAATATCACGCATTTTTTTTCTTTTCGTTCTTTACCAATTTTCTCTTTGTGCCTCACTTTCACATATAGTTCTTTTTATTTAATGTTTTCCTTCCCCCATTTTCTTATAGATTTTCCGATCGATGTTTCCCTTCAGTAAACATAAAGTGTCGGCCCTTCAACCTTTTTTTTTGTTATTATTGTTAACGAAGATCAGATGTTCTTGGTGCTGCAATTTCCTTGAAGCATAATATAGTTTGGTTTTTTTTTCTTAATTAGTATAGCGTTGTAGAATATTACTAAGTGTCATGATTCTCTTTTCATTCCTTTCTGACAACCATTGGCCGACTACAAGCACCAGCCATTTCAATTTCATCTCCCGTACCGTCATGGGGGACTCACTTTATTGTTATTCATTTCATATCTTCATTTCCTCGGCGTCGTCCCCAGCTTGATGCCCCTCCAGCAAGTGCCATCCTCTCCACCCTCACACACCCTACCATACTCCATTCCATGAGGCGACAGACTGCACCTTATCCGTATATATATATTCAAGTTATTCACTTCATTTGCCTGTCCTACACCCCCTGCCAGTTAATTTCTATGCTGCACCTACCACTTCATACGCTCCTGCTCCTATCCTCTCCCTGCCCTGCCCTCCCCGCCTATTGCACGCCGCTCGACACTATACCTTATCCATTTAGCGCCTGGGACCTCCAACCTTCCACCTCCCTTTTGGCCCAGCGTGTCTTCCCTCCCACGTACATATGGGTTAAGCGATTTTCGATAATGTGTGGTCGCCGGTCCTCTGTGGTGGAGGGTCCATAGGCAGAGGGAAAGCGTGGGTTTGGAGATGTATGGGAGGATCGTGAAAGGTTCCGAGGAAGGGGCACGGCTGGGGGCATGGTGGTGGGGTGTGGCAAGGGGGATTTTTGTAATGGCTGTAAGGAGAGAGAGAGAGAGAGAGAGAGAGAGAGAGAGAGAGAGAGAGAGAGAGAGAGAGAGAGAGAGAGAGAGAGAGAGAGAGAGAGACGACAAAGGACAAGAAAAAAAATAGGTTTAGGAAAAAAGGGGAAAAAGTACAAGAACATGAATAAAAAACCGAAAAACATCCCCGTATAAAGATTCCTCACAAGAGAGAAAAAGAAAAGAAAAGAAAAGAAAAGAAAAGAAAAGAAAAGAAAGGAAAAGAAAAAGCGTCCTAAGGAGACACTCGTTGTAACTGGTTTCATAGTAAAGAGGCGAGGAAAATTGAATCCTGTGTTACAAACTGTACTTATTTACTTCATTACATTCAAGTGTGTCGAGGCTACGGAGGAAGGTGATCAGACTAAGCCAAGACAGTGTGAAGGAAAATAAAAGAGATAACGTAATGATTATCAGTTCTGCAAAGGCAACGTTGAGTAGGTGCGGAAGGGAAAGGGCAGGTGCTGAGAGAGAGAGAGAGAGAGAGAGAGAGAGAGAGAGAGAGAGAGAGAGAGAGAGAGAGAGAGAGAGAGAGAGAGAGAGAGAGAGAGAGAGAGAGAGAGAGAGAGACAGAGAGAGAGAGAGAGACAGAGAAGAAGAAGAAGTTAAAAAAAAAGAGGGGAAGGTATTTATTGTGTATGGAGGGAGATGACTGGGTTGGGTTGGAGGGGGAGGGATGGAATAAGGGAAGAAAAGCCTGTCTTCAAAGGGAGGAAGGAGAATCCCTAGTGGCGGCGGAGGATTATCTTGAGACCGATGTTGTGTTGCTATTTTAAAGGTTTTCAATAATTTTCGGATGAAGGTGCAGTTTCTTTCCTGTTTTGGGGGAAACTTTGTTATTCTAGGAGAGAGAGAGAGAGAGAGAGAGAGAGAGAGAGAGAGAGAGAGAGAGAGAGAGAGAGAGAGAGAGAGAGAGAGAGAGAGAGAGAGAGAGACAGACAGACAGACAGACAGAGAAACAGACAGACAGGCAGACAGAAGGACATAAACAAACAAAAAAACAGACCAATAGACAGTCAGACAAACAAACAAACAAACGTTAACTCATACCTCTGTCTATATCTCTCCTTGCCCGTCTTCCTCTCTGTCTACAATGCGATGAAATAAATTGAGCTGCCATCGACGACAAGAGGGAAATATGTCAACTAAAATAAAAGTGCGATGGCAGATTTAAGAATGGAAATGAAATGCATTGTTCTTTCCCCTTGAGTGGATTTGATTGGTTAATTGTTTGTAACCTGTAGAGTCGCGGTGATGGGAAGGGGAAGGGGAAGATACTCATACAAGACGAGAGAGAGAGAGAGAGAGAGAGAGAGAGAGAGAGAGAGAGAGAGAGAGAGAGAGAGAGAGAAAAAATAAAAAAAATAATAATGTTTCTACATGAAGGATCTCAAAACCTGTGGTAGACATTCGACTTATTAAGAACAGAACTTTTTTTTTTTTTCCTCTCTCGCTTTCTCAGTTACTTTGGTTGTGATTCATCGCTCTTCATGTAAAGGATTGTAACTGATGGTGTTTTAGTACAACACAGCAGCGGACCGATTACATAGCCGCTGCTAACACACACACACACACACACACACACACACACACACACACACACACACACACACACACACACACACACACACACACATACACACACACACACACACACACACACACACACACACACACACACACACACACACACACACACACACACACACACACACACACACACACACACACATATATATTGGTGTACGGGGAGTATCGTTTTCATGGAGTCCTCTGGGAGGTGATGGCACAACCTGCGGCCAAGTTAGGCCTATGGGAGGGAAAGGAGGCAAAATACTTTCTCTAACCTTATTCTTTTCTGTTATGTAGCAACAGTACTTGCCTCGGCACCGCCTCTGCTGTACCGTTTTTGTTCGTCTCTACTATTCGTACCAAACATATATGTACTATTGGCATTTGTTTATTCATGTACCGCGAGCACCAGTCACACTGTTCCTTGTTGCTGCATTCAAATCCTTGCAGTATATACCCGACACACTCATCACCGAAGAGTGAACTTATGCATGGACGCCTTTCGCACGGTGTTGTGCACGCGGGCTGCACCACCTGGCTGGCAGTGCGTGTGCATCTGCATGTGGCATCTGTTGGTGTGTAGCAGCCTCATAGGTGCTGCTTCTATCAGACTGACACCAATAGAGTTACGGCACAAAATACAAAGTAGGTATATAGTGGTGCAAGAGTTGGGGTTTAGCAGGCACGTGGGTCATCTAGACAACACTCAGGCCTGCAGAGACTCACCGTAAATGCACGTTTTATGTCCAGACGGAGGTGGCAGCCGCGGAGGGGTGTCAGTACCAGCAGTAAATCAGGACCTGCCGCCCGGGACTGCCTATAAAATGTTGGCAGTAATTTATGAAGGATAGAAAGTGATTACGTGGATGGCCCTTGAGGATGGATGACGTGTTCTGTTCCACTGTTCTGAAGTCGTCGCCAACAAGGGAACGACCGCCCGTATTAGTTGGTCCATAGATTTATCCCACGTGTACCTAATATTGGATAGCGCCGTGCCACGCTGCGCCTCCCACTATAATTCACCAGAAAAAAACACAGTGATAATGATACGTTTTATTGAATTTGTTGGTATTTGGAGGCTGGAAACCCTCGCTTGGATTCGGCTGATAAATTACTGCCAAGAATCACTCCCAGGAAACGATACAATTCTATGGGATCAGTTTCCTGTCTCTTTCTTCGGCGAATCATTAATAACGGCTCCGAGGCAAGAAAGTGTGACGCATTGAATTGCCGCGCCGATGACTGATGACCGCCGGCAAGAAACACTCCAGCAGGGGGAGGTGGCGCCATGACTTCCCCGTTGGGAGGGCCACACGCCTCCACTCGTAAATATGCAAAAAATGGTGGAATTATGGTTCAGCTTCCACACGTGACTCCTGCCGTCCCCACGCATTGGTGCCTTGGCGAAGCAAGAAATATCTCGTTTTATGGCCAATAAAGCCGCAGCGTTGAGAGGACTACTGGTTAGGGCAGGCTGGTGGACATCTGTGGAGTTTGGTGTATTTCAGTGGAGATCAAAGCGCCGGACCACTAATTGTACGAGACAGACAAGGCCACTTAACTCTGTCTCATGCACTCATTCCAATATGATCTCAAAATTATATCTTTTCTACGTCCCTTACCTACCCCAAAATTGACTCTCTCTCTCTCTCTCTCTCTCTCTCTCTCTCTCTCTCTCTCTCTCTCTCTCTCTCTCTCTCTCTCTCTCTCTCTCTCTCTCTCTCTCTCTCTCTCTCTCTCTCTCTCTCTCTCTCTCTCTCGCTCTCTCTCTCTCTCTCTCTTTTGGACATGGGGAGCAAGGAAAACCATACTTTTTCATGTTATTTGAATTCCATTGAAAGTAAACACTCCTGTCACTTGGTGGTGGTGATGGTGGTGGCCGATGCCATACAATCTTTATGGTTTCAGCTATAATAATATACCAATTACTTTTTCTATTTATTATTATTATTATTATTATTATTATTATTATTATTATTATTATATCATTGTTATTATTATTATTGTTGTTGTTGTTATTATATGTTTGTTGATATAAATACACATATATATAGAATAACAGAATAACCTCAGCACATCTACTTTTAACACTCCTAGCAATGAATCCGAACACCCTATTAGCCTGATTTCTAGCCTCAATACATTGTTTTCTAGGACGGAGGTCTGAGCTAACCTGTACACACAAATCTCTCTCACATTCTGATCTATTTAGTGTTACCTTGCTTACGTTGTATCTGTTGTGAGGACTTTCCCTACCAACATTGTGACTATGTGTGTGTGTGTGTGTGTGTGTGTGTGTGTGTGTGTGTGTGTGTGTGTGTGTGTGTGTGTGTGTGTGGGTGTGTGTGTGTGTGTGAAATAATGAGTCTAGTTTACTTTAACCAAGGCCGGCATTGTACCTCGGACCAAGGTGTTGGTTCTCAGATTTGATGTAATATATAAGCTCTTAAGAAGACGGAGGAGAGAGAGAGAGAGAGAGAGAGAGAGAGAGAGAGAGAGAGAGAGAGAGAGAGAGAGAGAGAGAGAGAGAGAGAGAGAGAGAGAGAGAGAGAGAGAGAGAGAGAGAGAGAGAGAGAGAGAGCATGAATGAAATAAAGAATAAACGTAGCACCAAAATCTGCCGCCATCCTTTGTCTGGCCCGGAAGGTGTTCTCTGCTGGTAATTAAAAGGACAGTTCTTGAAGGATGATAATTTCCCCGGAGAAATTAACTAAAGGAGCTGATCTTCAAGGACTTGGTTTCACCTGTCAATAATATTTACCTGGCCGCATCACCACACACTGACCCTCTTGAAGGTGCTGGAGGGGGAGGAGGAGGAGGAGGAGGAGGAAGTTAGGTTTGGTTGTTATTAAGAGAGAAAATAATCAGTATAAAGAGTGTGGAAGGGAAGTTTGAAGGGATGTGACATTGAGTGAAGAGGTAGGTAGGCTGTGATTGAGGAGGAAGGTTGCTTTTGGTATGCTTGTGGGCGGCGTGGGTGTGTTGTGTGTGTTCCGAAGTGTTAATAAAGTGCACGCCCCTCTTTTCAATGGCCTAGTTTGTATCAGGTATGAGGGTGCAATTAAGAATGATGGAAGTTGAGTCCTTGGTCTGGCATCACTCACTCTCTCTCTCTCTCTCTCTCTCTCTCTCTCTCTCTCTCTCTCTCTCTCTCTCTCTCTCTCTCTCTCTCTCTCTCTCTCTCTCTCTCTCTCTCTCTCTCTCTCTCTCTCTCTCTCTCGTCTCTCTCGTCTACAGTCTTTTCTTTGGTCTTCCTGTTGCCCTTCCATCCAGCCATCTTTCAAATTTTCCTTTTCCTCCCTCCTCCGCTCCCCTTTTGCCTCCTTTTATCTCCGTACCCAACTCTCCTTCAATTCTTTCTTTTCCTACCTCTTGCCTTATCCTCTTCAGGGCTTCTTCCACCCTACCCCTTGGCCTTAATCCACTTCTTCCTTTTCCTAACATCTATTTTCCTCTTGATCCATATTTTTCTTTTTTAAATTTTTCCGTCTAGATAGTGATGTTTAGGAATTTTTTTTTGGGGGGGGGCGTAAAGAATTTCATCACTGAGCTCCCCAAAATATTTACTCGAGTCGATATATTATACATTTCAAAGAGCATATTTTTATTTGTATATGTATATTTATTTTTTTTTTGCCAGTCATTTGAAGGTATTGAATCACGTTACTTTATTGATTCATATCAACTACTTCCTCTTGTAACTTTTTTTTTCTCGTTCATCCTCAACCCTTTCGCTCATTTTTCCCTCCCGTTGATAAATGATAAATCTTTTCATCCTATTTCCCTCTTTCTCTCCCCTCCTTCATATCCATTCTTCATATTTATTATCTCTCTCTCTCTCTCTCTCTCTCTCTCTCTCTCTCTCTCTCTCTCTCTCTCTCTCTCTCTCTCTCTCTCTCCTCGTCTCTCTCTCTCTCTCTCTCTCTCTTCTCTCTCTCTCTCTCTCTCTCTCTCTCTCTCTCTCTCTCTCTCTCCTCTCTCTCTCTCTCTCTCTCTCTCTCTCTCTCTCTCTCTCTCTCTCTCTCTCTCTCTCTCTCTCTCTCTCTCTCTCTCTCTCTCTCTCTCTCTCTCTCTCTCTCTCTCTCTCTCTCTCTCTCTCACCCAGGGCTATTTCTCCTATTGATGGATGTAAGATTCGTTCTCAACTCACGTCATTATTCATATATTGCTTCAAGGAACCAAGCCGCCCACCCTCACTCCAATACCACTCCCATCCACCTTCAAAGTAGCACCACTCCTTCCCTGCCTCTTCCACGCACAAATCCCTCGTCCACCCTCACACCAGCACCACTCCCGCCCTGGCTCATACATATACGAACAGAAAAGTTCACGTGATGCTCTGATCTAAAGAAAGAAACAGATCCAAGTTCAAGTCAATAATCCTATCATTACACAACTCACGGGTGGGACGTCACCTCGAGTATAGGCTGCACCTGTAGTACCCAGATATAGGATATACGTACATGGAATGACTCAAGGAATGTAAGGTCTTGTCAGATAACAAATCCCAATATTAAGACTTAAATCCTACGAAAGACAACCGTAACTTTTTTAACCTTTACTCGTATTCATTATAAAAGAGAACATTTCGGGATGACATGATACAGGTCTTGAAGATGGTCAGTGTTTCAGCATTATCGATTACTCATCTTCTGAGTTCAGAACCAACTTGACAACGAAAAAGGAAATGGCATACCCATTACATTCAAATGTTGTAAAATGAGAAA
>JAPQNM010000005.1:8508055-8535555 GCA_029783475.1 Metacarcinus magister
GCAACAGTACCTCCTCCCTCCACCTGCACCTTCACTTCCATCTCTACCATCTGCACCTTCACCTCCACCACCTTCACCTTCACTTCCACCTCCACCACCTTCACCTTCACCTCCACCACCTTCACCTCCACCACCTTCACCTTCACCTCCACCACCTTCACCTTCACCTCCACCACCTTCACCTTCACCTCCACCTCCACCACCTTCACCTTCACCTCCACCACCTTCACCTTCACCTCCACCACCTTCACCTTCACCTCCACCACCTTCACCTTCACCTCCACCACCTTCACCTTCACCTCCACCACCTTCACCTCCACCACCTTCACCTTCACCTCCACCACCTTCACCCTCACCTCCACCACCTTCACCTCCACCACCTTCACCTCCACCACCTCCACCCTCTGCACGGCCCCACCTACAATACCACCTTGCCTTTTATCCCAAATAGCTGTACAACCTCTACAGCACTATAACAACAACCATATCCATTTCCACATCCCCTTCCACCACCACCACCACCACCACCACCACCACCACCACCACCACCACCACCACCACCTTCGGCTGCCCTCCTGAAGACAACACGGGAAGTAAGCCTCTGGCCAGACACGTCGCCTTCACCACCTTTCCTCCAAATCTCTAGCAAAGAACATCGACCGAGGACAGCAGCCTCCCTCAATCCCCGCTCCCTGCCACCCCTTCCCTCGTTCCTTCCTTCCCTCCCTCCCTTCCTCCCTGCCCCCCTATCCCCCTCCAGAGGCGTTTGAGGTAAGCAGTTGTGGCTACAATTGAGATGGTGCGAGGGAGGCACTTGTGTTGCTGCTGGGAAATTTTTTCTTCTTCTTTTGTCACTGAAAATGTTGGCGTGTATTTGGTGCAAGATAGGAAGAAAGTAAGGAGGAGGAGTAGGAGGAGGAGGAGGTGTTGGTAGTGGTGGTGGTGGTGGTTGTGGTGGTGGTGGTGGTGGTGGTGGTGGTGGTGGAGGAGGAGAAATTGACGAGAGAGGAGGAAAAGGAGGAGGAGGAGGGGCGGCGCTGGATGGCAGCCAAGACCCACACAAAATGGAATACAGATTGCTACCATTCCTCGTTTTGGAATATCCACATTGGAGGTTTGTGATGGAAGTTTTCTCTTTTTGTATTTGCAAGGTGAGGGTTATGATGCATGGTAAGGCTGGAGGAAGGTGGCGAGGGAGGAAGGCTCGCCCCCACTCTGTTTAGAAAGGCGTCTTGGGAGATTTGTGGGAAACGTGCGTGTGTGTGTGTGGGGGGGTGTGGGGGGGGGGATAGGTAGTTGGTAGGGGATAAGTGTATGTGTGTGTTTTTAGATAAAAAGAAAAGAAAAGATGAATGCTAAATGTATATGCTGAATGAATCATTGAGTCATTTCCATAAACCTAAAGTAGAGTGTCTACTGGAATTCCCATCCACAAATTTTAAGTTTTATTTGCAGCTAAACACATAACTCAAAGAGAAGATTCACATGTGTCATCCTTAGTTTGTCGTTACACACAGTACTCAGGAGCACCCGGTAAGTGTGTTGTATTGAGACACGCGTACAAATCTCAGCTTCGTCCTTCGTCATTCAAGTCGAGGTGCATACAAGCAGGAAAATATAGTCTGTCTTTGAACCAACCACAGTTCTGCATACCTGCCGTGACTTCATTCAGCACGGAGCAAAAACATACATTTGCTAACATGATCAAAATATTTATAAGAATACTTGTTTATAGCAAATTTGAATTTATGTGTCTTTTCCTTTTACTCCTGCATCTCGACGCCTTCCCCTGGAGTGCCCTGTCTTTGCCTTCCCTCTCCCTGCTCGACCTTCACTATAATAAAGAAAGACACCATCCCACAAACATTAAAGACTTCACCTCGCCACAAGAACTACGCCAGTTTTCACTATTTTTTTCCCCATTATTTATAAAACTCTTTACCACTGCTTGTCTTGGCGTGATGGGTGTGTGGCGTGTGTAAGGCGTACTGCTGGGTGTGGCAGGCGCCGGCACCAGCATCTTTCCCTGCTAACTAGTACCAGCATTCACGAGGTTGTCAACTCAAGCAAAGTTAAGGGTTTCGCATATTACTCCCACTTCACATGCAGGCAAGTCAAGATGCTTATGAGTTCCTTTGTCCGTGTTGCTGGCGTCAGTGACAGTGTTACATATTGAACAGGTCAGTCAGTCAGTTGTTATGCTAAGTCACGTTCTCATAGCAGTGCTTAAGTCAGTCACAGATCCGCATGCTTCCTCACTCAATGACGGTGTAATACCTTGCTCAGGTTAGTCATACCCTTGCAAGATGGCAGGTTGTAAGAGTGACAGACTCGATGCAGTGGTAGGGAGGTATCGGTGTGACTCTCAGTTTTGCTCACTCACTCACTCACTCGCTCACTCACGTTGCCTTGATGGACTGATGTAGTAAGCATGAATATCACAGTAAAGCTGATGCTGTTTTCCATTACTAAAGAAATATTTCATGACCGAAAAAAAACAAGAGAGAGAGAGAGAAAAGAAAAAAAAAGAGAGAGAGTTTGCGTGCGTGCGTGTTGCGTGTTGCATGTTGAGAAACACGTAAATTTAGTCTTTGGAAGCGAAAGGCTTGTAAATAATGCAACAACACAGGAGGCGGAGGCTGTCAGCGGGGCCTTAGGCTGGGTGGTCGCTAATACCAGCGTGTCGTGGTGGCTTAGTGGTGATGCCAATACCTCGACGCCCTCCCTCCCTCCTCCTCCTCCTACTCACGGTTCTATAAGATTAACGCGAGTCTGTCTGGAACGAACTTTTCCATGTTGGTTATTTCAAGAAACGTGTGTGTGTGTGTGGGTGTGTGGGTGTGTGTGTGTGTGTGTGTAAGAGAGAGAGAGAGAGAGAGAGAGAGAGAGAGAGAGAGAGAGAGAGAGAGAGAGAGAGAGAGAGAGAGAGAGAGAGAGAGAGTTGACGCTCAAGGGGATTATAATGACGAGGAGGTGGGGAGGACGAGAAGAAAGGATTTATCAGGAACAAAAGGTAGGATAGGCGCGCCTCTGTGGGGAACGATTTATTAGAGAGTGCTGGGAGGGAGGAGGGGAGAAGGGGAGGTGAGGGGAGAGGAGGGGAGGGGAGAGGAGAGGAAGACCGAGTAGGGCTGGCAAGAGAGGCAGATATGGAGTATACAGAAAAGGGGAAGGCAGAAAGAGGAGGAAGGAGAGTGAGAGGTGGGAGGAGGAAAGGGGGGGTGAGAAGTGAGTGATGTGACCAGTGAGAGTCAGTAGAGGGAGAGAGCGGGAGAGAAATGTGCTGGGAAATGGAGGGACCAGAAGACGAAGCGGCACTTGGGGGGGAGGGAACACCAGTACAGGGGAAGGGAAGGGAAGGGAAGGGAAGGGAACATGGAGGGAGGAGGCATGGTAGAAGTATAGAAGGACTAGAGGAGGAAAAAAAACTTACGGAAATACATGGATCGGAAGGAAATAAAAAAAAAGAGAAACTTGAACTGAAGAAAGAAAAATGGTACTAAGAGAGAGAGAGAGAGAGAGAGAGAACAAAGATATCCTCATGACAAGAGTAAAATAAAAGTAAAACAAGATAAAATAAAGAAGGGGGAGAAAGAAGGAAGAGGAACTTGACAGCTGAAGCATAAAACGAAATCTTTCCATAACAGCGAGAGGAACTTATGCATCTAGATTAGGCTGATGCTGCTGTAGATGTCTTCGCTTGACACGTCACTAAGAGCCGTCGAGATAAGCCGTGGCAGGGAGAGAGAGAGAGAGAGAGAGAGAGAGAGAGAGAGAGAGAGAGAGAGAGAGAGAGAGAGAGAGAGAGAGAGAGAGAGAGAGAGAGAGAGAGAGAGAGAGAGAGAGAGAGAGAGACCAAAGGGAGGGAGAGAGAGTGGAGGGGCCGCCAGATCCTCTGAAGGTGCTGTCAGGAGATAAGGGGAAGAGTGACGCCTTCTTGATGGTAACCATCCCGCCGTCACCTCGCCACCATCATGTTTTCTTTCTCAACAGTCGCGTGAGGTACAAATATTTGCAGCTCACACTTTTCCAAGGGGAATGTGAGGAATGGCTGTGCATTACGGCGAGACAGGGAAGAGTGGTGGGCTCAGGAAATCATTAAAAAGTTATGCAGAGAGAGAGAGAGAGAGAGAGAGAGAGAGAGAGAGAGAGAGAGAGAGAGAGAGAGAGAGAGAGAGAGAGAGAGAGAGAGAGAGAGAGAGAGAGAGAGAGACACCCACACACACACACACACACACACACACACACACACACACACACACACACACACACACACTGATGTCCAGAAAAAAAACACTTACTTTTAACGCTACAGACAAACTAACGAATCTGGACCAGCATTTTTTGTTCTCGTTGCATAAAAAGTATCGTTATGTGTTTAGATTATTGAGAACTAACAACTTAACACTTTCCCAATTAATGTTTTATTATTGTTTTTTATATATATTCATCAATAAAGGTGACCAGTAAGTGTTAGTGAATTAGTGATGCGCTGTGGATGTGATGTAAAACAAGCAATGATGAAAAGCCACTTTCTTAATTAATGACGTAGAACTTGTCTCATTATTATTCCATGTTTGTTTTTTTCAGGAGTTACGTGATAGTTTAGCAAATATTGGACTTTGTGCACATTGACTAAAAATATTTGTGAGCGCAAACATAATAATTCACTGTTTGTTTAGAGTAAAAATTTAATTCATTGACATAACCCAAGCTTTATGAATAGTTATTGAATTATCTCTGCAGTTTATTGAGTACAGAAATTGTATTCCAAGGCTGAAAAATCACATCAACTCAAAATTGCTCTTGTGTGCAGAAAAGTAGAGATTTATGAAGGAAATTCTAGAGTGTCTACTCCTTCCCATCCCTATCATCATCATCATCATCACCACCATCACCACCATCATTCACATGGTGATCATCGGTGCGTCAAGCCTAGGTTCCCCAGATTTGTTATGGGTTTGATGTCTGCAGAAAGCACGGGCAGGAAATAGTATTCGTTCTGCTGGCGCTGCTGGTACTGCGGCAGGGTGAGGCTGCCGCTTCCCGCCCGCCCCGAGGCCCCGTCCAGACAAATTACACCGCCGGAAATTGTTAGGTTAACGAGAGGAAAATGGAGGAATAGCGGCACCTCGCCCCGTAAAGTGTGTGGCCTGGGGCGCCGAGGGCCAAGGCTCTAGGCTGGAGGCACGAGGTACAGGAGCAGTAAGGCAACAAAATCCACACTAAGGGATGCGGGAAGCTCTATTAACGAGCTACAACGCCCCTGGGAAATTGGTTCACGCGCGATATGCCAGACAGCTCCCCTCACATCCTCCAGCGGCCCAATGCTCTGAATTACAATACAGGTACACTGACAAATGGGGCACAACCGCGACCTTTTGTGAGCGGGGGAAGAGAGGAAGTGAGCCGATAGGTCTGTTCTGTGTATCGGCACGGGAAACAGGTGCTAGAGGGTGGATGGGGAGGCGAGAGAGGGACGAGAAGGGACCCAAAGAATACCTTCCCTATCACAAAATATTTAATTAGCATTATATATAAAAAAAATTTGGACCATTTGATTTCATTCCATAAAAATAAGTAAAGATGTGAGAAGGAGAGCAGCTCCCGTGCTTTAGTTGCCTTACAAGACTAATTCACGTGTAAGGAGCCCTCCGACACCACCTGTGAGGCGTGGCACACCTGTGAGGCGTGGCACACCTGTGACCTAGGAATCCCACACTCAAAGGTAACCTGTGTGTCAGCAAGCTGCTCCTTTACGAGTCAGTAGTTTCGCTAAGTTGCTGCCTGGACGGTCATGGCGTAGCGGCCCACATTCTGTGTCAAGAGGGACGGGACTGCGAGAGGATGGCTTATCTCGCGGCTGAATCTGGAGCGAGGAGCCCGGTCTTGTTTCCCTCCTAACGTAAAATTTATACACTCATTCAATTTTTGCTTAAGTCACCAATAAAGTGTCACCGTTGCAGTGTCCAGGGTTGAGGGTGTGTGGAGGCGTGGTTGTCTCTCCAGTCCACCGTGAGAGGGTTGTGGGAGATACTGCAAATGCCGAACCTATCTAGTTTTTCCTCATTTCAGCGGTGGAGGAAGTCCTGTGGGAAGTAGTAGGGCAGAAAGGCGACATTAAATAGCTGGGAATGAGGCAGGGACGAGATGCAGCAAGGTTTGCCACCGCCCATAAAGGAACCAATCTCCCCTAATGAGAAGAGTGGCCCAGTTGCCTCCACCTGGGAATGGAAAAGAGTGGAAATTGCAGCGACCACCGAGATTTTCTGTGGCAGGTGCGCAGCTTGGAAAACGTGCTCTGGTTATTTTTTTCGTCCTTTCTCACTTTTGAATATTTGTTACGAAGTTTTGGGATATGGGGTGTGTTTGGTGCCCTCGGTATGTGTGCCTTCTGGGCGTGGCTGTGTGTCACCTGTTCATAAGAAACCAATAGTAAGTGCGAGCATCATAGTAGCTTGAGGCAAAGATGGAGACAGGTGGAGATAGGTGCCCTGCGACGATTACCTGCTGCAGCCCCGCCACGTGCCTGTTCTCCATTATTAGCGGTAATCCCCTTGTCATCCATGGAACCTTGCATTCCATCGTGGTTCAGCGTCAAGAGCAGCGCGGTGCCTGGTGTGGCCGGGCGGGGTATTTACCTTCATAAAGAGGACCGTTTCGGCCTGCTTCCTATGTTTGTACGGGATCGACGAGACCAGGGAAAGGAAAAGAAGGGTGTGTGTTTGTGTGTGTGTGTGTGTGTGTGTGTGTGTGTGTGTGTGTGTGTGTGTGTGTGTGTGTGTGTGTGTGTGTCTCCTACACATGCACATGTATTACCCTCTTCCTCCTCCTCCTCCTCCTCCTCCTCCTCCTCCTCCTCCTCCTCCTCCTCCTCCTCCTCCTCCTCCTCCTCCTCCTCCTCCTCCTCCTCCTCCTCCTCCTCAATTTCCTCCTTCTCATCATCATCATCATCGTCATCATCGTCATCATCGTCCTTTTTGACGTGTGCGCCCCTCCAGGGAGCCACAATGACACAAAACACAAATCCCTCCATGAGGTTCATGAACACCTGCCACTTATTGAACCTGACAGAGGAGTGTGTGCACGTCCCTAAGCATCCTTATCACCTGAGAAGATGATGTACAAAATAAAAAAAATATCAAAAATTACTATAGAAAGTACAAATATATATGAAAATATTACAAGAAAGCAAAGTACAGGGAAATAAACAAAACTCAAAAATGAAACGAAGATAAGTCTTAGATAAACAAACAATCTCTCTCTCTCTCTCTCTCTCTCTATATATATATATATATATATATATATATATATATATATATATATATATATATATATATATATATATATATGTATATATTTATTTTTACTCAAAGAAAAAGTAATTTTATTGAATGGTAGGATAAAATTATGAAAAAGTTTAAAGAATTTACGTTAGTAGATGGCAGGACAACACCAGAAATAATATTAGATCAAGAATAGTGTACGCCTTCAAAATATGAAGCGACAAAGTCCACAGGAGAGTATGTCATGCTGGTGAAGGACGCACCAGCACAGCCTCACTGCACACTTGTGCATCTGACATTGCCCCCCCCCAACACACACACACACACACACACACACACACACACACACACACACACACACACACACACACACACACACACACACACACACACACACACAATAAAGAATAAAAAAATTTAAGAAATAAACACAAACCACATATTATGATTTCAAACAATGTTTCCTTAATCTCCAAAGCTTGAAGGGAGTTACAAAAACATGGTGTTTGACTAATAGTGATTGTACGAGTTAATCGGAGGTAAATTGATGTAAAATGCATATGCATAGATCAATATCTTGAGCATTTTCATTTACTATATGAGTCAGTAAATGCAGCTCAGTAAAGCTGATGAAGACCAAATAACAAGATGCATCAATATTATACGTGAAGTATATACAGAGATATCCTTAGACTAGAAGGTCTTGTCCAACATGTTACAAACGGAAAGTCAATAGCTTGTGCGTATTTATAATTATATAATATGAGTGTTCAAACGTGTAGTACATTAGGCCACTGAATAATAATGTAATTAGTGCATAAAGAGTAATGGAGGATAGGGAATAACTGGCTGAGATGCTTCAAGATTAGTGTGGATAAGGGAATAAACCAAGACCAAAAACTTTATTAGAATGATAAAGGAACAAAGATGAAGATATGTAAGACACGTGGCTAGAACAGATAACAGAAGGGACAAAACACTGACTCACTGAACCCTAAACAATAGTGAGTACGGAAGACGGAAAACAGCCACCAGATGGAGAGACGAGATTGAAAAGTTTGCAGAGATCGGCACAATGTTGTGACTTAAGGGGAGAAGCCTTGGTTGAACAGTGACATTTGAATGACTGTGATTGTTGCTCCTGTGTGTGTGTGTGTGTGTGTGTGTCAGAGAGAGAGAGAGAGAGAGAGAGAGAGAGAGAGAGAGAGAGAGAGAGAGAGAGAGAGAGAGAGAGAGAGAGAGAGAGAGAGAGAGAGTATGTGTGTGTAAGGCCATATCGAAGTATTAATGCTTATTAAGCAAATATTTTACTGTGGAGGAGGAACAGAAGATACATGCTTTCAACAGAAGGCTTGTGTCGGCATCAGAGTGTTAGTTACCACCATTGTTTTAACGCAGTTAGTATATATTTAAATTATCCAGCAATAACTCTAGCTTGGCGTCATGGTGGTCGGTGGTACCTTCTAGTGTGGCGTGGTGAGGCTAAACTTGGACGAGGGACAACACATTCACCAGTAACATTTCCATTAAAGTCAACATTCAAACCGAAATAAATTATCCTGTCAGTTTGTTTTGTTTCCCGAGTGCCTTTACTGGAAGCCGATGGACCAGTGGCTTTGTTGACCGGACGCTTGTAGAGATCAAAGCGGCACTGTATGAAGGCTGCTTGTAATTAAATGTTCGGTTTTGTCATGCTTTGTTGGTAATTTGACATACACTCTGCGGTCTCGATCATGATGGATGAACCTCCGTGCACACGGCGCTCAATAATCCATTGTGCAAAGAGAGTTTGTAAGTTTTGTTAAGAGTCTCCTGTTTGCGTTTTGGCTTGTGTTTGGCAGCATGAAGACGAAGGAATCGAGTGTGAGTGGTGAGAGCAGAGGGTGAGTGGGGCAGGCCACAGGGTTAGGGAGCACAGAGGGGCGGCCGTCTGATGGGCACAGGAAGTCCGCCTCGGATGGAGTAACAAGGTTTGCAGGGCGCCGCCGTATCGTAAGAGGATCACATACAATATCCTGTGAATATCCTGCACCAGTGACCTTTCTGTTTTCGTTTTTTGTGTAGCCGTGTGACTGTCCTGTTACAAGCTGTTACCAAGCTAGTGTCCAGTCCATCACTGAGGCTCAACTTAAAGGAGAAAACGGGGTACTAAAAGTCGGTGGTATCTGGTGAACTGGTGCCTGCATTCCCTCACCCCAGCCCACCGCCCTCACCCACCCACCCATGCCGTACACCTTGCCTCAGACTCGCTAGACCAGGTCTTTGCCCTCATGCCCTTAGGAATTTCTTGTTCTTTCCAGTGGAAACTAAGGACTTGGAGCCTAGTTGGGGAGACAAACATGTGTAAAGACTAAAGTTTAAGTCATTTCGTCTCTATAGTACAATGTACCGTGAAGGAAAGGCCTGGTGGGCTCCTGTCTGTTTGTCTGACTCTTTCCATTCGTTTACTCGTCTGTTCATTTGTTTATATCTGTATTTTTATATATTTATCTATCTATCTATCTATCTATCTATCTATCTATCTATCTATCTATCTATCTATCTATCTCTCTCTCTCTCTCTCTCTCTATATATATATATATATATATATATATATATATATATATATATATATATATATACTTACCTCTCTTTCTACCTCAGAGAGAGAGAGAGAGAGAGAGAGAGAGAGAGAGAGAGAGAGAGAGAGAGAGAGAGAGAGAGAGAGAGAGAGAGAGAGAGAGAGAGAGAGAGAGAGAGAGAGAGAGAGAGAGAGAGAGAGAGAGAGAGAGAGAGTTGCGTTAGTGTTTTTTTAATTCTAAGATTCTGAAATGACATCCCTGAAACTATCCTTCTCATAAAACTAATTTATATTGTACTCTGCTTTACAGTTATGATGACGTCACTTAGGTCCAATAGTCTATTACGAAATTAAAGTTAAAACTCTTCAAATGTCTATATTTTCAGCATTCATCAAAATTGCAGCTCATGGAGAAATATGGCAACTCCTTAAGAAAAGAAATACAGTGTGAGTGTTGCCTGCCGCGTCCTCCTATGAACCTGCAGAGTGTGTTGACGGATGTCTCCACTACCACAATTAATAACACGGACAGGCTTTTCTCCTCACATTCATAGTTAACGCCAAATAATCATCCTCAATCCCCTGTAGGTCTCTGAAGTTTGAGAAGATAGTCATAATCTGCATCGAACTACATTGTGAAGCCGATTCACTTAAAGCTCGGTCGTTGAAGCATCGGAGTAAAGTTATCCTGAATAAACAAACGGTGAACTTCCATCATCAGTGTTAAAGGTTCATCATGTGTGTTATCTCAGTCACGGACATATACACTCATACTCACACACACAAACTTACTGCCATGCTTTCGAATAAATTCAGAAAACACTTCCCTACTTCCGGAACATCGTTTGAACCACATGTGAATCAGTACCGTTTGGTGTCTGGAGCCTTAGCTGTCCGTGTGAGGAGTTAGTCTGTGAGCTGAGTGTGGCGAGGGTGGTGTGCTTAGTGTGTTGTATCGTACTCCTTAAAAGCTGCGGCGTGCCCTTATCACTGCTTCATCAGATAAGTCGTTATATATTAATTGTATGTGTGTGTGTGTGTGTGTGTGTGTGTGTGTGTGTGTGTGTGTGTGTGTGTGTGTGTGTGTGTGTGTGTGCGTGTGCGTGTGCGTGTGCGTGTGTATGGAGATCTGTCTGTGGCAGAACTGAAAAGAGCCCTCTAAGAGGGGGATGAGAAGGTCTTCTTACGACAAGGCAATGGGGTTTGCAGCAACTACCCAAACTGAAGCGAGCAGTTTGGGTATGCTGGGTGAGTGGTTTTGGGAATCATGGTCACCCAGCATGTCTATTTACTTAATTATTTATATCATGCTAAAAAAAAATGCCATTGTTATTCAAGATGGAGGATGCGTCGTGAACAGTTGTTCAGAACAACAAAGTATTTTACATTTGAAGGCAGCAGCAGCAGCGGCAGTGTTTGTGTGCAGCAGTGAGCACTGACAAGGGTACATGGCCGCCACCCTTGCTCATCATGGCATTGCCCTCCACATTCTTCGCCTTTCCTGAAAGCTTTTCTCGAAGGTTGCCTCACCATGCCACCGCTGCTGCTCGTAGGTCAAGAGTCTCCATCTGAATACAGATCGACTCACACAAACAAAATAATTTTGAGTGATTCAATTTGTCGTTCAGGACTGGCTTGCATGTCTCAACGACTCCTGTGTGTAGATTCTAGTCTAGGCATGAGGCCAGAGTAATTGACTTCGTTTATCTATCTTAAATGACTTTGCTCTAAGTCATGTTTTCACATTTAGAATGATCACTGTTTTCTGGTTATGTAGATCCGTTATGTTTTGTTAAGTATGAATTCATTGCGTAATATCACGGTGACATGATAAAGACAAAACAAACATGTAAGAAAGGCAAGGAAGAAAATATATATAGCGCACACCACCACCACCACCACCACCACCACCACCATCAGTATCGGAAACAACACATCCTTGAGTCTTATAAACAGCGCTTGGTAAGAGTTCTTCACCAGCCTCACGCATCCTAATTGCTCGTTCTTTACACTGCAGTGTGTTGAGCCTGAAACCACCAAGGCCATTTACATCTCACCCCGACCTCACCCACAACACAGTCCTACTTACTTTACCCAGCATAGCCTCTCCCAAGCTGCGTCACGTTCCACCCGAAGCCCGAACCCGTACCAGCCCGACAATACCCTCCAGCCTAACCTGTCACTTCGGATGCCGCTTCCCCAAACCTATTTAATTAAGCAGAATTGGGCGGCGGGAAGTGTTGGTGGAGGTCATAGTGGTACGGTGGAGGAGGAAACAAGGCTGGTTGACCACCCTTTTCTGTGAAGTGAGGCGATACAGAGACTTACAGGTGGAGGTGGAGGTGCCTTCCCTTCCCCTGTGTATTTGGCAGGTATTTATAACCCATTCTTCGCACAAGGACACGCAACGCATCCTTTCTTATTCCTTACTTTGCCGGATCGACGCCTCGCCTGCAGGAAGGGGCGGCAGAGTTACCTCCGCAGGTAAAGAACACTAGTAGGCTTTAGGGCATGAGCATTAGTCAGGATCGCCTCTGTACCTGCCGCATATATTACCGTGAGACTTTTTTTTCCCTCGAAGTTTGGTTCAACCAGACTGAACATACAACCTCAGTTTGGCGAACTAATTTCAGCTGTATTAACTTCCATTGAGGAAATCAATTTACATGAGCACCTACGACTGCAGAGTTGCGTCGAGGCGGGGAGTCTAGGAACATGTTGCGCAATAGAGGTAAAACCGAGGCACCTCCATCTTTGCATATACTGGAAGCAATAGAGAATACTTGAGGAAAACATTCTCAAGAAACCATCAACTAGGACAGCGGCATTCATAGCACAGAGGCGACAGACCCTCTTCGCCGAAACTGGAAATTTACTTTGAATAAAATATGCATGTTTTTTTATGAAGCTTTTTTCCGTTGACGTGAATGACGTATTTTTGGGCGAAATTGTTGCAGAAATGAGCCAATTTTTTTACTCATTGGGCACACAAGAGACCATCAGTGCCTTGTGTGTTGGGGAGAGGAAGGCGGGGAAGGGGGTGGGACGTGCATGCAGTGGATCGAACGAGAAGAGGTTCTGTACCTGTATAAACTGGGTTACTTTCAGCCCAACGGTTAATGGTGGAGACATAATTGAAATTAAGTCGTAAAAGAATCTCTCTCTCTCTCTCTCTCTCTCTCTCTCTCTCTCTCTCTCTCTCTCTCTCTCTCTCTCTCTCTCTCTCTCTCACTCTCACTCTCACTCTCTCTCTCTCTCTCTCTCTCTCTCTCTCTCTCTCTCTCTCTCTCTCTCTCTCTCTCTCTCTCTCTCTCTCTCTCTCTCTCTCTCTCTCATGAAGACACTGGTTAAGCATTGCGAAACAAATATAAAAATGAAAAGTATTGCGGAAAGCTCTAGGAAAAAGAAAAAGATTAACACTTAAACAAGAGGAGATCAGTTTAGTTTCCGTGTTGTCATAAAGAATCCATAATATTGATGATAATAAAGCTCACAACTAATAGATGAGCCACTGACGGAACTTTTTCTTCACAATGTTCGGTTCACGAGGTTGAAGAGACTGACTTGACTCATTTAAAAGCCTAAGACACTGATATGAGAGGTAGTACTTTATCAATATATTATTTAGGACATTGGAGGAGGAATACCGTGATGTGTGAACGGGACACCGACCATTGATCATCGAAATACGAAACTTACATAACAGAGACTGAATGAAGGAATCCAAAATCCTTAATCTCTTGAATCGCGCTATGAAAAGACTTTGACATTAATAAGACTTCTTGAGGGAGATAAGGAAGGAGAGACGTGGTCCTTTCTGTAAATGTCTGTTGTTGAGAAAGACGGACAGACTGAGGCGCGGCTCCCACCCAGCCTCCTCTGAAGGAACCCATAAGGAACAACTGAGCATCACGCCCTCTGAAAGAACACTCAGGCAGAACAGCACCGAGTTTGGGTGGAGAGAGAGAGAGAGAGAGAGAGAGAGAGAGAGAGAGAGAGAGAGAGAGAGAGAGAGAGAGAGAGAGAGAGAGAGAGAGAGAGGTCCTCCAACAATCCTGCAACAATATCATGCACTTGCTCCCAGTCGCGCAATTTCCTGTTCCATTTTTGTCCCTTTTTTGTCCATTTATTTTAGGGGGAATCCTCTCCTGACGCACCATACAAATTGGCAATTAGAAATTTTCACTAGGAGGGAGGGGGAAGGGGGGGGCGAGGAGGAGGGAAAGTGAAAAAAAAAAAAAAATAGAGTACAAGGATGAGGAGGAAGAAGCAGATTTTGTTGTGACGTCACCGAGTCATTTCCTGGCCAATATTTCTCATTCGCATGGCCAAAGTTGTATTAATTTGTGTCCATCTCCCTTTTTTATCACCTTTGTCCCCACCCGGTTATTGCTTCTCTTCCCTCTTCCTATTACACACACATACATACACACACACACACATACACGTACACATACACTCTCTCTCTCTCTCTCTCTCTCTCTCTCTCTCTCTCTCTCTCTCTCTCTCTCTCTCTCTCTCTCTCTCTCTCTCTCTCTCTCTCTCTCTCTCATTTCTTTATAAAAATCTGATGGTCTATCCCACCACAAACGTATCTTAGTGTCTGTGTTCCGTGATATTTGTGTTCCACGTTAACACAGTTCCGCTCACCCCCAACAGTCCTCCCTCACCACCCTCGGTATGCTGGTTCCACAGTCCCGTGTTCGAAAATTCAATTCCGCAGCTCCGCCAAGCCGGTGACCTTGTTTTGTTACGTCACAGATCCCTATTGTTTACCGTATCGCGCCTCTGTTCCCGTGTGCTTTCTCTCTCTCTCTCTCTCTCTCTCTCTCTCTCTCTCTCTCTCTCTCTCTCTCTCTCTCTCTCTCTCTCTCTCTCTCTCTCTCTCTCTCTCTCTCTCTCTCTCTCGCTCTCGCTCTCTCTCTTGTGTCGTGTTTACATCCCGGCTCTGCATTGTTCTCTATCCTTTCCTTAAGTAATTCTGCGACGCTTGCTGCTCTGTAAGGCGATGATAATGTCTTTTGCTAGTGAAGGATGGGGTGATGAAGGAAATGCAAAATTGATTTATCTCTGTTGTACTGTAGACGCGTGAAAGGATATGTTTAAGCAATACCTGAAGTGTAATGCAAATGATTGATGTCTGTGAGTGTATATAAAGAAAGGATAGATAGATAGATAGATAGATAGATAAAGAGAGAGAGAGAGAGAGAGAGAGAGAGAGAGAGAGAGAGAGAGAGAGAGACATAGGAGTTGCAGCACGTCAACATATTAATGAGTTGCATGGCTGACAAGTTCCTGAAAGTGCTTATTGAACATAACAGACGTCTTCCCTCACTCCTTACCCTCATCTCATTCTCTCATAATATTCACCCTTATATCTAAATTCTCTATGGCCCATTCCCTTCTCTGCTATACCCGTCTATCTCTCCATACATTTCTTCATCATATCTTCCCCTCACATTCTCCTTCCTTCCCCGATCCTTCCCCTTTCCCTCTCCTTCTCGTATCTCATGCATGTTCCCTCTTATCAAACCCCTCACTTCCTACTGTCATCCTCCTCGTTATTCTTCACTCCACCCTTGCCTCTTCTCCTTCCACCACGGTTTCTTTTTTTTTTTTCTTACACCCTCCTATCGTCTCTCCATCGTTCCTCCTTTCCCTTCCCTCCCTCCTTCCCTCCCCTTCCCTCCCTGCCTCCACACCACTCTCCAATTAGAAGGATAATGATAACCGCTCATATGCAAATGCTTAAAGTGACATGAAGACCTGAGATGAATGTATTAGCAGTTGGACGAGCTGCTTTAACTCTAAGGAGAGAGAGAGAGAGAGAGAGAGAGAGAGAGAGAGAGAGAGAGAGAGAGAGAGAGAGAGAGAGAGAGAGAGAGAGAGAGTAATTAATGTAAATTGGGATAGATACTAGAAATTATGGAAATCTAACAGTGGGATAAGTTGCTGATTATGTTATGTTACTCGAGCGAAAAAAAAAAGAATCTTAGAAAACACGGAATTTAGATACGATTGAATATAATGATAATGATACATACACGATATCTATCCATAACCCGAAATAAAATGTATAAATATATCAAAATCAAAGTCAATTGTCGCCTGGTTTTGATAAGTAGCAAATATAAAAGAATAAATAAAAACTTGTAAGGGGGAAAATAAAATGAATTAGAGAAGGTAAATTGAAAAAAAATTAGAAAACATCACTTACAATATGACAGAGAGAGAGAGAGAGAGAGAGAGAGAGAGATGATAGAGAGAGAGAGAGAGAGAGAGATGAGAGAGAGTGAGAGAGAGATAGAGAGATAGAGAGAGAGACTGTGTGTGTGTGTGTGTGTGTGTGTAATGAACAATTCCTACCCATGACTGACGAGGATGTACGATAACACCACCGCGCTATATAATGATAACAATGATCGAGTTACATTCTGGGTGGCAGATAAATCGGTGTGGATATATTGAGGGAAGTGATCTACAGGTAACCCGATTGATTTTCCGATAGACACAGGAGAGAAATATCCCGAGCGATGTTATTCTTCTTTTTTTTCCCTCCCTGCCTCCCTCCCATTTTCCTTCGGAGGCTAACCCAATATTCTTCTACAAGGTTTGAGCATTTTTCGGGATTTGATCAGACAAGCGTTCCGGGTGGCGCCGCGGGATAAGATTGTCTCTCACTGCGCAGGGAGAATCAGCCAATTCCATTATTCTTGCTTGATTACACCCAGTCTTCCTCACCTCTCTCTCTCTCTCTCTCTCCTCTCTCTCCTCTCCGCTCTCTCTCTCTCTCTCTCTCTTCTCTCTCTCTCTCCTCTCTCTCTCTCGTCTCTTCTCTCTCTCTCTTCTCTCTCTCGTCTCTCTCGCTCTCTCTCTCTCTCTCTCTCTCTCTCTCCTCTTCTCCCTCGTCTCTCTCTCTCTCTCTCTCTCTCTCTCTCTCTCTCTCTCTCTCTCTCTCTCTCTCTATCCTCTCCTCTCTCTCTCTCTCTCTTCTCTCTCTTTTTGCACCCAACCCATCCCTCCCCCATTCAATCGTTCACTTCCAGGTGCCTCGTCCTACCACCCCCCCCCCTTTCCCTCCCTCCAGTATTGCTCCTCCCGTCCTCGTCCCCTCCGGTACAGCTTGGCCTTGCTGCACGTCCTCTCCCACACCCTGAATCGCAATGGGTCTCCGCTCACGTCTGGCCTCGTCGATCACCTTCGTTAAGCAGTTAGCCGCTGGTCAAGGGGAGTGTTCCTCTTGGGTCCTCGCTGGAGCCTCTGGTGTTTAAGATGCGTTGTTTCAGAGTCCGCTCGAACCAAGGACATTACACTACACTCCGATCATCCCAATTCACCTTGTTCCACCTGCAATATATTCGTGTATATGCACCGTACTTGTGTGTATGAATGCCTCGTGTCTCAATCCAGTTTATCTCTCCAGCTAAGTGTGTTGATCTCTCTGTGTCTCGTATACTCATGTGGTCTCTTGGTATACTCTCCCTAGCCCCGTTTTCTCTTTCACTTTTTTGTTGAGTAAAGAATATATTAATCTCTTTTACTCCTTTTTAGCTCTCCTCTTCCTCTTTTACCTTATTTTTCTCTCGCTCCTCATCTTCAGCCTCCCTATAGTAACCCCAGCCCACCAGGCCCTCCCTTGCCCCCACCTCTTTCTCTCTCCCTCTATTAGAACTAATTTACAACTTCTGGCCAACATAACTGGCTGCTCGGATTCTCATTATGTACCTCCTCCTCCTCCTCCCTCCTTCCTCCTCTCCTCCTCCTCCTCCTCCTCCTCCTCCTCCTCCTCCTCCTCCTCCTCCTCCTCCTCCTCCTCCTCCTGTCATATCACGCGTACCATCATATAACTAAGAAAAAAAAAAAAACTTTGTACCTCCCCCCTACAGACATACATACATAAGGGGATTACGTAACACCATATATTCTTGGGCTCCTTGAAAGACCTCCACAAACTTTCCAGACATTAGTGAGCTTCCGGGGCAGGTGTTGGTGATAAAACCCATGTATTTACCAGTACCTTTGTAGTCTAGGTGCTTTGAAGGAGGTGACTCAATGTTAAGACTATAGAGAATCCGCCTTTAGGATGAGAGGTCGTGGGTACAGTGGGTCTAAACGTCCTTTGTTTTGAACTGTTTCTGTGTTTAATGAACTTCTTACAATGAACCTGAACTCGTGTGGAAATCCCAACTGCACGTAGATTGTTGAACTTTTAGATGATTTCTGGCACAAAGGAGTTGAGGTAATTTAGAGTGAATGAAAGTCAGTAAGCAGATCACAGACCAATGCTTTTACCTTTTCAACATCTACTTTCAGCTTCACTCTCTCCGTGTGTTATTGATGTTTTGCTGTTAATTTCCACTCGTATTGAAACTTCTTACGAGGTTGGGTGGTGCAGGTAGAATGGTGGAACATGTATCTGTTTTTGCTCTCTCTCTCTCTCTCTCTCTCTATCTCTCTCCTCAAAAATACTACAAATTCTACAAATATTTCCTCGATGTAAACCTGCCTGCTTACGCCTAACACTCAACACCAAATAGTTTACCTCCACATAAACTATATTACATCGTGACGTGCATGTTAATAGAAAGTTGGAATTCGTTTGACTCATTTATGCGGTAATTAACATCTAGGAAAAATCTCTTCACTATGTTTACTGGGAAGATATATGCAAGACTCCTCTACTTGTCCTCAATAAGTTCAGTATTCCAACACTCATGAATAGCATTGGTGTATTCATTATCATAACATTCTTTGGACTCTCATTTATCTAAGGTTTTCTTTCTGGCCTTGCATCTTGTCCTTCCCTTCTCGGTGACTTATCGCTTTCATTTCCTGTTCCTCGTTGGTTCCTTACTTGCCTCCTTCCTGCCTGCCATCTCGCCACCTCCCTTGCCGGCACCCACCAAGGCGACGCATATAAATCGACTACTACACCCACGCCACCCACGCCACCCACGCCACCCACGCCACCCACGCCACCAGGCTTACACGCAGTATTTGACGTCTGTTGTTCCCTCCCACATCCTAAATGACATGTGCATATATATAGTTTTGCCTGAACTCTCTCTCTCTCTCTCTCTCTCTCTCTCTCTCTCTCTCTCTCTCTCTCTCTCTCTCTCTCTCTCTCTCTCTCTCTCTCTCTCTCTCTCTCTCTGTCTCTCTCTTTGTATTAGCTATATTGTGCATCTCAAGTAGTATTGTGATGTAATTTTCGTCAATTGCACGTGTAGTGTGTGTCCCCTTTATCTTGTTATTCCATTCCTCATCTTTTCTCTTTCATCCCTTTTCCCTCCTCCTCCTCCTCCTCCTCCTCCTCCTCTTCCCTCGGTTCCGTGCTGCTATTGGTTATGCTAATGTCACTCGGTGGTGCATATTTATTAGTCTACTTTTTTCGTGTTTGAAGATAAGTAAGTGATAATGAAGGTGATTGTTCCTGCTTCCTTCTGCGTTTGTGTTTTTCTTTTCCTTAGTGTGTTATTTGCATCGCTTTATTCATTCAGTTATTTATTTATTTATTTATTTATTTATTTGTAATTATTATCGTTGTGGTGATGCCGTTTGTTATTTCTGTATCGCATTTGTTATCGTAATCGAGTTTTTTTTCTTTTTTCCGTTTTTACCATTTCATTTAATTGCTCTCTTTTGTGTTTGTTTTCATATTAGGTGGTTTCTCTCTCTCTCTCTCTCTCTCTCTCTCTCTCTCTCTCTCTCTCTCTCTCTCTCTCTCTCTCTCTCTCTCTCTCTCTCTCTCTCTCTCTCTCTCTCTCTCTCTCTCTCTCTCTCTCTCTCTCTCTCTCTCTCTCTCTTTTTTTTGACCACTCCAGTAATTGCTGATACTAATTTCCTGCAATGATTTCTACACAAGCCAAATTATGATTCAAATCTTTGCCAACACTCAACTCTTCTCCCGCTTAAGACGAAAAATATTCTTTATCAAATACGAGTATATGTATGCTAAGCTATTTCCTCTGATGCATATCCATTTATTGTTCCGTATTTGTCTCTTCGTGTGGAGCTTTATTTACGAGTACGTGTGGGCGGTGGGTGGAGGCGGAAAGAGTAGGAGAAGGGCAGAGTTAGTGTGTGTGAGGGTGAGGGTGTAGGAAGGGGAGGAAGGCCAGCATGGGTAGCAGAAGGGTTAAGGACATGAATGAAGAGAAGTGACCTAGGAAAAGCGAAGGAAAGGGAGGATAAGAATTCTGCAAAGGAGAATAGCAGCATTGGAGGTGGTAGGAATATAAACGAAAGAGAGGTTGATCTAGGAATGGATGCTGGGTTGAGGAGGAGGCTGTCAATCGCATTAGTGGAGGGTTGAAGGTAGGTTGGGTTGTGTCTGCTGGTGCCATCTGCCACCAGCTTTTTGATGTCGAGAAGGTCTGTCCTGAAACCCTCCATGTCGGTCCGAAATCGACTTTAATCAAAAATTACCATATTAAAAGGTCGGAAATGAACTTGTGGATGTAAGAACATGGCTTTGGGAGGACGGAGGGAAGGAACGGAATGTAACAAAAATCGATCTTGACTTATGGTGAATGTAATACAGAAAAGTTTGCGTTGTAGTTCATTATTATTACTATTATTATTATTATTATTATTATTATTATTATTATTGACAGTAGTAGTGGTGTTAATAGCATTTGTTGTTATATTTGTAATAGTGTGTGTCCCCATAACACCAGAATGTGGTATGCAAATCTCAGTACAGCTCTGTAGGTTATGGAATGAGACTGTGAGGTACAAGAGTAGAGGGCTGAGGCTGTTCTCTCCGTTGTATTACTTCAACAACACAGGAAACTAACGAAAGAAATGATGGACTTTGACATCACTTTCATGGTGTGCTTTACGTTATTTTTTTCTATTTTAATGTTTCCTTTTCCTGCGTTCATTCCTGTCTATCACCTCGCGTTTGTAGGAACAGGACAAGTTGTTATAATAATGATGATGATGTTGATGATGATAATACTACTACTACTACTAATAATAATAATAATAATCCACCCATCCATATACCAGGCTGTCATTTTCATAAAGGGAGATAGCCAAGACAAGGCAATGATGATAATAATAGTGATAGAAATAATGATAATAATAATGATAATAATAAATAATAATAATAATGTTGATAGTAATAATAGTAA
This sequence comes from Metacarcinus magister, assembly GCA_029783475.1. Lineage (NCBI taxonomy): Eukaryota > Metazoa > Arthropoda > Malacostraca > Decapoda > Cancridae > Metacarcinus > Metacarcinus magister. The sequence goes on from JAPQNM010000005.1 coordinate 8,529,040, forward strand.
AACCGATAATAATAATAAAAGTAATAATAATAATAGTAATAATAATGATATTGATGATAGTAATAAACATTCACAACAATCGCACACAAACATATAAAACTAGGATGGAGAAAACAAATCACGTGCCTTCATGGAAATAGAAATGGCAAACATATATTAAAAAACTGCACCATATTTTTACCATTACATATAATTAATGCACACACACACACACACACACACACACACACATCGACAGTGGAAAATCACTCAACTTGGCAGGCGGCAAAGCATGTAAGGGGTAGATTGTCCAGAGAGAGAGAGAGAGAGAGAGAGAGAGAGAGAGAGAGAGAGAGAGAGAGAGAGAGAGAGAGAGAGAGAGAGAGAGAGAGAGAGAGAGAGAGAGAGCAGTTGATAGGATAGAGGGGTGAGTAACAGTGAAAAATGTCCCTACTGCCCTGACTCCCTCTCCTACCTTACCGCCTTTCCTTGATTTTGTGGAAGAGGGAGGAGGAGGAGGAGGAGGAGGAGGAGGAAGGGGGGGGGCAGGGACGGGAGAACCCCTTAGGCGCGTGTTAAGCCTGAACGTGATGAGGTCAGTGGATGAACACACACACACACACACACACACACACACACACACACACACACACACACACACACACACACACACACACACACACACACACACACACACACACACACACACACACACACACACACACACACACACACGCTATTCCCTCCACCAGAAATGCCTAGATGTTAAAAACGAAAAAATTAACGAGGTTGTAGTAAATGCATGGAGTAGATCAGTGAGTGAGTGAGTGAGTGAGTGAAAGAAAGAGAATTTGTGGCCCTTTGGCTAAGAACGTTGCCCGCTAGGTTTAGGTTGTGGGTTTGGCTTCGAGCTGGTGTGTGGTAGAGAGCAGAAACCTAAGCTACAAAGGGTGTGTTTTTAATGAAGGTGTGACTGGTGAGAGCGTGACGGATGTGATGTAATGGCACTAATGGGTGTGCGAGGGTTAGGCTGAGTGTGGCTGGGAACCATTAGACGCATATCTCTTGCAGCTTCTAATGCCTGCTGGGTTTTTGAGTGTGTAGGTGTGTGTGTGTGTTGTGTGTGTGTATGTGTGTGAGTGGTGAATTCTGGCTGGGTGACTGTTTGAGGTTCCTGCAAGTGTGGTGATGACAGTAAGGAGGCTGGTGTGAGGTGTGTGTGTGTGTGTGTGTGTGTGTGATGAGTGTCAATGAGTTATGGTGGTGAAGCTTTTGTTACCTATTTGTAGTGGTATATATATTTTTTTTTTTTTTCCGTGGTGGGATGTTCTTCAGTAGATCCCTTGCATTACACAGACTCTAATGGAATGTATTAATGGTAGTATTTAGTTATGTTGGGCTTACTTTAATATCTCTCTCTCTCTCTCTCTCTCTCTCTCTCTCTCCTCTCACTCTCTCTCATCTCTCTCTCTCTCTCTCTCTCTCTCTCTCTCTCTCTCTCTCTCTCTCTCTCTCCTCTCTCTCTCTCTCGTTCTCTCTTGTCTCCATATCTTTTCTCACCTCCCTGTTTCCTCTCCTTTCTTTCCGTAATTCCTCTCATCGCCTCAACTTGTAGTCAGGCTGCACCGAGTTAGAGGTTCTCTGTTGTCACAAAGGCAAAGGGGACATATCTTTTTTACCCTGGCATCGGCGGGAAATTGACGGGATGCCTCTAGATATTCCTTTGATGAATACCTGTGCAGAGGCCTGAGGGTGGAAGGCTGCATATGTAAATTACAATGGAACAATCTCTCCAACACGTAGCAAATTAATCCATTAGTCAAAAGGTAATAATTGTATTTGTTACACCAATAATCCTTCTCATTATATTATTCCCTGGCAGATTATTTTTATTTATGTTATTTCTTTCTATTTCCAGGTAAGCTTTGGCCTCGTCTGGTCTCTACGCCTGGGTGTGATGTGTACGTACAAGGCGAGTCTGTGTCTGTCCGTGAGTATAGTGCTGTAAGGCCCTGACTCCTGCTGGAACTTAGGGCAAAGGTGTTTATATGCGGAAACTCAAACTTGACATTCATTACCTATGCTGTCACTTTACCTGGGCGAAAGTTGGGTGTTGCCAGGCTCCAAGGTGGTGTAGGTGAACTGTGGCGCCAGGAACTAAAGGACTTGTGGAAGGATGTGTTGGATCTTATAACTGAGGTGCTGAGTTGAAGAGGGTTGGATAGGCTGAGGCGACGGGAACTAAGGACTTGTAGGAGGCAGTGCTGGACTTTATATTTCCATGATAACAGTACCCATTCAGAGTTTGTTAATGTAGCGAATCATGGCTGTGAGCACTATTATATCAGACCCTGCGCCGGTGAACCATTAAGGAAGGCGGATATTTGAAGGGGAATTTCATCTGGTTCATTTTTAATCTCCGTAATGTTTCCCAGAATGTATCGTTCACCTTTAAGATTAATGGTGGGTTCTATCAAGACAAGGTTAACTCGCCTTTTTAAAATATATATAACCAGCTGAGTCTTATAAGGAAAGTAATATAATACAAAGTTTTGCCATTAAGCGACCCCCGTGTAATATTTATCGGGTATCGGCCTTCGGATCGTGACATATATTATACGAAATATATTTTATGTGGGACTGTACACTTAATATTGGTTTCCGCTGCACCTGGTGACGGATGGGACGGCAAGGACAGGTGGAGGGATGGTTAACCCTTGTCCCATCGTGTGTGTGTGTGTGTGTGTGTGTGTGTGTGTGTGTGTGTGTGTGTGTGTGTGTGTGTGTGTGTGTGTGTGTGTGTGAGAGTGTGTGTGTGTCTGTGTGTCTGTTGTACAATTCTGAACTCTCTCTCTCTCTCTCTCTCTCTCTCTCTCTCTCTCTCTCTCTCTCTCTCTCTCTCTCTCTCTCTCTCTCTCTCTCTCTCTCTCTCTCTCATTTTATTTTTTCATGCAATCTTACATAATTAAAGATTTTTAAGAAAATGTATTTTACAGATTAAAAATGTTTTGTAAATACAGCCTATCTTAAAAACTAACCTCATTATAATGATTACTAAAGTCAACTTGGTTCATCTCTCTCTCTCTCTCTCTCTCTCTCTCTCTCTCTCTCTCTCTCTCCTCTCTCTCTCTCTCTCTCTCTCTCTCTCTCTCTCTCTCTCTCTCTCTCTCTCTCTCTCTCTCTCTCTCTCTCTCTCTCTCTCTCTCTCTCTCTCTCTCTCTCTCTCTCTCTCTCTCTCTCTCTCTTCTCTCTCTCTCTCTCTCTCTCTCTCTCCTCTCTCTCTCTCTCTCTCTCTCTCTCTCTCTCTCTCTCTCTCTCTCTCTCTCTCTCTCTCTCTCTCTCTCTCTCTCTCTCTTCCTCACATACATACATACACACACACACGCACACTTGCACACCGTATACTCCAGTCTTTTAATAATAAGCCCCTCGAGGCACTTAAAAAGCTATTTATCTTACGCTGGCACCTGCAGCTGTTATAGTTTGTCTGCCGAGCTTCGTTAAGACGAGATAAACACCACGGTAGGAGGGGAGGGAAGGGAGGGGAAGAAGGAAGGGAGGGGAAGAAGGAAGGGAGGGAGGGAGGGATGGCCGTGAAGGAAAAGGAGGAATGTGGAGGAGCAGGAGCAGCAGGAGGAGGAGGAGGAGAAGGAGGATGTAAACGGTCGTTTCTCTTTCTCCTCCCCAAGATAATGGTCTTTCTTTGTAATACTTCCAGAATTTCGACGCGGAGGAAAAACACTGTCAACCTCGGTATTTTAAAGGACCGTAATGCATTCAGAAGATTTGGTTAATCGGAAAATAGTGTGATGGACTTTCTTTTTCCGTGACATTACTGAAAGAGAGCCAGAGAAAGAGTGCGAAGAGAAAGGAGGGCGAGTGTGAAGGAGGGAGAGTGCAGGAGGCTAAGTCAGTACGGAGGGTGATAAGCAAGTGGTACGTCTTGTGTGTGTTTTGTGTTGTGTTTCAGGTCGTTATGGTTGTTTTTAGGGTGTCGTTATGCCCGGGTTGTGTTGCCGTGATGGGAGGCCGTGCGTCGAGTGGCTGATTTGTTCTGTTCACAAGTCTTCTTCGTCTGATACAAAAACTTGAACCAGCTTAAGGCAGACTCGTGGAAGGCGTCGCAGCGTTGTACTCACGTGTGTTAAGCTGTTATTCTATGCGTGTTGCCAAGGTTTTTCTTACAGCATTTGTAATAGTATCGTGACTGTCCCAGGAGTCAGACGTGTCCCTTCCCCGTGCTCCGCCTTCCCTACCTTTTTTAACTACCAGTCGTCATTTTTAAGTACCCTGACATTACCATATCACTTCATCAACATAAAGTATTAAGTATTTTTAACCGTTACTAGCGTTTGTTTGTGTACACTTTGTTTTTGTTTTCTAGAGTAGGTATATCAGATCTTATCCTTGTTTTATTTGCACAGCGGCTCAATAGACAATTTTAGTCTAGGGATGAGAGTGTGTCATCTAAGTATTTCAGTGTTATGAGAAACATGTACAGACACACACAGAAGACAACATATACACATACACTGACGATAGTTTGTACATACTACGCCTTATCTCTACTCTACAACATAAACAACACTGCAAACAATGGCTGTAAACACACCTACATATCTAATACACCACTACCAGACACCTACATGTACAGAAACACGTACACACACCTGGTGGGGAGTCTGGGCAGCTCACTGGGGTCTTTCTAATTCAAGTTTAAGATTATGAATTATAGAAGTTTTAGAGGTGTTCTGTTGTTGGTGATGGTATGTGGTGACACAGGGGCTCTGATCAACTCTGGCCCTCGTGCCCCTAAGTACCCATGCCAGGTGTTCAGACGTGCGGTCAAGTGGGGTCAACGTTCCGGGCCATCCAGTGTGACCGGCGTTGTGAGGCTTCCCAGCACAAGGGTTGGTATCATGTCAGTTGTGTTGAGGACTTCACGGCGGCGTTGAACGGATTGGAGGGTCGGAGCCTCTCATGGATCTGCTGGGACTGTGGAGCACCCGATTTTAATTCCTCCCTTTCTACTCTCACATCCTTAACCACAATATATTCAGCTCTTTAGACACTACATCTTCTTCTCCGCCACTCATGACTAGTTATAGAACCCCACCATTAGATAGAATCACCCGACGAATAGGTAGACAAGTTTTGGACAATCCCTCCCCACATTGAACCCATAACAAGACAAAACAACTATAAATTTCTCGACTTCATCCACTCCCCCCAGTTCATCCAAACCATTCCACACCCAACCAGACTTTCCATAGATCCTGTTCATTATCCATAACCCAAATCACCATCCCTAATAGATCACTTATCCTCACCCTCCAATCCTCCACCACCACCACCACCACCACAAATGACTCAATTAAATCAAAGGAGTCATCAACACTGCGCACCCTAGTCATCAACTTCCGCGGCATCACTAACAAACCCTCCTGACCTATGACCCAGACATCGTTATTGGGACAGAGACTTGGCTCACACCAGACATTCAGGACAGCGAAGTCTTCCCGACAGACAGTCCCTATACCATGACTTGACACAGGAAGGACAGAGTAGACGGGAACCATGGCGGAGTCTTAATAGCGACGAAACTAGGACTAGTTGTGACACCACCCACACAACTGAACATGGACTCTGAAATTATCTGGATTAAATTACAAATACAGGGCTGCAGGACTCTCTTTGTAGGATCCTTTGTATCGCTCCCAAAATTTAAATATAGAATACCTGCAGACCCTTGACGAATCCTTATCATAAATTGTCCCCTCCAAAAATGTATGGTTGGCTGCTGACTTTAATCTCCCGGCCATCAACTGGACAGCACAGGCGACACTTGACAATCCCACCCATGAAGGCAGTATACTACCATAGACTGATAACAGACTCCTACACGAAAACTTTATTGACATAACCCTAACATAAGACACGGGGTCACATCCAACATAATAGACTTGTTCCTCACAAACAACATTTCTTTGGTCACGCGGACACGAGTACTTCCTGGTCTTAGTGACCATGACATGGTACTCATCGACGCAAACAGGACTGGACCTGACAGTATGTCCTGCAGGATATTGAGAGTTAATGCTACCATCCTTGCTCCTGTCCTGCAGGTTATATTTTCGCAGACTTTGCAAACCGGAGAACTCCTCCATGACTGGCTTTTGGCAAATGTGACTCTAATTTTGAAATCCGGAGAATCAGAATGAGAATATTGTGTTGATGGAAGCATATCAGCAACGCCGCAGAAATTGAAGAGCTGTAAACTTTGTCTTACACAAACACAACATACATAACACATAAATAATATTGATAATAATAGACTATATATATATGAATATTGAACAGCAATAATATTCATCGAAACACACATGTAAACACACATATGGTAGTTCAATGGTAATGTCTCGACCTGTCAGTGTGCAGTCTTAGGTTCGCGCCTCGCTCAAGGTGCAAAGTTTCACTGATCACCAAGCAGTTACTGTCGTCCTTGAGCAAGGGGATGGGGTATATGATGAGTGAAAA